>BSBM01000290.1:5127500-5430000 GCA_027924585.1 Larix kaempferi | reverse complement strand
TAGGAGAGGAGATTTTTTTTCTTCCAAATTCCATTTTTTATAAGATAAATATCCTCCATTACAATGACTAGTATTTCTTCTTAATATATGAAATGATAAATATATAAAGTGATTAATAGGAAAGGAAATTTTGTTTTTTTCCAAATTCCATATTTTATAAGATAAATCTAACAGTAAAATATTTTATAAAATATTTAGTAACTTGATAACACAATATATCATACTTATATTATAAAATAACATATAAAACCAAATAATATATTAAAAATATATCATACTCATATTATAAAATAACATAAAGAACCAAATTAATATCTTGAAAACAGAATGGAATTCAGTTAAGATATTTAGTAACTTGATAACACAATATATCATACTCATATTATAAAATAACATATAAAACCAAATAATATATTAAAAACGTATCATACTCATATTATAAAATAACATAAAAAACCAAATAATATATTAAAAAAAAATGGAATTCAGTTCATAATTTGGAGTAAAAAATGGATTTCTTATATCATACCCTATTGTATTTAAGTGTTGTTTGTGCCTAGAAAGGCTCAATGGTAATACATGCCATGACAACCAGTACCATGGTTTAATCCATAAAACCCTTTAGGCTCAACGGTAATACATGCCATGACAACCAGTACCATGGTTTAAGCCATGAAACCCTTTAGAAATTCCTGGTTATGCTGTGTTTTCTCAATGATTTTTCTATTTTTCTATTTAGTATGTTTATTTTAAAGGAATACACATGTATATGCTCCTCTTTTGTTTTGGACAAATGGTTTAATATTCACTAACATGGCAATTATGGAATATTCACTAACTTTGTTTTGGATTGTTTTTATTGTTTATGAAGATGTTACTTGATTTAAGATGTAATATATTTTCTATTTTTTATTTAATAGAATATCAAGAAGTAAATGTTCTTTTGTTGAAAAACAAATTGTAAATCTGGTTTTATTATGAGGTTTGTGTTAGAGAACAAATGAGATATCCACATAATATTTACATCTATAGGTGTTTTTATTTTTTAATTTGAGGTGGACTAGAGCTTATGCTTTTCCTAGGTTGTACGAGTATAAGACAAGTGTACTATTTAGATTGATTTTATGACACTAGTTAGAAATTTGAAATAAACAATTATAAAATAAAAATATTATAAAAAATAACTAATAGCATGGATAACAGACAGTTTTTAACAGATAAGGACAGTTTGTTAACATGCAGTTTAATTTGACATATAGTTGACATATAGGTATTCAACAACCACAAGTTAAGTGACTATGCTAATTAATATTTGTTTGAATTTTTATGATAAATCTATATTTATTAATTTCTTTTCCAATAATAAATACACATTATTTTGTTTTTAATGAAATATGTGATTGATTCATTATTATCAATTAAATTGTAAATTTTTAAAAGCTTTTCATTTTTATTTAAATTAAGAAAAACCTTTTTATTACCCACCAAAGTAACCCATTGAAAATTTTGCATCTGAAACCAAAGTAACCCATTGAAAATTTTGCATCTAAAATCAGCATTGGAAAGTTTGATATTTAATAACAATTTCAAGACTAATGGTTTTGTGAAGTTTTTACAGTGAAATAAAGTTATTTATTTAGAAACTCCTTAGAAGCCATATGGGATGTTAATTTTGGTGCAAATATTGAATAGAAAAATAGATATCTAATATTGAATAGAAAAATAGATATCTATGGTGAGGTTCTTTTATGCGTGTCACGGTAGCACTGGAGAAATTTTTGGAAGAAGCGAGGAGCAAGCATAGTGTATGACCCAACAACCATGACATGTTCAACAATCGCTCTCAAGAAACTCTAACCCAACGTGGCAAAGTTAAAGTTCATGGCAAAGTTAAAGTTCACGGGATCCAACGAGGAAATAATCTTTATCAGATCACTGGTTCAAAATCTGTGGAGTTTCGCGGTTCGAATCATAATAAGTGAAATACAATGCTTCTCAGAACTATGACAACACGTGGGTGAACTAGATGCTAGGGTTAGGGTTTGGTTTGGGTCTGCATGCACACGCTTGATTAGTTTAGGTGATTTTGATCCTAACATTTTCTATATAAACCTAAAATAGTAATAGTACAAACATAACGTTTCTATATATATGTCTTAGATTGATGTTATAATCATTTTTCAAAATTTTAAATAAACAATTATAAAAAAACTAAAAAATTATAAGTGGTAGATAATTACAATTAAAGAACAATTAACAACGTAATTATAATAGTTAAATAAACTTAATTAATTTTAAAAAAAATTAAATAAAAATAATAAAAACCTATTTGTAAAAATAGTTTCTTATGTTGAGATTGAATCTCCAACTTTACTCATGACTATAATCATCAAATATATAATTACCAACATTACAATGACTAGTATTTCTTCTTCATATTTCTGTTTCATATGTAAAATGATGAATATATAAAATGATTAGTAGGAGAGGAGATTTTGTTTTTTCCAAATTCCATTTTTTATAACATAAATATCCTCTCACTACAATGACTAGTATTTCTTCTTTCTTCATATGTGAAATGATGAATATATAAAGTGATTAGTAGAAAAGGAAATTTTTTTTCTTTTCAAATTCCATATTTTATAAGATAAATTTCTCATTAAGATATTTTATAAGATATTTAGTAACTAATTCATCCTTATATTGATAACACAATATATCATACTCATATTATAAAATAACATAAAAAACGAAATAATATATTAAAAAAGAATGGAATTCAGTTCATAATCTGAAATAAAAAATAGATTTCTTGTATCATATCCTATTGTATCTAAGTGTTGATAACAGGCAGTTTTTAACAGATAAGGGTAGTTTGTTAACACGCACTTTAATTAAACATATCGGTGTTCACCAACTACAAGTTAAGTGGTTATGCTAGTTAATATTTATTTGATTTTTTATAATAAATCTGTATTTATTGATTTTTTTTCCAATAGTAAATTTAATTGAAAATATAATATTTTATTAACACATTGTTTTGTTTTTAATGAAGTGTATAATTAATTTATTATTGTCAATTAAAATGTTATTTTTTTAAGCTTTTCATTCTTATTTAAATTAAAAAAAACCCTTCTAGTAACGCATTGAAAATCAGCATTGACTGACAGGAAGTTATTTATTTGAAAACTTATCAATGCCTTAGAAGCCATATGGGATGTTAATTTTGCTGCAAATATTGAATAGAAAAATAGATATCCATGCTGAGGTTCCTTTTATGCTAGGGCTAGGGTTTGGGTCTGCATGCACACACACACTCCAGGGGATTTCGACCCTAACTTTTTCAGTACAAACTTAAAATAGTAATATAACGTGTGTATACAATCTCTATAATATATTGGGTGAACTACTAACCGTCCAAATTGATTTTATGATCAGCACTTAACTTATGATTTATTGGTGTTCAAAACTTTAAATAAATAATTATAAAAAATCAGTAGTAGCACTTACCTTGTGCTGTACTAGTTAGATATAGACTCATTACACCAATAAGTGTTAGATTGATTTTATGGTCATAGTTCAAAATTCTAAGTAGCAATTATACAAAAAACTAAAAAATATAAATGGTAGATAATTACAACTAAACATGTAGAACAACTAACAGATAACTTGTGACTTATAGGTGTTCAACCATCACAAATTAAATAACTGTAATAATTAGATATAACTTAATTAATTAAAAAAATATATTTTAAATAAAAATAATAAAAACCTATCTCATAAATTCCACATTGCCCAAATATATATAAATACATGGCAGGTCCATCTACATATTCAAAGATTTGGAACTCCTTGATACTCCACACTCCACAGATCCTACTGTTTGTGTTGATCCTAGTGTTTTCGGCGTTACTCCTTGCAATTATGGAGAGTGTCTCTGGCACTGTTGCAGGTAAAGAAGATACAAGATATGAGGAAGTAATCAATGGTATACAACAAGCTTTGGAAAGGTTAGAGAAATCTTCATACTTTTCGAAATTTATGAAACAGATGCGTAACCCGAAAATAGTTGCAGAAATAAAAAGAGTGATAGCCAGAGACCGGCAGTATTCACAATTGCAACTGGTGCTCTATGGCGTTGGAGAGATGAAGCGTTCATCTTATAGAGTAGACGTGGAAAGTTGGCAGATGCAATTAGCATTTGCTATTTTATTAAAACAGAAATTTCAATGGGTGAACGATATCGTGGTGTACGATCCAAGCGTGGGCCCATTGCAGCAGAAAGCTATAAGGGCCTTCAACTGCACGTTTCTGTCTGTGAATGAATATGGCAGACGCACAGTAGACAGACCGACCTTATTTTTCATGCCTCACTGCTCAGCTGTTCTCTATAACAATGTATTGAGTGCAAATTGGACGACTGCCAATTTGAATAAGATTATTATTTTAGGCAACAGTTTCAGGGCGATCAAGAAAGATGCTACTGATGGCTGCAAGAGTATTTTTGCATTGAAGCATTTGATGGCCATTCTCTACAGTAATAATATTCTGCGTGAAATGCCGCTTTCAGAACCAGAAATATGCGAGCCTACAGCTTTATATCCAGATGGAGTGTATAAGCGTGCATTTAGTGAATTTAGTTGGCATTTCTTCCCCTCGGATAAGCCTGCATTTCGTCTATTTAGGTGTCTTTTCTTCCCCTCGGATGGTTCTGTAGAAGATCTCAATCTTGGTCTGTTTCCAGAAATCGTCCATAGTAATCACTTACATTTGTATTGAGTGATAAGTTTCATAAAAAAAAATGTATTGTCATAATATATTGATAAAAATGAAAAAAAAAAATTTAGCCGTGGCTGGGACATAATCCGCTGAGTACATTATTTAAAAAATCTGTGCATTGTTTGCTATGAGATTTAGAGACTTTCCATATTTGTAAAATGACATCTGTGGGCTGAATCTTTGAATGATCTGCTTTTTCTTGAGGCTGGAATGTATTGGAAATCAGCGATAATTCCATTAATTGATAGCAATGTAATCTATTTACTTTAAGCAATGAATTCAATTGCTTCCTGTGATGATTGTTGTGCTGGATGCTCGGTGTCAACTGCTCATTAAAATTCTTAACAAGATCCCAGGTCGTGGATCAGAATGTAGCAATCCTGTGTCTAGGGTTCCTTTTCGTATCATGAGTTAGTTCTTTTTGTCTCATAGCTTATGATACCTGATACCTATTCAGCTTGCTAACTACATAGATTCATTTGCTTGTGCGTTGACGTGTCAATCTGGATATCGTGCTTGGTGCTGTTCAACAATCTGGATATCGTGCTTGGTGTTGTTCAACTATCATCTCTTTTTGTCACTTGTAAGACTGGATGCTTGTATTCTGGATCAGGGAATATGGTGGTAGCTTGTTTCCCCACTTGACAATTCTATTTTCCCGGGCTGGTTCCAGCTTTTGCTTCGATAAATCTTTTTCAAAACCTCTGTATATCTTATCTCAAAAAATATTTACAGTTAGAACCAGATGTATCGTTTTGTGGATGATTCATTAGAAAATCTTGAGGTATATGTGCTTCTACAAATCCACAGTTTATTTCCAAGTTTCATCAATAAAATGATGATTTTTAAGCCCCTAAGTTTGGTACTCTGGTATAACTTCGATCACTTAAGAATGCCCTGAATATTCCAATATTGCATTTTTTTTTGTGACTAGTCCTAACTTGAACACTTTGAATGGCAGGTCAATATTGTTCCTAGGATTTTGGAGGAAATGCTTGTAAAATAAGTTGAAGAATTATTTAATGGAGCGGACAAATGAAAACAAGGGTTTAGCTGCTCTCGATAACAAACACATCATGCAATATAGCATTAAAAACTAAGGAAATGTAATCCAGGGTGTTCATTTTTTCTATCTGGATTCGATCCTTTTACAAAAATACAGGTATCGTCGTACTGGGCATGCCTACAAATGATAAGTCAACAAAGAAGCAGTCAGAATTTGACTTTGGAGAGATGCTCCTGCAACATGAAGCAACATCCATGGAATAGTCTTCTAGAGCGGCAAAAGGTGCCAACAAATTTCGAGAAAATACAAGTATGGTGATGTCATGGGTATAGAATCCCTAAAAGATACTTTCAAACAACAAACCTTTTAATTCTAGTCATAAAAAGGATGCATATTAGCCAATGCTCAAGCCCTCTTTGACATATTCTGCATTGGATAGTATTTACTTCATAATTTATACCCTTGAAAACTCATTTTATAGTGTTCTCACAGAATATGTACCCTCCTAAAATCCTTCTTCATGGATATTGGTTGATATTTCTCTCTTCCAACCTACACGTGAAGGAAAATTTCACTCCCTTATTGAAGCATCCATCTGCAATTTATTGAACACAATGAACTCCATATTATGATGAACTCCATATTATGGTAGACACATTCATACTGCTTCATCAATACCTTTCTCATCCTCTTCTTCACACAACCAAAATTCCACACGAACAAATTTGTCATACTTCTTGTTGGCTACTTCATTCTTGCATGTCATATGTTTTTATTCTTTCACAAGTTTACATTTACAAACTTCTCATTACCTTGGACATATTTTGTTTTTATTTGGTTCCTAGATTTAGAGATGAGACTACTTTTTATCACTGTTGAGCACATGAACATGCTTGAATTTGAGCTAGCATGCACAAGGTGAAAGTGATGTGGTTTGATTGTTGATTTTTAAGCACGGGATTTCCCATAATTAGTTTAATGGGGCTATTTATTGTTGAAACTATGCGTGGAAATTCCCATATCTGAGATTCGTTGTTGTTGAGAGGCCGAGATATCCCCAAAAATGGCCAAATTAAACCCATATTGAAGGACTAGGTTGTTAGAATACCTTAAAGGATGCCTAGAAACTGTGCCACAATTAGTTTTTGAAGTTATAAGTGACCTTTTTGCTAATGTTTTTTGATGTAGAAGACAATCCCATGGATGCTTTGTTGTTGTAGGTGATTATAGCACTATTCAAAAATGACCATATAGGGTTAGAAATGCCTAGAGCATAATGTTGTGTGCCCAAGTCTATTTATGATGCTCAACATTCTCCATTATAGTTCCCATAACAACCCTAAAGTGCCGAGAATTGGTTCATCATACCTCACTTGGATGCTAAATAATCCTCATCAAAACTTAGTTACAGGGTGTTTCGAAACACAACTTCCTATTGAATTTGATCCCAAATGGATAAACGAGTCAAAATTCATGATCCTAAAAAATCCCTGCATTATTTCTTCTTTTTTTCATTTTTTTTAAATTTCAGCCCACAAAAATCCTTGCATTTTTTTGTTCTTGTTTTTTCATTTTTTTTTTAAATATTAGCCCACGGGAATCCATTCATCACAATGATGATGATGATGACAATGAAAATGATAATGAAAGTGATGATGGTGGTGGCGGCAGTGGTAATGATGATCATAATGATGACGATGATATGATTATGTGATGATGACGACAATGATTATGATGACAATGAAAATGACTATGTTGTTGTTGTTGTTGATAGTGATGATGATGATGACAATGCCATTATATGACAATAAAAATGATAATTATATGATGAAGATGATGATAATGGCGTTTATGTTGATAATGACAATGATGCAATCCTTAACAATTGCTTCAAGGACTCATGGTTATGCCCAAGGTTCCATACTACTAGATAGACCATAATGTCAATGACAATGACATTGGCAATGATGAAGATGACGATGGTGATGATGACGACAAAGATGATGAGAATGACTATGATGTGATTATATGAAAATGATGAGGACGATGAGGATGATAATGTTAATAATGGAAATGATGATGATAGTGACGATGACAATGGCAATGATAATGATGATGAAAATGAGTATCAAAATCAGAATGACATGCATGATGATGAAAGTGACAAAGATGATGGCACAATGAGGATGAAGATGAATATTATATGATGATGGTTATTATTATTATATGGCGATAATGATGATTATAATGACAATGATGTAATCCTTAAAATTTTGGTTCGAGGACTCATGGTTATGCCCGAGGCTCTATTCTACTACATAGACCATGTAGATTAAAAACTTAGCATATGCCTAAGATGTGGGCATAGTTTTGAGATTTGGAATAACATGAATGTGTATTGGGTAGCGGGCCATTTTCTGGGGACATAAATAATTTACTTAGACCTCAACACATTCTTATAAGGCTCATGGGTAATGATTGTATTGATGATGACCATGGAAATGATTGCACCGAGAGTATTGAGGTGCTTACAACCCAATATGGGGGATATGTTTTCACATTTGTCACGTTACATAACGTAATGCTCCCATGGCAGCTTATAACTTATCAAAAATAAAAATTAATTAAAAGAACTCATGTTGGATCATAAAATTAAAAAATTAAAACCATCATAGATCCATCTTAGACGATCTTTTAAGCAATGAGAGATATCCAATTTATTGAGGTGTAAAAAATTAAGATAAAAAAATTTACCACTCAACAAATTGGATCCCTCTCGGAGCTTAATAGATCTGGGTTTAAGATGGATATATACTGGTGAATATAATAATAATCATGATTATGATGGCAATGATGGCGATGATGAATATAATAATCATCATGATCATAATTTCAATGATGATGAATATAGTGATCATTACGATGACAATGATGATTATGATGATGATTATGGTCATGATCATGATCATCATCATGATCATCAAAAACATCATCACCATCATTGTCATCTAGTTCATCATAGTCATCATTTCCATCTAGGTCATCATCATCGTCATCATTTGAAGCATATGGGATACGGTTACCATTTAAAGCATGCATAACAAGTGGGACATGGTTACAATTTAAAGCATGCATAACTTATAACTAGATTAATCTCATTGTAATCTTGGAAATTGTAGCGAAATTGGGCTTGTTTATCTCTACCAACACTTTCTTATAAGGCTCATCATCATCATCATCACCATCACCACCACCATTATCATTCATTTCATTCTCATTGTCATCATTACTATCATTGTCAATGTCATAATCACTATTGTCATCATCATCATCATCATTATCATATAATCACATCATCGTCATTGCCATCATAATCATAATCCTCATCATCATCATCATCATCATCATCATCATCATCATCACCATCATCATTCATCTCATTGTCATCATTGTTATCGTCATTGTCATCATCATCATCATCATCATATAATCACATCATTGTGAATGTCATCATTGTCATCATCATCAAATCAATTACATTTAATGTGTCCACTTTAGCATCCCAAATCAATTACATTTATATTCTCCTTATGCCATGTTGTCTAGGTGCAAAAAATAGGTGCACTATATTAGGATGACACTAAAGCGGACACAAATTGTTTCCACTTTAGCATCCCAAATCAATTACATTTAAATTCACCTTGTGCTAGGTTTTTTAGGTGCAAAAGTAGCCACATTATATCAGGATGGAGCTAAAGTGGACACAAATAGTGTCCACTTTAGCATCCCAAGCCAATTACATTTAAATTTCCCTTGTGCTAGGTTGTCTAGGTACAAAACTGGGCATATTATGCATCCACTTTAGTGCAAACTATTAGGTCAATTTCAAAACATTAGCCAAAAAAATCATTTGCAGCCGATGGGTTAAAAATAGTGATGGGATTTATAAATTTCTTAACCAAATCCTAGGGAAAGGAGAGGCTATATGTTTATTTTTTCTATTGAGACATTGTTATCTTCTTCCAAAATAGAAGTGGTGTTGAGGGATGATTTACATCCTATCATCATCAGCATCATTTCCATCATCGTCATAATCGCCATCTTCACTATAATCATCATTGTTGTCATCATCATATAATCATATCATCATCATTTCTATCATCATTGTCATCATCATTATCACCATCATCATTCATTTCAATGTGATCATCATTATCATTGGCATCATCATGATGTTGATGATGATGTGATTATGACAACGATGATGAAAATGGTGACAATGATGATGATGTTGTGATAATGATGACGACATCAACAATGATGATGATGATGACAAATATGATGACTATGACAATGATGATAACGATGGAAATGATGATGAAGATGATGAGAATGAATATGGTGTGTTTATATGATGATGACGATGACAATGACAATGGCAATGATGATGACGATGACAATGATGATAATGAAGTTGATGGTGAAAATGATGATCAGATTGAATTAGAAATAAAGGGGAAAAGAGAATCAAAGGATTGGCATGTAGTGATTTACAACTAGCTATAGAAAATGCAAGTATGGTGGGTTGTAAATGGCCATTAACAAACTAGAAAAGAATTGAAGACAGAGAATATGATGACAATGAAGATGGAGATGATGATTACAATCAAGGTGGAGATGACGATGCTGATGATGATAAATATGATGGTGACAATGATGATGAATATGATGATAATGATGTCAATATTTTTGTGTGGTGTATTGGGACATTATTTGGGGACATAAATCATACACTTAGACCCCAACAATTTCTTATAAGTCTGATGGGTCGTGACTATACTGATGACGATTACCATGACAATTATGAGCATGATGATGAATATACTAATAGTCATCATTGTCATTTTCATATAGTTCATCATCATTTCCATTATCATCTAGGTCATCATCATCACTGTCATCGTCATCATTATTTAGTTAATCATCATCAATGTCATGATCACCAACAACTCCCCCTTAACTAAATTTCTGGTAAACATTTTGACCAAAGAATGAATCATTAGTCCATCCGACCCTATCCATCCCAATATTAAGTTCAAGTGGAAATTTAATCCTATCTTTCTTTCACTTGATACATTTCTTTACTTTTATGGTTTTGTATCTGGTTTGCTTTGAAATCAACCTTGAAACATGTGTGATAGCTTCTGGCATAGATTCTGGACCAAAGTATTTGCATCTTGAAACCTACACTACCTAGGGAAAAGATCGAGAAGCCATACTAACTTGGGGTTCATTGTGTGAAGATTAAAGAACCTAATCTAATTTGGTACCCTCAATATTCGATGCAAGTTTTGAAGTTCACCAAAGACCACCAAGTGTCTCATGATCATCATGAATTTGAGTAGAGGCAAGAAGGTACATATCTTAAATTCAAGAGTGGCTCTCCAAATTTCTGACAACTTCTCTTTCATTTGAAATATAGGTGAAAAAATAATGAGGATATTCTACCCAAAGTATACGATGACAATGATGAATATGACAATGATGATGATGAAGACGTTGTCGATGAAAACAACGAGGATGATGATGGTGATGATGTTATGAGGAGAAGGAGGATGACATTGACGATCATGACGATAATGGCGACGATGATGACAATGATGATGATCATTGTTGACATCATCATCGTCGTCATTTTCATCTATTTCATCATCATTGCCATTATCATCTAGGTCATCATCATTAATTCCACCATCATCATTGTCATTTTTTTCAACATCATCATCATCATCATCATTCATGTCATTCTCATTATTATCATCACTGTCATTGTCATTATCATTATCAATATTGTCATCATCGTCATTATCATCATCATTATTTTCTTCATTGTCATCATCATTATAATATAATCACATCATTGTCAACATCATTTTCATTTCCATTATGATCATCAACAACATCATCATTATCACCATCATCATCATTGTCATTGCCATCGTCATTCTTTTCATTGTCATAATCATCATCATATAATTAAATCATTGTTAATGTCATCATCTTCATCATCATCAATGTTGATCATCACTATTGTCATCATTGTTGTTGGGTATGTGTTATATTCTTTGCATAAAGCATGTGCCAAATTGACTATTTTTGGTCAAGTTTTTGCCCATTTTTTTCATCTCAATGTAATCTAATTATGGTAAAGGGATTAAGGTTTTAATCATCATCATCATCATCATCATCCTCCTTGTCATAACCATCATCATTGTCATTTCCATCATCATCATTTTCATCAACATTGTCATCATCATCATCATCATCATTGTCATTCATGTCATTCTCTTTGGCATCGAAATCATCATTGCCATTCTCCATGACATTAATTAGTTGAAAATCCATAGGTCATGAGTGAAAGTGCATTTGTTATGATATAGATTCTTATATAAAGTTGGATGCACTATTGTCTACACTTTTTTTTTTGTCCCATTTACACATACTATTCAAATATTAATTTAATACATAATATGTATTGGAATAATACAAGAAACCTATCATAATAGAAACAATACTAAACTGAAAAAATTGTTTTTAGTGGCTTGCTATTATGATTATTTGGACACCAATAAAAAGTACAAATTGGATAAGTCAAAACTATCTTCTCCAGTGTAGTCCATGTTACTTTCATTGTTTTCTTCAAACAAGTTTGTAACTTTGTACCATCCCTCGAGTTTGAAGGTCTCATTTTTTCATCACCTAGTGGTCTCCTGTCTTACCCATCTCTTCTTCTAGCTCCATGTGCTGGTAGTGTCTAACAAGAATCTGCCATACTTGACAGAGTCTCACTAGGAAACCCAGGTCAGACAATAAGCATATGTTATAAAAGGCCAAAAATGCAATTTTCCACTTTCTTTTTTAAGTTTCTCTGAGTATGGTTTGTTTAGAGCATGGTTTTGTATTAGAGTTTATGGCATTTTTCTCAAGGTGACCTAGGACATTGCAGCAAGTTAGGTGATAGCATCATCAAATTTCTGGCTGGGCATAACTTCTATGGATATTCAATGCAGAGTTGAGCCCCAAGTAGAGCTATGGCACAACTTTTCGACCTGATTTTTAGTGGATGCCACAGTTGTTCCATAGTCAGTCTTACCCTCCATCTTCAATATTCTTTAGTCCTCACTGCTAGGGAAGTTGGTCATCAGGGAAATTTTTTATTTAACTCAGTTCTCATTTCCAAACAGTTAAATCACAAGCAGGGGAATCTAGGGTGCAGTTAGTGCTCATTTTTATAACTGAGAAATTTACCAGAAAAGACATAATTTTCTGCCTTGTTTTCTCTCATAGTTGGGGCAAAAGTTTCAGAGTTGTTTCTCATATCCAGGAAGAATTTTCAGAGCTGGGTTTTTCATAGGTAGGGAATAACTTTTGGTAGTCATTGTTACATATTTTCTTGTTCACATAATTCATTTTTGAGCCAAAATAACTCATTTTAAGACCTACATTTTACCCTTATTTATCATTATTGTAGCTGCAAAATGCCAGGGGAAGGGATTTTTCCTAGATTTTCTGCACAATAATTAGAATAAGTTTGGTGAAATGCACTTTGTGAACGGGGAGATCAATAGGTTCAAATACTGTATTGGAATTGTCCACAAAGGAGAAGTAGCATTGTTGTCTAAGTGTCTCTCAATTTGTAAAACCTCAGACAACCTTGGCCTTAGAAGCTACAAGGGAGGGTGAAATATGAAGAAAAAATTATGGATGATATTAGTGGGTCATCCAAATTTGTTATGTTTGCATTATATTTACTACAATATTTTATATCTAATTTCAATGCAAAATGCATTTACTTTTATGGAAATTAGGTGTATTTTTTGTAATTTTCTATTTGCTGAGTTTGATCATGGGTTATTGGTCCTTGTCCTCAACAACAATGCCATATTGTTCCCTTGAGAATTCAGCTACAAATTTCTCAAGGGATTCTGAGTGGACAATTTAGGAACAGTTTGTCTATCAGTATCTCGGGATGCAAATTTTGATCACCTTCTTGTTCAAGAATATCTTCAAACATATATGTGATTGTTTCACCTCTTTTGTCTTTGAAAGATTGTTGGAAAGCAATGCCTTGTTGCAATCTCCTTCAATAAAAATATGATACCACCTCCTGGCATCACTTCTTAATGTTTGCTCAAACAAATTCATGAGTAGCACCAAAGTCACCAACAAACTTACAATAAACAACAAGATGCTCCTTGGTTGAAATAGCATTAGAGCCTTGAATTTTTGGAAGAAACTTACAATACTGTTTTCCACTAGGGAGTGGATTAGCCTGTCCAGGTATTGCAGTGAAATCCAATGTGGCATACCATTGTGCACAACCATCTTGGTTATGCCATTGGGAAAAGTGATATGATTCCTCAAGGAGGAGTGATCATGTGAAAAGTATGATTTCAAAATTAACTGCTTCTCATCGAAAACTTGTGTAGTAAAAACAACTGATCTTAGGGATTTCAAGGGGTCAAACAGTAAAGTATCATTCTCCTAGTTTGAGAATTTCATTAGAATACCATTTTTTCTTGCAGCATATGTCACTCTAGATGTTTCTCCATAGGATTCCCTCTTGACTTTGGCTTTATGTATCATGAAAAACCCTTTTAAAGTGCATTCCATCCTCCTCTATAAAAGTGGCTTCTGAAATAGATTACAAAATTCCATTTAATAATGCCTTTTATGAGCTTGTGTATTTCACCTTGTATGCCTTTGCAAAGAAATATGTATTTTAACTTGTAGAGTATTTAGCAAGCCATGTGTCCTCATCCTATGAAGGACATTCCTTTTCAATGCCATGTAAAGAATGAAAAAACATCATAACTTGCCTCCAAATATGTATATCAATCCTTGTAAGATGTGAATGATCATGCTATCACCTCACATGCTAGGTGTTTCTCCTCAACTAATATAACTCCTTAGCGATGAGGGGTGTTCCATGATGTTCCAAACATTAGACTACTGAGATCATGGTTCAACAGGGAGTTTCTTGGAATAAAATTAGCTACAAGAATCATTCTAGGCATCAAATTTGCTAATGTGTTACAACAAATGTTTTCCAAGTTTGTCTTTCAATTAATCTCTACTACAGGTAAGGTTATGAAGAGTTAACAATGTGATTGGCAGCATTTAAAGTTCCTCCTGAATCAAGGCATTAACCATTCCTTTTACAACTTTTAATGTGAACATATATGGCCAGGTATAGTATAGATGCATATTTCTTCATTTCATATGGCATCCGAACAATAACAATGTTTTGGTACTAGAATAAGTTCCTACCTCAAATTGGAGGTCCTCTAAGTCTACCAGATAACAACAGCCCCCAAAATTCACAATTTCAGCTTGCTTCATACCTCTGTGTAGTCTATCCCCAACCTTATCACTGATATCAAATGGATGTCTCTGGAATCTTTAGTGGAATGCCAAGGACAGATCATAAATCCCAACATACTGTCTTGTCATTAAGCTGAGTAATGTATAGGATTTTACATCCCCATAATGCCAATGAAATACAACCAATATGAGTATTGTTTTAGAGCATGCCCATATGATAGCCACATGTTGTCCCTTATTTCAGTATATGTCCCATAATGAGTTTGACATGATATTTTTTCCATCACTAGGACAGACGGTTCCTTGCAAAGGATGTCTAGTGCAGCAAAAATTTCTCCAAAAAGCCTTCCTTAGTTCTGCTTATGGATGATCGCAAGTTACCATAACTGAATATTAGTCTATATACTAGATTGTCCTATGAGTCTACAACATCGTTCAATTCCCTGATTATGTGCCACTATTGGACCCAATTGAAATGATGGAGTTTGTTTTTAATTTTCTCTACTTGTATTTAGAGATTCATATCTATTGCTTGCTTGGTGTGAAGTATATGATTATTACAACCCTGCTAAGGGAGCAATCTGCCTCTGCACTTTGTAATTTTCGGTTTTACTTTTAATCAAAGCTACTCAACCGTTTGTGTTAAAAAAAAACATCTCATAATTATCTTCTACAAAGAAAATGTTATTTGTCAAGACATACTAGTGCAATATATAGTAAATGTTTTGTGAACAGTTGTAGGCAGGTTCTGAACTGTTCCAAACAAATGGGAAATGCCAAATATCCTTGTTCATTTTGACTATATTTTCTTTCGTAAATGTTCTATGAATAGTTGGAGGCAACTTCTGAACTATTCCAAACAAATGTGAAATTCCATATATCCTTGTTCATTTTGACTATATTTTCTTCTGTAAAATCCCAAATGAATTTTCCTCATTTAGTGAATATGAAACCATCTTCTACAATACAAAGCAATGTAGAGTAAATGATTTATAAACAGAAGTGCAATATATCCTATGGCATGTCTCCTTGTTCAATTGGATTATATTTTTTCCCTGTAAAAACCCAAATGGATTTTCTTCATTTAAAGAATATGAAATTATCTTCTACAAGCAAATGTTATATGGTAAAAGACATCTCATCACAATGTGCATTAAATGATTTTATGTATATTTATAGGCATTCTATGTTCCAAACTTGAATATGCTACATGAAGCAGTGAACTATACTTCATTGAGGTTTAACCATGTTGTGTTGCATGATATATAATCATGGGAATATCACTACTATTTGATTATTGATTTTTTCACATGATTGATTGCAAGCTCTAGCTATATTCTCAAGTTTATAAGTTGTTTATTGAGATTGAATATGGTTGATAAAAGGATCTTGATACATTCTCAGGTTGAGGAGATGCAGTGGGAACTATGTCAAATTTTGATAAAATTCAGTCCCTCATTCAAACCATCACAATCATCAGGTTCAGTGTTCATGAAATTTTTACAGTGTCTTGTTTGGAAGAATAGATGAGCAGATCGTAACATGCCTCCACCTAGTCTTTCAAATAAAGATGTTCTTGTTTTTGCACACACAATACTACTGTGTTTTTTGTCTAAGGGTTTTGGTATGGATGATGCAGGTGAATTAATGAAGGGGCCAAGATAGAAAGTATACAATGGAATAGGATTTCTTCACCGGGGGTGGGGAGTGGGGGGCAACAAAGTTTTCCTATAGGCCTATTTCTAAAAGTAGATTCACATTGCATTAAATTTTCTGGATTGGGTGGGGATTTTATCATATTCTTAAAACTCATCCTATTGGTATTGAATATTTTGATGAAATCCAATGGGATAAATGTGACTTGGATGTTGAGGAGAGAAGTGATACACATTCTACAAGGAAAAAACCCTATTGATGTTCAAGTGCTGCTGCAAATTCTTTGAACACTACCATGATTTACTATGACAATCAAGGTTGTATCAAAATATCTGAGAATCAAGCATTTCATGATCTGTCCAATCATATTAAGATCAATTACTACTTCATTAGAAATAAGGTCCATAAGGGAGCATTGGTTCTTCAATGCATTCCCACAAACTAGAAGGTTGTAGATATTTTGACCAAGCCCCTAGGAAAGGGGAAGAATGAAATGTTCAAGGAGAGGCTTGGATTGGCGAATAACACTTTCCTCGCTTAGAGGGAGTGTTAGTTTTTCATGTGTGTGGCTTGGACTATGTTCTAGCTATGGAAATTTTCTCTTCCAACAAATTAGACAACAATAGCAGTGCAACCTCCTTCAATGGTTCCATGCAATAGTTAATGAGGGCATAGGGGCATCTATGGAGGAGAGAGACACAGGTAGCATGCATGCACCATGCTCAACTCAATTCCAATTTAGATGCTTTCCATGTTTAGTAATTTAGTTCTAATTATGGGTTTTCCTTTAATTAGTAATTTCATGCACAATTAACTAGAAGGTGTAGTGCCTAGTTAGAACTAAGAACTCATGCATTTGGATTCCCATTTTGAGTTAGAGAACAAATATTTAGGAGGATGCATGCTTTAAATCCCTAGTTCATCATCAATAGAGGTGCACTTAACTTGGCTCATCTGTCCATGCAAGGAAGGCACATTAGGGTTAGAGTTTAATACTTTCAGTTGAGGTGTTGTGCATGTGTCCAAATTCATTGTACCTATTATTCTTCCTAGTATAAAAAGGTGAAGCAAGCCACACCACTGTGGTGGTTGAAGAGTTTGATTTTTTTAGCTATATCATTTAGTTTATTGTTTTCAAATTTTAACATAAAGAAGCAGTGATGATGATTAGTAATTCCATATTTGCATGTTTTCTATTCATATTATCATCATTATTTATTTTTAGGTTAATGTACTCTATAGTTGTTATTTTGAATGGTTATTTCAATTTTTAACTATCTAGATTTTTAGGTTGAATACCTAAGTGCAGATTCTGCTCACCATGGTCTGATTTTTTACACCTACAACTATGAGATCATATATGAGAAGGGAAAAGAGAATGCAATTGTCAAACACCATTTCAATCAATCAATCTGCTTATCTACAAAACCTCATTGATGATTACAAAGTCAATCCTCCCACAATCCAATTTCTACAATATGTTATAGATGGCAATAAGGGATGGCTTTGGATGGTAAAAAATGGCATCATCCTCTTCAAAAACCTTATATATCTATGACATGGATCTGATCTCATTTAGAATGCATTTGATCATGGGAATGCATCACCCTCTACATGGCATGCATAATTCCAAAAAAAAATATAAGAATACCTCTTCCGAATTTTATTGGCACATCATGAACTCCAAAACTAAGAAGTTTGTAGAAAAATGTGAAACTTGTCAACTGAACAAGGTGGAAACGATCCCTTATCCTGCTCTTGTCCAACCTATTTCCATCCCAAATTAGATGCGATAAGAAGTATCTATGTAATTCATCATAGGTTTCCTAAATTCATAAGGTAAGGATGTTATTATGTGGTAGTTGATCATTTAAGTATGGCCATTTCAGCCCTATGACTACCAAGCTTACACCATCTAAAATTGTTGATTTATTCCTCAAGCATGAATTTTAACCTTCATGGACTCCAAAACCACATCATTAGCAATAGGGATACCAAGTTTGTAAGTCTCTTCTAGAAAGAGTTTTTCTAAGTAACAAGAATCACTTTAAATATGAGCACTGGCTACTACCCTCAAATGGACAATCAAATGTAAGTAATAAGTTCCTTGAGGGGGATTTTTTAATGTACATGATGAAAACAAACTAAATGGATATGATGGCTGCATTTTTCTTAATATTGGCACAAATTTACTTATCACTCTGCAACCCAAATTAACCCCTTTAGGATTTAGTAAATTATATATCTATGGACCCCCATCTCCAAAGGACTTGGTTATCCAAAATGTTAAAGTATTGCAGTAGCTAACACTCTTCAATAAATGTGTAGGCGGCTTCAACATCCTAAAGGAAAACATATCATGGCAATGAATAAGATCAAGTAATAGATCTACCAACACCATTCAAAATGCCATTTTCAAATGAGGAGATCTATTTATGTGTCTCCAAATACAATCAAACAGCTCTTGGGAAAAAAGGTAAGAGAAAGATTCAACCCAAGTTTTATGGTCCCTATAGCCTACTACAAAATGTGGGTGATGTGGCGTATTCAATGGAATTCTTAACCAAGGAATACTTGATGAAGGTTTCAATGTCTCATGCTTAAAGAACAAATTGGCCAACTAGACAGCTGCCCAAACAGATTTCCCTCGGTGATAAAGGGAAATTGATACTAGAAAAAGTGGGTATCCTAGGAAGTTAGGACAAAGGTGAAAATTCTCTACAATAGGAAAATATGACATTAAAAAATAGGTCCCTCCAGCAAAAGATTCAACATGGGAACCCTAACCAAAAAATATGCCTAGGAAACTAATCATATCTGTGGACCTGTTCTTACAGAATGTTTTTGAAAATGTATGAATGCCATGAAACACTGACATCTATGCCATGAATTCTAATGCTTATTTCTCTATGTTGTAATTAATGCATTTCACAATCATCATCCATTTGATGTGGGTTCATAATTATGCCTAAGATAGGGTCTATAAATTGAATTAAAGTGGATGAAAATGTCTCATTTAGTGCCTCTACATGTCAAATTTTAAATAAATAAAAAAATTGAAGATCTAGGATATGTTGGTCACCCTATATGCTAATTAATTACAACTAACACACAGGATTCTCAATATAAATTGTCAATCCAGGTAGGTCTTTTATTTCAACGACAATTAGCACAGTCTATGCATAAAAACTTCAAGTAGCTAATTGAATAAATGGAGATAAACTATTCTACATATCTGCTCAGTCAAAGTCATCTCATAGCTTAAACTAATCTAATTTATCCATCTAGAAATTCAAATTACATTTTACCTTCCTACAATCATCACTCCAACAATTACCGATCTAAGGAAAATCAAGCTAGACTTACTTTTGTAAGAAGTTAAATCCTAAAAGATATCAGACTACAATGCATAAACCAAAATCTGTCTAAGATTATCTAATCTAGGAAATTGTAAATGACAGTAAGAAATCAAACCAATTGCAATCATAATCTGACTAATGTAATAAACTTCAAGAAAGATTAAATAACAGAAATGAACTAGAGTTGATCTTGACTGTAACAACTACTAGCACACTTGCATAAAAGAACTAACCTACACAGTCGACTGTCACACCACATAGTTACAGCTATTCAGAATGCAATGACTAACTACCAAAGGAAATGCAATTATCATTGTTGCAGCTTATCTATAAAACACATCTACTATAAATCCACACCACACAACATAAAGTAAATTAAACTAACTACTTAACTCGACGATCTCTATGAGAAGGAGGGCCCTGGCCTTCTAACAGAGATGGCGTGAACTACCACAAATTAAAACACAGAAATATGAAGAACTCTGCTCCTTGTATTAAAGATGGAAATTCACAGTCTCAGCTCTCTGTTACAGCCCGTACAAAATAATAATCAACCAACCCCAGACTCTGAAAGCCTTCCCATATTTATACATGCAAAATACAAATCGTGATCCACTAAATTCATGCAGCCATGAAGATGTCTGATCTTCAGGCTACTGAGTCACAACAGAACTATTACAACCGTGAATGATCTTGAATGAGGCTGTTGGAAATGAAGGGCATTGTCACTCTGGTTGCCAATGGATCAACGAACTAACTGATTGGGAAGCGTTCTGTCATTTGTAATGATGCTCTGTTGCAGCGAAGTAACAGCTGTCACCACGTGTGATTATTTCCCAAGGCTTAGTGGTTGATACACCTGTGTCTCTCAATGCTTTGAGCTTGACTTAATGAAATCAGCACAAGTTAGCATAAACCAAAGGCTAGAATTCATAACCATAACAATCTTAGGCATTGAATAAATGAAACAATAATGATTTATACCTATCAGGATTCATGATCAATTTGGAATAAAGACATATATCTGGTTTGTGGAAACAAGGTGTAACAGGGAAAAAAAAGGTAATAAGTGTGGTAAAAAAGGGACAATTACAGGACCCAACATCTCCCCCCAACTATCCAATTGCATGTCCTCATGCAACAACTTCCACTAATCCAAATTTGAATCTAGATCCATACTCTGTCTGTGGAGATTGGTGATGTTGAAGGCAAGTTCAGGTGCTTCTCCCCACTTTACAAATCGATTACAAATCCATTACAAGTAATCCGCTTCTCCCAACACTGTTCCTCTTCCTCCTTAGTCAAAACATAACTGCTTCTATATGGGATCACAGGTATCCATATGAGAGGAAATCTAAATATCAGTCCAATCCACCATGGTCCACATGTTTCCATGCACCTAAGATAACCACGCATTCTAAGAAGAGCTTGTTAAAAATTCTCCAAACAATATGGATCCTTTTCCTTTAAAGCTAGGGAAGAAGTCTACCACCTGTGCTTGCTACCTTCTAGGGAATACTGCTATTGTTTGGAAATTTTTTGGACACAGGTAGTAATGACTGCCTTCTGTAGATCCATCAAGTGCTTAATCTTTTTAGGGGATTTGATGAACCTTGCATGCTTTGTACTGAGGGATCTTGGAAATCGAGGTTCATTTCTGATCCAAAGAGTGGAATTATCCTCATTTTTCCTGATAGTCTGAAAGGCATCCCACCACTTCATGTGATCGGTGACAAAAGAAGTGAATCCTCTTAGCTGAACATCCCCCAAATAAGGCACGGGATTAGAATGGAAATCAGTATATATTGATCTATCGTGCAAATATAATTCACACAACAAATTTTGATCCCCAAAATCACTTTCCATGAAAGTCTCTAAGAACTGGGGGGAAGTGATCATCTTACATGGTCTTCCTTCTTTCAATGCTTTCAACTTAAATAAATTTGTTTGGTCATAAAGAAATATAGGGTAAGAAGGAGATGGATCCCTGCAACTCAACAATTCCTGAGAAAGAATATACATTTGGTCTTTTTCTTGTTGCATGGACTTGAATTTCTTCAATTCTTCTAATTCTTTTTGAACACTGTCCCACTGGGATTTCTGGAAAACCAATTCCTCTGCCCATTTCTCTCTCAGCTCCCTAATAGTCTTTCTATGCTCATAGAGAGGGACCATCCCTTCCTTGCACTGATCAATATGCCTTTTCCATTTGTCTAGCTCCAGATTTAACAAAGAAAGCTCTTTTTCCAAATGTTGAATCCTTTTGTCCTCCACATCTTTCTCATCATCAGAGTCAATCTCAATGATATTTTAAGCCTCCACCTCTTCTGTTTCAGGAACCATTGTTAAAGCTTGACTTGGGACCATATGATCCTGTGTCTCAGAAAGCTTGTCTTGAGTCATCAGATTGACAACTTTTTCTTCCTTAGTCTTAGCAGCTTCCACCTGTGTGGCTGCATCAACAAACCCAATTGGAAATGTTGGTTCTTGTGTAACAACATCCCTTGTTTCAATTACCTTTTTTTGTGTTGGATCCTCCATAACCAAGTCGAGGCATGTTGGTTCTTGTGTAACAACATCCTCTCCTTGTGTTCCAATCCCATTCTCCTCCATTTGAGTTGAAGCCTCCACAAATAGTTTTGAAGATGTTGGTTCTTGTGTAACAACATCCACATTCTGAGGATTGGTTGGAGTGTCTATTGTTTGAGCTGTTGTTTCAGTAACAAGATATTCGGGTGTTGGTTCTTGTGTAACAACCCCTTGTTCTTCAATTTCTTTAAATTGTTGAGATTGCCCTTGGGTTATTTCAACATTTTCTAGAGAATGAGAATGGCCGAGGACTACTTCAGTGTCCCCTCATGGTTGAGACTGCATCTCTTCATCTTTTCCTAGCTCTAGATCAGGGATTATATCTATTTCAAGCTCATGCCTTCCCATTGGATCCA
Organism: Larix kaempferi; assembly: GCA_027924585.1. Classification (NCBI taxonomy): domain Eukaryota; kingdom Viridiplantae; phylum Streptophyta; class Pinopsida; order Pinales; family Pinaceae; genus Larix; species Larix kaempferi. The sequence goes on along the minus strand of BSBM01000290.1, from coordinate 5,406,871 downwards.
CTGTAGATACTTCCTCCATTTCTTCATGTCCTTCATCCTCCAAAACAAGAGGTGAATTTTCCAGCTGGTCTACAGCCTCCACCAATGTATTCAAACTCCTTTCTTCTTGCTTCCTACATGCTTCTTTCCATTTCTCTAATTCACCCCGAAGCATTTGGACTTCCTCTTTTAAAAGCTCATTTTCATAAAGAATATTTTCGATATGGGGTTCTTCTGCAGCAAGTTCCTGTGTAACAGTAGGTGATTTGGGTTTTAAGATGGGGATTTCAATGTCTGCCCCGATTACACACACTGCTTCTACTGCTGTAACAGATCTAGTTCTTCTCTTCTTTTCAACCCCAGATGGCTGCTCTTCACTATGTACTGCCTCTGCTGCAGTAACAACTCGTGTTCTTCTCTTTTTCGCCATAGTGGATGTTTGGCCCTTCTTCTCTGACCTCTTCCTTCTTTTCTGTGACATAGTGGTCTTCAAATTTTTAGCCACAAGAATGAATTCCCCCTCTTCAATTATGGTACCCCTTATTTCGGGGGAGGATTCAACATTCAAAACCTCCATGCCTTCTTCTCCTACTACCTATGTTTGATGTTCCTCTTCTTCCATTGCATATTCCACTGTCGCAGCTTCTACAGCTGCTCCAGTCTCAACTTCCCCTGTTGCCCCTGCTAATGATGCCAACTCTACTACTTCAGCTTCCACCCTTTCTGTTGTTTCTATAGGATCTGTAACTTTTGCTGTAAGGTCTGCGGCTGTTGCAGCTTCTAATATTACCGTCTCATCTACCACGGCTTCCATCACCACCTCTTCTGTAACAGGGTTCACTGCTGTCGCAACTTCCCCCATATCTACTTATTCTTCACCAACTGGTTTCCTACTACTCTATCCTCCCCCCCAACTGAATTTGAGAGACTCTAGTCCTCTTCTCCTATTCCAATATCCCCCAATTCTAGTGCAGGTGCCCTAATTATCCGAGGCCCAGCAAGAAATTGTACCCAAGTCTAATTTTGTTGTGCTAGTGACCTTAATATTAATAATTTAACTAAGCCATGATTGGTGAGGGAAGAGACTGGAGGTCGGGTTGTTCTCACATAACCAGCCATATTTTGTAGGGCTTTTAAAATATAAAATGACATGTTCAATAGATTACCATGGCGTAAATGGGATAATAGGGGGAATTCAGAGAGATAGACAATTTGGTACCTACCTTCACAGGAGATGTATTTCTTCAGGAAGATTGCCACTTGGTCCCAGGGCCGAGGTAATGATTCCAACGCTATTCCACGATCTCTTGATTGAATGCTCTCACCAACTGCAAGAAAATCCCTTACTGCAGTCGCATTCTATGCCTTCCATCCAAACAATCTCCTCCCAACCTGGGGAAAACCAGTAACCTATGATATAATTGCTTCTGTAACCTCTATGCGCAATCCCCTCACCTTAGAATGAGTATCAGTTAGGTTAAGAACAAACTGTAACATTGTCTCTATGTGAAATCCATTTAATCGCTGAAAATACTCAGTCCACCCAGTTGCTTCAAAGATGGCGAGAACTTCCATGTTTGCATGCAGAGCCTCCGTGTTCTTAGGTTCATGTCAGACTGGATTACCCATATCAGCTTCCCTTCGTAATTCTAATGGCGAATACATCGATTACCAATTCAGACATGGGATTTGCAGCATACAGACATTCATGGAACAATTGATATTTGAATTGGGTATTTTAGGAAAGATGGCACAGTTACCAACCCACGAAAAGGTGATACAGTTATGGGAAATGGCATAATTGGGACATTTTGGTATGGATTGGGTACGGGTGATGGTCATGTAATAGATACGAATGATAATTCTGACACATCCCTTGGCGGTTAAGTGGGTACAGGTAGATGACATGGACTAAAGACAAAGCATAATCATCATTGCCACATTTAATTTGACGCTTAATCATGTAAAAGGTCAAAATTCGTACCTTCACAGTATGAGCTAGGCCTTAATTTTCCACCGTAATCCAACTTCGTCATCACTTCCATTAATAAAAACATAAATGCACATGTGCTGAGATGAGTTGGCCACCGCCAACTGAGCTAGTAAATACATTCATGCTGACAAAAATCCATAACAACCAAATAGTTTTCTTTGTTTTTTACGGACTGTGATTGGAACTGTGAAGGGAGTGTTAATTTGGAGCCTAGTTGAATCATTAGCGGCGATATTGTTCAAGAAATGGACAATCTGGTGGAGTTGTATCTGATAAATAGGAGGAATCTGGTAGAATTATGGCTAGGAAATTGGAAAATAAGCCAAGTCCAGCGGAGTCGCAGTTGAGTATAAAACAATTCTAGCGGAGTCACAGCTGCGGACTTATGACAATTTAGCAGAATTCGGTGAGATATGGAGGAGTCATAGCTACGCGACCAGGGAAAATAGACAAGATTTAGCGGAGTCACGGCTGTGCGAAAAAGGAAAAATGGACAAAAGTAGTGGAGTCACACCTGCGCGAAAAAGAAAAATGGGTGAAGTTAGCGGAGTCGCAGCTGCGCGAAAAAGGAAAAATAGGTGAAGTTAGCGGAGTCACAGCTGCACGAAAAAGACAAAATAGGAAAAGTTTGGTGGTGTCACAGCTTCGCGAAAAGGAAAAATGGGCGGAATTTGGTGGTGTCACAGCTGCGCAGGAAAGGAAAATGAGCAAGATTTTAACGGAGTCGCAGCTGCATGGATAGGAAAAATTGGCAAAGTATGGCGGAGTTGCAGCTGCGCAAAATGAAGGAACAGGAAAATATTCGACTGACTGGTGAATGCTACCAAATCGTTCATCTTCTCCAAGGAGTTATTCATAACAAGAAAATAAGCTAAGGTTCCTGCAATCGTCTGGCCCAGTCATGACCGCTGCTCCTCAGGTTGATTCCTGTACACAGTTCTTCAAAACAAACCAATCAAAGCATAAAAGAAAATAAAAATAATAAAAGAAAACATAACAACAATTTATTTATGTACAAATTTATGTATGGAAATTGCAGTTTAAAAATTCACAGGGGCCAAGAAAGATTCCTACCCTTGCGTTAACTGATAATCTGGATTAGCTGCAACATGTGAAATGAATGCATTTTTAAAAATAGGTTTATGGTACAGTCGCAGCCGGTGACCATTGGCAAATAATGGTGTCTTGTTTTCATCGATAGTGATGAACCGAACTGTTCCATTGTCAAACACTTTGTCTATCTGATAGGGACCCAACCATCTTGTACGTAATTTTCCTTTAAAATCCTTTTTAAACCATGAATCATACAATAGAGCCCAATATCCTTCACATAATACTTTCTTATTTATAAATCTATCATGCCATTTGGAGCGATGTTGTTGGATTAAAACTATGTGATGTATTGCAGCTGTGCGCTTCTCATCCAATTCATTTAGCTGATTCAGTCAATTCCTCTGAGCTTCTGTTAAATCAAGGCTTTCCTATATAGTTGTATTCAAAGTTCTGATTTCGAATTCAATAGGGAAGACAACATTTTTGTCGTACACCAATTCATATGGGGAGAAACCAGTAGTGTTGCGCCATGTAGTACGGTAATCCCATAGTGCCTCTAGAAGTCTCTCAGCCCAATCTTTATGATGACTTTTCACCATTTTTTTTAAAATAGCCTCAATGACCTTGTTTGTGCTTTCCACTTGGCCATTGGCCTGTGGATGATATGGTTAGGTTATTTTGTGCTGAATGTGATTCTTCTGTAACAGGGATTCCAATTTGTGTGACACAAACTATGGTCCTCCATCTGTAATTATTTCCTTGGTTACTCCAAAACGGGTGAAGATCTCTTCATACAAGAAATCCATTACAGCTTGATCAATAGCTTTGGCCAAAGCCACAGCCTCCACCCATTTGGTCATTTAATCCGTGCAAACCAAGATATAAACTTTCTGCTTCGAGGGAGGATTGATAGGCCCTATGAAATCTGGAGCCCATCTATCAAAAGGTTCAACCACAAGCTGTGGCTGAAGAGGCATTTCATCTAATCTGTTTGGCTAGCCCATCCTTTGGAAGCTATCACAAGCCCGAACATACTTTTTCGCATCTCTGAACAATGTCGGACAAAAATATCCCATCCTTAAAACCTTATGACTTGTCCTTTTGTCAGCAAAATGTCCCCCATAGGGCTCATCATGGAAAGCTTTCAAGATACTGAAAACTTCATCTTCTCTTACACATCTTCTGATTTCCAAGTCAAGACCTATGTAGAAAAGATGTCCATTCATCCAGCAGTATCGAGCACTCTGCTGTATAATTTTTCTTTTTTTCTCTTCGATAGATGTGCAGGAATCTTTCCTGCAGCCAAAAAGTTAGCAATATTTGCGTACCATGGGGAATGAGCTAATACTGCAAACAAATGTTCATGAGGGAAGGAATCTTCAACTGGTAAATTGTCATCATTGTTAGTAAGTCGAGATAAAAATTCAACAACAACATTTTCCTTCCCTGGTCTGTCAATAATTGTAATGTCAAATTCTTGTAACATTAACAACCATCTAGTTAGTCTAGCATTCGTGATGGATTTATTCATTAAATACTTCATGGATGAATGATTAGTGTGCACAAAGGTGGAATATCTAGTAATGTAGTGTCTAAATTTATTGATGGCATAAAAAATGGCAAGGAATTCTTTCTCTGTGATAGTATAGTTTAGTTCAGTAGGGGCCAGGTTCTTACTGATGTATAAATTGCATATGGAACCTGAACTTCCTACTGTCCTAATACTGCTCCAATGGAAGCGTTTGAAGCATCTGAGGAGATATGAAAAGGAAGAGCCTAGTTGGGCTCTCGTAAGATGGGTGCTGTGGATAGACTTTTCTTAAGTTTAGTGAACGTTGTTTGGCATGGATCATTCCAATCAAACTGTACATCCTTCATCAACAGGGTGAACAAAGGAGAAGCTAGTTTGGAAAAGTTTTCTATAAATCTCCTGTAGTTACCAGCATGCCCTAAGAAGCTACATACCTGTTTTTGGGTTCAAGGAGTGGGTATATTTTCAATTACCCTAATTTTGGATGGATCTACCTGGATACCATCAGTAGAGATGAAGTGCCCCAGAACTACACCCTCGCTCATCATAAAGTGGCACTTTTCAGTGATTAAGGATAGCTGGGTTTGTTCACAGCGTTCTAAAACTTTCTCTAAGTTTTTCAATGCCTCGTTGAAACTACTACCGTATGGAGTGCAGTCATCCATAAAAATTTCCATGCAGTCATTTACCATCTCTGAAAAGATCCCAATCACTACTCTCTGAAATGTGGCCGGTACATTGCACAACCCGAAAGGAAGTACCCTGTACCAGCCACATTTCAGAGAGCAATCTGGATTTGGTTATAGCCAATAAATCTATCCAAAAAGGAAAAATATTTCTTTCCAGACAAGGTATCAAGGACCTGATCAATAAAAGGTAGGGAAAAGTGGTCTTTCTGCGTTGCATTATTCAATTCTCTATAATCTACGCAGACCCTCCATTTCCCATTCTTTTTTGGTACAATCACGAGTGGATAAACCCACTCGCTGTCTGAAATTGGGTATATAAATCCCGCTTCCAAAAGCTTTTGGATTTCTTCTTTCACAATGTCCCTTAGATTCAGGTTCATCCTTCGTTGTGGTTGGCACACTGGCCTGGAGTCGGTTTTGATGTAAATGTGATGGGTACACAGATTAGAAGGAATACCCTTCATATTTGTGTATTCCCATGCGAAAGCTCCTTTGTGGTTTTTCAGCGAAGTGATCAGTTGTTCCAGGTCATTGGGCGCAAGATTCAAGTTAGTGTTTAATGTTTTTTCTGGCTCAATTTCTACTGGGACACTCTTCAAATTTTTAAGTATTGGAATTATGTTGGCATCAATGACTAGAGTCTCTTCCGTTAGATTTTCTTTTTCTTTCTCATCTAAATTACTGTTCAGAATTTGGTAAATGTGCTTATTGACAGATGTGGGCTCACTGATGAAACTATTAATACTATCGTCCTTTGTTTCATCCTTAAAGGTTAAGGCTATCCCTGTCGTTAATAATGGCTGAACGCCTTCTTATTCCTTCAAATCCACCCAAAGTGGAGTTTCAACTTCTAGGCTTGGTCAGGCTAGAGGGTATAAAGTTAGGCTTTTAATATCAGTCCCTTCTGAGATAGTCATGGACCCTGACCAGCAACTGATGCAAGAATCTTCCATGGCTAACCAAGGTCTTCCTAGGATCAGTGGGTGTCCCCCCAGCTGTGACTTTGGTTGTAAAACCAAAAAGTCCGCGGGGTACTCCCATGAATCGACAATGACTACAAGGTCGTCCAAAATTCCGTCGGGCTTGATTGTTGATCTATCAGCAAGTTCTAATATGGTAGGGGTTGGTCGGAGATTAGTGAGTCCAAGTTTCTTCACAGGATCAATGGTCATAACATTAATAGTTGCGTCTAAATATACCAATACGTTAGGTATCTACGTGTGTCCTATGTGAACTATAACAGTAGGATTTCGAGGGTCATCATATTTGGCCAAAAGAGTCTTCTCCATTATTAATTCAGAAAGTTTTCCCATTACATGGACAGTGGGATGATCCCTAGGATTTCTTCCTGGTTTCTTTACACACAGATCTCTAACGTTCTTGGCATAAATGGGCACAGCATGGAGGGCTTGTAACAGTGGAATTTTTACATATAGATTTTTCAACTCTCCTAAGAGATTGAATTGAGGTTGTTCCATTGTTTTCTGCAGATCCATCGTTCAGGATATGGTGGTTCTCTTATCGATTGTGTAGGTTGTGTTTCATCGTGTGTCACTTCCTGAGTTTCATCTAATGTTTCAGTAGGAGTGTCGTCATCCTCAATGATGGGGATTGCTAAGTTGACTGAATTCTCAAAATGTTGATCCATTCTTGCTTCAGTCACTGAGGATGGAACATCCTCAATGATGATAGGTTCCACTACCCTCCCCGATCGTAAATGTATGTCATTGCAGGGAATTTGGGAAATGGAATAAGCAGGCATGTTGGCAGTCTCAAATTGATGAACTGATTTATTATTATTCGGGTTGTGGTTAGTTTGTGCAGGCAGTTGTGGTCGCAATGGTGCATTCATAGGTGCGGTGTTGTTTTGGAATTGCAGCTGTGGCTGCTGATACTATTGGTGAGGATATTGGTGAGGAGGATACTGTTGATATGGAGCCTGGTGATGAGGAAAATTATTTCCTGGGTAAGAATTTCTCCAATTGGGAGACCAGGGAGCTTGTTGATTCAATTGTTGTGACCACGGTGTCCAAGGGTTAAGATTTTGCATTGGGTTTTGAGATGGATTCCATTGGCTAATAGAATAATGTGAAGGGAATTGTGTATTCATATTATTCAAGAAAAATGATGGATCTGGGTTCATACCTTGATTCTGAGGCTGCCAAGGTTTCTTCTGTGCAATAAAATAAGCTTGTTTCACATCTGAAGTAGATGCCTATAGGACTGCTTTGACCTTGGGTAATGAAGGACATTCCTTGGTATCATGCTCCAATTCACATATCCTACATACCTCCACCTTGTCAAGTGGGCATTCTTTCAGTGGGTGCTTTTTTCTGCATTTGGGACATAATACACCAAGTGTCAGGTCTTCTACTGCATGCCTTTGTTTTGTTCTCAAGACATCTAATTCTAAGGAAATGGAGCTCATCATATCTGTTTTGAAATTCTCCAGTAAGTTTCCTATTTCTACTCGAGTGGCTCCTCCACTAGTTGACTTCTATGTCCTAGTGAAGACATCCTAATCTCGATCTTTGTCCTGTTTATTGGTTCTAGAGGATCCCCTTGAATATCTTCGACATAAATCAATGATCTTGTCAAAGGGTTCTTTTGAGATGTCCCCCTTTTCCAGCAAATTCACCATCTCCAGGAAATCTTCTCTAATTCCCCTCAGTAGGATAATCTTGAGTACATATTTTCCTATCTTTATATGACCAGACCTCTGTAAATTATACAACAATCTCTCAACAAAATCTTCCAGGCTCTCTTCTTCCTTATGAACCATTTTAAACAACTCTTCCTCTTCATTCTTGTCTCTAGTTCTACCATACTCTTGATATTTAGAAAGAAAGGTTTTTTTCATTTGATCCCAAGTAGTAACGGTATCACGACCTAGACTCATGAATTAGTGTAGAGCATCTCCCTTCAGAGTGGCTGGGAATAGTTTTAGTTTCTACACACTGGAGGTGTAATCATAACTATGACAGAGGATGTCGAACTCAAAATTAAATTCATCAGGATCTTCATAGGACTTACCATGGAAGTTCGGGAGAACTGATGGTGAAATATTTTTCATAGGAGTCGCCCACGGTGTCTGGAGGATAGGGAATTCAAGTGTGACAATAGTGTCACCATGCTGATTATCTTCCACCTCCTCTTCATGGTTATATTGGCGTTCATTGTCTCCTTCACGTTCTCCGTTAACCATGTTAGTCCAAAATTTGATTGCTTCTTTCACTCTTTCTTCCTTTGCTCTTGCTTCTTCTATTTTACTCCTTTCTTCTTCTCGCCTTCTCTCTTCCTATTCTTCTCGGCGAGTATTCAACCACACTTCTTTAGTAACTCTAGTCCCGTTAATATGGTAGATCTCCTCTCTATCTGGTGCACCCACAACACTTCCTTTGTCTTCAGGAGGTTTCTTCTCTGGAGCGGGAGTTGAAGGTCCTGTTACGTTCTCCACAGTTGATATCTATGTTTCAAGATTAGGAGGAACGGAGTTTCCTCTTCCTGTAGACGTCCGCGGTAATCTAGTAGAAGAATCAGGTCTAGTAATTATATCATCAATAAATGTCTGTCTTCCCAGACATTTGTTATGGCCACGAACTCTTCCACCTGCAATGTTAATATTTGAAGGGGGTTCCTGATTTGTTTTTCTTGTTTTCATGCATGCTTCAAATAATCAAAACTAAAATGAAATCAATAAATCAACTACTATCTATGCCTATAAATTACCATCCCCAGCAACGACGCCAAAATGTTGGTCACCCTATATGCTAATTAATTACAACTAACACACCGGATGCTCAGTATAAATTGTCAACTCAGGTAGGTCTTTTATTTCAACGACAATTAGCACAATCTATGCATAAACACTTCAAGTAGCTAATTGAATAAATGGAGATAAACTATCCTACCTATCTGCTCATTCAAACTCATCTCATAGCTAAAAAAATCTAATTTATCCATCTAGAAATTCAAAGTACATTTTACCTTCCTACAATCATCACTCCAACAATTACCGATCTAAGGAAAATTGAGCTAGACTCACTTTTGTAAGAAGTTAAATCCTAAAAGATATCAGACTACAATGCATAAACCAGAATCTGTCTAAGATTATCTAATCTAGGAAATTGTAAATTACAATAAGAAATCAAACCAATTGCAATCCTAATCTAACTAATGCAATAAACTTCAAGAAAGATTAAATAATAGAAATGAACTAGAGTTGAGCTTGACTGTAACAGCTACTAGAACACTTGCATAAAAGAACTAACCTACATAGTCGACTGTCACACCACACACTTACAGCTATTCAGAATGCAATGACTAACTACCAAAGGAAATGAAATTATCACTGTTGCAACTTATCTATAAAACACATCTACTGTAAATACACACCACACAACATAAAGTAAATTAAACTAACTACTTAACTCGGAAATCTCCGTGAGAATTCGGGCCCTGGCCTTCTAACAGAGATGCGTGAACTACCACAAATTAAAACACAAAAATATGAAGAACTCTGCTCCTTGTATTAAATATGGTAATTCATAGTCTCAGCTCTATGTTACATCCCGTACAAAATAATAATCAACCAACCCCAAACTCTGACAGCCTTCCCATATTTATACATGCAAAATACAAATCGTGATCCACTAAATTCGTGCAGCCATGAAGGTCTCTGATTTTCAGGCTGCTGAGTCACAATGAAACAGTTACAGCCGTGAATGATCTTGAATGAGGCTGTTGGAAATGAAGGGCATTGTCACTCTGGCTGTCAATGGATCAATGGACTAACTGATTGGGAAGCGTTCTTTCTATTGCAGCGATGCTCTGTTGCAATGAAGTCTTTGTCATAGCTACCATGTGGAGAGATGATTGCACTGTTTCTATTAATGTGTGGAACTGAACTGAAGAGTAACAGTTGGCACCACGTGTGATTCTTTCCCAAGGCTTAGCGGCTGATACACCTATGTCTCTCAATGCTTTGAGCTTGACTTAATGAAATCAACACAAGTTAGCATAAACCAAAGGCTATAATTGATAACCATAACAATCTTAGGCATTAAATAAATGAAACAATAATGATTTATACCTGTCAAGATTCATGATCAATTTGAAAGAAAGACATATATCTGGTTTATGGAAATAGGGTGTAACAGGGCAAGAAAAGGTAATAAGTGTGGTAAAAAAGGGACAATTCCAGGACCCAACAGGGTATCTATTGAGTGTTCCATCACATGGAAGAATGATCCCTTGACTTGGTATCTATTGATATTTTGATGGCATTTGTTATGCGTAATCCTGCACAGTCAATGCAAGGGCATTTTCCAACATAAGGTTTCCTATTATACACAATGCTAGAGGTTTGTTTCTGAAGTTAAGTTGTTGGATTTGGTTAGCAGGGAACACATTGTTAGATCTATTTTATGAGGTTCCCTATCAACATTTGACATCCCTCTTTCAGTTATATCCTCAACTGAACTATAAGTCTTGTTTTGAAGATTTAATGTTGTATGAGAGAATCAAGGATAGCAACATGTTTCAGAATTAATGAATTCCTATAGTATCATAGTGAGGGATTCCTAGTCTATCAAAGGAGGGTTGAATGTATATATGGTACATATAAAGCTAAATACCATAAAGGAGATGACATGCCAACCCTTGGCACAGTCAACATGCATGGTTTGAGGAGGCGTCCTAGGCAAAGGAGGAGAACATAGTATTCTCACAAGTCTAACAAGTCCTTTTTTGTGATGGAAATATCATGTTTGGTCCAGATATATTGGTTATAGTACAAAGAAGGTTCACTCAATTCTTGGCCATGGTGGAAAGAACCATCCTATAAAAAAGGATGTATCATGTGAAACAGATCAACTGACTCATGTTTATACTTTCATTATTCACCATCATGCTACCTACATGATTCACATTGAGAATTAGGAGAAATATTCTGGAAGTTTAGACACCGATTCAGATATAGTACCACCAAAACAAATTAAAGATCCTAATTCCAAAAAGGTATAACCTAATGCATTGCATCTAATTATGCATGTTTTCTATAAATGTGTGAAATCATTTCCTTATAGTGACTTTTTTATCATGTGAAACTAGAAGAGTGGTATTTTTGAAACATCTATTATTATTGTTTTCTATAATGTGGCATATTTGTTTTTTGCTACCACTATATACATTTCCTGCAGTTGCTTTCACTTGTTCCTGATTCACTTGTGTTGTCACCTCTCAGCAATGTATTTGCTGCTACCATTTGGAAAAGCTTTATGATCTTTTTGTTAGTGAAACAATGATGTTAGGTAAATGTATACTGGTCTAGATTTGAATTATATTGGTTGTTTTCCTCGGGTACTACGGTACTACCTACATTGAGGGAGAAACATGATGAGTTTATGTTGAGAGAACTTGTAAAGCGACGGGGAAATCACAAAATAATGGTTCAATGGATTTCATGTTTCTTTAATTATTTGGATCTTTAATTCATTGTGAGGCATTCTCTTCCATCACTAAATGAAGTTGGTCTTATGTGCTTCCATAATCTAGTAAATGTCAGACAATATTATATTTTGATCTTTATCTATTTATACCTTTTCTTTCTTCCTATGTTTTTTATTTTGTTTTTCAAGAATTTTAAATGATCAAACTTCATATGACAATATCTTGGAATTGGGGTGGATATCCTTGCACTTTGTGATCCATAAACTATGTTTAAAATTAAGCTTTTCATGTGTTTTGCAGGTCTACCAAGAAATTAAGAATAATGTGAAGGATGCAATGATTGCTCTGGTATGTTTTGTATTTCATTGCAATGTCAAGAAGTTTCTTTAGTTATTTGAATTTAGATTTCTTTGCTAAGGGTAAATGAGCTATTTCACTTGGTATATGGCAGATTGATAGGGAACACGAAGGAGAGCAAATTGATCGAGCTTTGATGAAAAATGTTCTGGGCATATTTGTGGAGATTTGGATGGGTAACATGGATGCTTATGAGAATGATTTTGAGTCATCAATGTTGGAATACACTACTTCTTACTATTCTTGAAAGGCTACATCATGGATTTTAAATGATTCTTGACCAGATTATATGCTTAAGGTCAGTGGTGAAATGGTTGCTAGTGCTCTTGGCATTTGTCAAAGATGTTGATATTGGGTTCTTCAAGAGAGGCTAATTAGTATCTCCTTTTTTACTACAGGATGAGGAGTGTCTGAATGTGTAAACAAAAGAGTTTCCCATTATTTACATTCCAGCGGTGAACAAAATTTGTTAGAAGAAAGTGTGCCAAAAGTAATTTCTTTCTATTATCTAAAACGCTTGCATTTAACTTATTGTTGAAATAATCTATTTTTCGTCTTTTATTTTAGCCAGTCAAGTACATTTAATCCACTACTATGACTATTCACAACTCATCATACACAAAATTTAAAGAACAGTTGAGATATTTGTATTTTGTTGTTGTTGGTTTTTGTTGAAGAAAGTACAAACTGAACTACTTTATCAGTATGAGAGACAAATTCTAGAGAAGGAGCATGCAGGTTTCCATGCCTTGCTAAGAGATGAAAAGGTTTCATGGAATTTTCATTTGATTAATGTTGTGTTTTGGGGATTTCTGAACCTGTCATTTCAATAGTTTCATTGGTCAACAAGCGGACTTCCGGATTGCATTTATTTGTATAAGTATATTATCTTTCAAGGATGTATAGGTTGTTTTGTAGGATACCTAAAGGCTTGGAACCCGTGGCTCAAATTTTAAAATAGGTAGACACCAATTGGTGCATATTTATTGAAAATATCCTAGATTGTCTACTTTCAAACCTTATAGTGAATTTCTGTAGGAAAAGGGTTTTGTTTTTTCTTTGCCTCCTCCCTAATCCAACTGCTTTATATATCATTGCAGTACATTACTCGTGAGGGTATGTCATTATTCAACAATGTAGAATATGTATCAAGCAATAGAAATCTAATTTTGATTTTCAAGTTGTTAGCTAGTTTGGCAAGTCGAGCTATGTCATGCTGATTAAATCAGTTATTTGTTATATGTGTTTCACCGGATATGGCCTGTTTCTCTTTATATTATAGAAGTATAATACTTTTACATTTCTAACATTAGGAGCATGTCTGCTATCTTTATTACTTTGAGTTGGTATCTGGGCAAAAAAAAGGATGTTGTTGGTGCACAAGAGAAGGTACAATATTAATTGTAACTTTCTTTAGTTGTGATTCTTTCTCATTGATAGACTTAATATCCTTCCATTTGAATGCTCTTATGGTGAAGGTAAATTTATGACCTTATATATTATGTACGATTGAGGGTTATTTGGTACATTACTATATTTCGGTAAACGATGGAAAAACATGATATGTTAAACATTGCACAAAACATTAAGCCTTGGAGGAGATGATGGGTTCTTAACTTGCAATTTTGTTTCACTAACATGATTGATTTTCAGGCATTTGTGAAGAAAGTTATTGAATTGCATGGAAATTACTTGTGATATGCTTCTCATCCTTCTTATTCAGTTTAGGGACCTCCCATGCTCTCTCACTCCTTTACGAGGGCATTCTTCATCAGATGATAGAATTGTGTGGTGCCTTCCACTTCCTACCTCTACACAGTAGGATCCCTTTAACCTAGGGCTTCCCCATAAGACATTATCAAAAACATTATTGAATAGTGATCAATGATTTAGCCTCCTTATTCACTCTTTCAGATGATGGTTAGAGGCCAACTATCTTACTTGCTTGTTTCATTGGGACCTCCCTTGCTCTTCTTGTCCTTTACAGGGCCCTCTTGAGTCTATACTGCATAAAAAGAAAAATGAACTGGCAGAAACTAGGATTGATACATGTTATTAGTTGAACTTAAGATCAATAAAATGACTAGATAGCTTCACAAATGCATAAATTTGTTGATATAATAGGGTAGGAAAGCTGTGAAACTAAAATCAGGTTTATGAGCCTTAGTGATGTCATAAATTGGACATTGGATAACAACAAAAAAGTGAATGCAAATTACATTGTTCAGGATATTTGTCAACAAGTATCTAGTTTGTAGAATATGTCTGAAAAGAGGCCAACTTGGTAAAGTCTAGCAGGTAATCAAAGTTAATGATATCAACTTTCAAGCAAGCTTCATAAGGATCAAATAGGTAGGCATAAAGCATAGAAGTGCACAACTTCTAATTTTCAATTTATAGTTATGAAGTGATCAGTGGTTTTCAACACATATCACTCCAATAATAAATGTGGTTTCTTTTCACTTCTATGATAATAAATGTGGTTTCCTTGTCGAAATTGAATGGGTCATGATTTAGTGAATTAAGAGGAGTTGTGACATGGGAAAATTGTGAAATATAATTATTGAGATAATTTTCCATTCCCATAAAGTTTTGTAGGTCATGATTTTTTTTGGTTTGTGCTAGATGACAATCATTGAAGTCTTCGACAAATCAATTATAAGTCCATCTTTGTTCAAATGGATTCCAAGATTGTACTCTTCAAATTTACAAGTAATTGCTTTTTTCCTAATGTTGAGAAATCTTGGTCAAAGTGCTTTTGAAGGTTGTCCTAGGGTTTACCGGAAACAAATATATTGGCTAGTTACACGTTCACCAATGAAAAAAGATATGGCCTCAACACTTAGTTCATCAATATTATGAATTCTATAGGGGCATTTACTATAGCCAAATGACAACAATGATAATTCAAACAGTCCTTAGCTTGTATTAAAGGTTGTCTTCCATGCATCTTTTGGCTTGATACAACTTTGGTGTTAACCTAACTTCAAATTGATCTTGCTAAACTACTTAACTCCTTGAATTTAACTGAACAAGTTGTTGACACACAACAATGGATATATATTCTTGATAGAGATTATGTTCAAGAGAAAATAGTGGACACACATTCTCCATGTGGCATCATTCGATGGAGGGAGAGTAATGGTGGATCCACAAAGGGACAAGCTAGGTTGAACGTGGTATTTATCTAACAACTATTGTATCCACTTGTTGATTTCTTCATTTTCCAACAACCAAGTTTTGTGCAAAGCCTCATTTCAAAGAACATCTCATTGTAAATTAATGGAGTGCTTAATTTCATTTCTTCGTCGAGGAATTCCATGCAGTTCTTGGAATAGCTAGGAATAACACTGCAATGTTTTCCCAACTGATTTTGGTATACTCACTTGTATAGTTGAAATGTTGGATTTGTTGGTAAAGAGGCCTCAAGGTCATGGTGCACCTGATTGAAAACTTTTTCTCCTTCCTCTTTTAGGTGTTGGATGATGAACAAAGCAAACTATCTCAAGGATTTGATTAATCTCTGGTAATTTATAGCTGAATTGAGTATTGAGTGTGTTAGATATTTCAATGTTGTCATTGAGTAAGATTGGTTGTCCTTAACATGACCATACTAGTTTAGGTGTTCTTGATATATCAGATCATGATCCCATAGGTATGCATTGTCAAGACTCCAACATCACACCACACACATCCCATTGGAATGACATCAAACTCTAGTTCATAAATATAATCAATGAAGATGGAAAACTTTACCTTGCAGTTGTAGGTACGAGTCCTTGCTCTTAGTGATCAACATAGATTTTTGTAATATGTGACTTCCCTAATAAAGAATGGATACCTAGATGTTTATTCCTAGTCATTGATAGCAGGTCCTACTACATCATTGTTACAATATCCAAAACAATACTCCTGAATCATGACTACCCATAGGTAACACCTATACTCAAAGTAGTATTACTCTATAACCAATATATACAATATAAGAGCAGTAGTTATATCTATTCACTTAAATATAATATATTAAATCATATAGTCTTGGGAAATCTCGGTGGACATGAGTGTTTGTGAAGAAATGATAACAAATATATGGCATTACCCTACCAAATATCACAATCAACACTATTTTGTGATTAATATTGTAGCATTCTACTAAATAACATGTTTAGACTTTAGCATCCAAGAAGAGCAATGGTTTCTTAGCATCTTATAAATTGAAGGAAGTGTGTGTTTCCTACTTGTATTGGGTGATGGCAATCAAAATGACATCTTACTTCCCATTGGTTATGCTTTGGATGAACTGCAAAGAGGTACCATTGTAGTCTATTCAAAGGTCATATATCTTCATGTGGGTTTTAATATTTGAAATTGGATATGTCTATTTAAATTGTTTTCAGACTAACAAACAATCCTTGCATGGTGCAGAACAGTAGTATATTTTCCTCCCACTATCAATGGTGCACATTCTGCAATCACTTTGGAAACAAATAATGTCTTCATTGAATGCACATCAATTGACCTAACTAAAGAAAAAAATGTTTTGAACACAATGGTGAGAATTTGTTGTGTTATTATTCAATGTTTTCCATAGAAAAGGTCAATGATCTGAGGTCTTTCTAGTTGATTGTTCAAGAGGTTTTTCTCCACTATTGTATACAATATACATTCCTCTGAATCTAATTATTTTTAATATAGTACAATTATTGGTGTGTTACAGATGGCAATATGTCAGTAGTTTATTGAAAGTATGCCATAAATTCCATCCTCTATGTACTAGTTAAAAAGTAGATTATGTTCTTTGAAAAAGGAAACACCTTGAGGATAAATTAAGTAATATCCTTGCTTAGAATATCACATGAGTACATGTGTGGAGTTTGTGTTCATAAAAAAACATTCATTTATGTTCACATTTGTGCAGGTGACAATGCTTTCTATGTACTGTGAAAGGAAGTTTGAGGTCGAGCTAGTTGAAGTCATAAACCTAGATGAAAAATCAGTCACATATCTAGATCTTTCGATTTGGAATTTGGAGATTGATTTAGCTTACATCAGTAGATTGATTGGTTTTCTAATAAGATGAGGTGAGATTGTGAGAGTGATTTTAATTATGATTTCTGATCTTTTCTTTTCATTCAAGACTGCTTTAGTTAAATATACCTGAGTATTATAGACTATTCAAATAACTTTGAAGATACAATTCAGATTTGGCGGCAAGATTCAATTGCAATGATTCTTGAAATCTATGTCATGGTTCTTAATACATTACATGACTTCAAGGGTACTAGCTCAATGGAAGAGCACCTGCCTTACAGTCAGGATATTGGTGGTTTGATTCCTCCATACCCTATCTACAAAAATCAGTGAATATTTGCATATAAAATGGCAAACAAAGACTAAATTAGTGACCAAAAAATGAGAGATAAGCGACCAAAACAATGACCAAAATTCGCATATAAACGACCAAATGACAATTTTGGTGGCTAATTTCCAGTCTCTTATCACGTGACCAAAAATGTGGTTGTTTTTACTTTGGTCAGTTATAGCCTATATGTGGTCATTAATTTGGCCATATTTTTTATCACTAATTTGGTCATTAATCATGACAATTAATAACCAAAACTATGACCAAATATATAACCAAATTAATGACCACAAGAGAACCTATAAATGACCAAACTAAATATGACCACATTTTTTGTTGCATGATAAGAGACCGGAAATTAGCCACCAGTGATCTCCAAATCAAAAGTGGTCATTTATATGGGATTCTGGTCGTTTTTTTTGTCACTTATCTCTCATTTTGTACTAGTGATTATAGCAGGAAAGTATGGATCTACTTTCACAGACACAAATCAGATGCCTTCTACAAGTTTAAAGAATTCAAGGCATCGACTGAAAATAAGTTAGGTAAATCCATTAGATTACTCAGATCAGATGGTGGAGGTGAATCTGACTCACATGATTTTGCAGAGTTCTATAAACAACATGGCATCCAACACTAGTTCACTACCAGATACACTCCCCAGTAGAATTGAGTTGCTGAACGAAAGAACCGGACCATCATGAACATGGCTCGAAGTATGCTTTCATATAAGAAGTTGTCTGATGATTTTTGGGTTGAAGTTGTTGCATGTTCATTTTACTTACTGAACATATCTCTCACAGTAAGTGTTAAAGATAATATTCATGAAGAAGCATGGAGTAGCACTAAGATTAGTGTTGCACATCTCAGAGTATTTGGATGTGTATCAATTGCACAGATACCTGATGAATTAAGGAAAACGTTGGACAAGAAGAGTGAAAAATGTATCTTCATTGATTACAGTGAACATAAGAAGCCCTACAAGATATATAATCCTATCACCAAAAAGGTTGTGGTGAGCAGAGATGTTAGCTTGATTGAAGACAAATGTTGGAGTGATACAAAAGCTATTCATTAGAAAGAAAGTCCAGTACCACCAAAACCACTCAGAATTCTCAGACTGAAGGTATAGCAGCAACAACAATAAGAAGTAACACTAGCAGACAGTCCACCACAGAACCAAAAGCTTAAGGGATTTATATGAGTAGATTCTTGTTATTGATGAGAAACTACAATATGCTCTATTTTCCTATCAACCAACATTTTTTGATGAAACACTAAAAGATGCACAGTGGGTGCAAGCAATGAATGAAGAAATTGATTTTATATAAATGAATCATACTTGGGATCTTGTTGATCTCCCATGAAACAAAAACAATATTGGAGTAAAATGGGTCTATAAGTCCAAACTAAATGAAAAAGCAAAGATAGAGAAGCAAAAAACATGACTGGTTGCAAAACGATTAGCTCAACAATATGGTGTAGACTATGATGATGCAGTAAAAGATGCATAAACTATAGTAGGCTCTATTTTCCTATCAACCAACATGTTTTGATGAAGCAGTAAAAGATGCACAGTGGGTACAAGCAATGAATGAATAAATTGATTCTATAGAAAGGAATCATACTTGGGATCTTGTTGATATCCCATTAGAAAAAACAATATTGGAGTAAAATTGGTCTTGTTGTTGCAGCAACATCCCCCCAAAATTTTGTACATATTGGGGCCCCTCCTTTTAATTTTTTCTAGAAAGACTGCCTAAAGAGGTTAATTTTCCTTTTTACTTAGTTTTTGTTTTCAACTGAGGAATCTGCTTTAAAAAAATTGAAGTTTTTATTCTAAGTTAAAATTCACGATTCTCTCCCGAAACTGCGGAAGCAATTTGCATATCTCTCCCGAAACTGCGGAAGCAATTTGCATGTCTCTCTTGAAATCGTGGAAAGAAATTCAGAAAACTCTCCCGAAATGGCGGAAGCAATTCATAAAACTCTCCCGAAACTGTGAAATCTATTCACGAAACTCTTCCGAAACTGCGGAAGCATTCACGATTCTCTTCCGAAGCGACGGAAGAAATTTGCATGTCTCTCTCGAAACGGCGGAAGCAATTCACGAAACTCTTCCGAAACTGCGGAAGCATTCACGATTCTCTTCCGAAACTGCGGAAGCATTCACGAAACTCTCCCGCAACTACAGAAGCATTCACAAAACTCTCCCGCAACTGTGGAAGCATTCACGAAACTCTCCCGCAACTGCGGAAGCATTCACGAAACTCTCCCGCAACTGCGGAAGCATTCACAAAACTCTCCCGCAACAGCGGAAGCATTCACGAAACTCTACCACAACTGCGGAAGCTTTCTTCAAATGTTTCCGTACTAATTCGTCGATAATCTTGAACAAAGTAATTTCGTAAATTGTGGAAGGATATCCTAAGTCTTTCCGAACCTGTGGGACGACTCAGCAAAACCGTTCGCGGTAAGCTTCCGAGAGGTTGTATTTCGAAAAGATACGCCAATCTCTCCTGAAACGCCGAAGCAGTTCGCCATATTGTTCTGCAATTGCGGATGAAACTCATAAGTCCACCCCGCAACCGACGATCGCACTTAAATGCCGAGACGGTTGAAATGACCGCACCGTACAAGGCATTAAAACCCCATTTTAATGACACCACCTTCCCGTTTAATGCCGCACATGTCTAACCTTTTATAAGGACGGCGGGGGTTTGGTTGATCGCATTGTTAGTTTATCGTTCAAAGAACGCCGTTGGGAAGACCGCGCCGGACCGCTCCAGATCAGCGCATCCACGACCGCGTCCACCTCACTCAACCACTATCTTGTCTCCAGGTAGTATTTTTAACCGCCATCTTTGTCTCATCTCCACGTCAAGTTACTTTTTGGGTTTTCCCGTCCATAACATGGCCGATAGACATTGGTAGCATAGGTCATTTTTTGTTTTTAAGGCTGCTGTGGCCCCTTAAGTTTCTCATTCCTACCAACTAAAATCCATAGCTATGACCATCCGAGTTTTTTCACCGACCGCATTTCGATCGTTTTGCTACCCTGTTTCAAGCTTCATACCGGCCACACACCGTTTCGCAAGTGTTATTAGTAACAGTAGTGGTCGATTGAGATACTCAAAAACTCACCTTTTTGGCTCAGTTAATGAATGTGGAGAACAGTCCCTTGTTTCATTGTTTATTCATAGGATTTTTTCAACCCCAGGCTCCCCCACCATTGACCATTAGAAGTGCTACGATGAAAGGCACCCTCTCTCCAAAGACTAGGAGGGAAGCAGGTTTTTTCCACGTCATATGCCTACCTTTTCGGAAGCATTCCAAAATTTCCTGACTAGACATTGTCACCCTAGAATAATTGAGTCTCAGGACCATATTTCATTTTCTGAAGTGATCTATTTTGCTTCCCCAACATGCAGATTCATAATTTGTTTATGTTTCTCATTAGCGTGATAAATTTGTCCTTCTCTATGTTACACTCTCATAACATGTTGCACATTTTTATAATGATTCACATTTGGTTGCTAGCAGGGATAAGCCACGATGCCAAAAGGTGGTAGAAAGAAAACTAAAGTGATGGAACCAGAGCCAGTGCAACTAAGGACTGAAACTATGTTCCAAGACACTAAGTGTACCATCGGCATTCCTCCCGAGGTCCATTGGGGAGATGTTTACAGGATGATCAGGGACCAGGATATCCCAGATGTATTATTGGAAGAAGAACAAATCTACCTCAACATCAGAACTTCCGGGATAGCTAGGGCTTCTACCCGCCCTGAATTGTTCCCATGCTCTGAAGTGATCGGGTGGATACTGGAACATGCCAACCCAGAGACAAGAGTGTTGCATGACAGCAAGGGAGAGCCTTTCGCTTCTTTCCATCCAGCGTATATTGTTGCAGCCTACAAATTCTCACGTCCCCAACAAGCTCTAAGTGATGAATGGTTGGGAAAGATGAACAATATTGAGATGGCCAAAAAATTATTGGTCACAGGAAAGCACTTGAGAAAGAGAGGTAATGATGAATATGATGTTCAGAACCTAAGACCTCCTTTTAGGTTAATCGCCCTGATGATATGCAGAATTTTCGGCATGCCCGATGGCACTGTATATAGGATACAGTGGGCCCCCATCATCCACTTCGTAGAATTCAAAGGGACTGTGTTTGACTGGGCTACTATCCTTTCAGACAGTTTGGCATCCACAGTGGCTGCTGCAAGAGAAGGTCTGGCCTTAAAAAAGTCAGAATTTTACATGTCTTCCTATCTCATTGACTGTATTTTGGCCAAACTATCTTTCCCCATCCTAGGTTGCACATGGGATAAAGCCAACACCCCGGTCTACACTACTTATAAAATAATGTGGGCTCAAAGTTATAGAGCAAGCTATAAGCTCATCTGTGAAGAATTCATCATGCCTCTGTATGAGCAGATTTTCAAGGAAGAGCCCAATTGTCTATCAGAAAATGCCATGGAGGTCCTAGAAAACTATGGAGATTTTTATTTCTCAGAGCAGGGAACCTACATCAGGATGTTTGGAGGTACCAAAGTGCCATACATTTTGCCAAAATACGCTACTGATTATGTAGTCCTCAAGGAAACAGTCAGGCAAATTTTCCTTGATGGAATAGGAGGGGTGCTTAACAAGCAACATAAGGCTTCTTTCCCTCCTTTGCCCTTCTGCATAGGAGCCTACAAATTCTCAGGGGTTGCATCAGCTGAGGAATTCGTTCAAGAGATAAA
This sequence comes from Larix kaempferi, assembly GCA_027924585.1. NCBI lineage: Eukaryota > Viridiplantae > Streptophyta > Pinopsida > Pinales > Pinaceae > Larix > Larix kaempferi. The sequence goes on along the minus strand of BSBM01000290.1, from coordinate 5,384,703 downwards.
AGCTTTCCACTTTGGTGAAATGATCTTCCATAGAAATGATAGGCGAAGCAAGGTTGCTGAGCATTGCAAAGAAATTTATGCTCATTTTGAATATGCTCATTACTATGATGCCGAGGAAGAAGTGTTCATAGGCATCAACAACATGACTGAGTTGCAGATTTGTCGTCAAGGCAGTGGAGCAAGCTCTAGCTCTACCCTAGCCCGCGAAGAGCAAAGATTGAAAGAGGGAGCAAGGCTGCAACAAGAAGCAGAAGTTGCAAGGTTGCAGCAAGATGCTGAAGAAGCAAGATTGCAGAGAGAAGCTGAGGAGGCAAGGCTGCAACAAAAAGCAGAAGATGCAAGGCTGCAGAAAGAAGTTGAAGATGCAGAGCAGATGGAAGAAAGTGAAAATCAGAAGCAAGTTGAAGAAGAAGAAAGAAGGCGTAAGGCTGAACAGGAGCAAAAGGCGGAAGAAGAACTTAAGACCGATGAAGATGCCCAGGCAGGTGGCTCCGGCACCCAAGATATGGAAACATACATACCTCAAGCAGGTGTTCCCGGCACCCAAAATTTGGGAACAGACGTGGCTCAAGTAGTCCAGACCCCACCCATAGAAGCAGAAATACATGTAATAGACCTCCCAATCGTCCCTTGCACTCCATCAGAAGATCATACTGTGTCCCGATGGGATGAATTTGTGTATGATAAGAAGAGGAAGGCAATAGTCTTGAAATCGGAAGAGAGGATAAAGAGACTCTTCCAAGAAGATATTGTTACCCGGCGGGAGACCACGGTGATGCAAAATACAAATAAGGCTCCCATAGCCATGGCATCCACCATTGTAGAAGCAGCAAAAGCAACGCAGGACAATGTGGTCGATATGGTTAGATAATTTGAGTCAACAAAGAGGAGAGCTCGCATGTTACAACATACTGTGGCTAATTAGCAGGCTTATAGGGATCTTGTAGTGAATAAGTATAATCGCCTGTTTGTTGAGCACAAGGAATTGTCAGATAAGTATGACCATTTAGAAGAAGAAAAGGAGCACCTGGCAGTCCAGATGATGGTTTTAGAAGCAGAAAAGAACGATTCGGAAGCTAGAGTTGCTCATTTGCAAGCAGATAAGCAAGCAATGGTTGAGCAATTAGAGCAGGCAGAGAACAGGGCAATAGATATGTCTCCCTTTCATGAGCTGTCCTGTGACATTTTGAGACAAATACACACCACACAGGAGATGATTACTGAGGAAGTGTGCAGGCTCAAAGCCATGATGGTTAGATTGAAAGAAGTCAATGCAGAGGCCAATAGGCTTAAGAGAAAATATACTCGGGTTAAAGAAAACATCCTGAGCCAGATGGAATGGAGAGAAGGGAGGGTTGATTTCCCCAAGCATCTCCCATTCAAGTCTGTAGATGATTTTAAAGAATATATAGCCCTTATGGAATTCTGCAGGAACTGTGGCCTTAAGCTAATGGCTAAGATCCAAGGAACAATGGATAAAAGTAACAGCCTTTATCAAAAAATCCATGAAGTGCATGATAAGTGCAAGATGAGTTTTCCTCAGTCCCTCGATGAGTTCCCAAGCAAAGAGCAACGTTTATCAGACTTGAAGGAAGAGCTAGGAATTCAAATAGAATATGTAAAGAAGATTGATGTCTTAGCCACTGATGATCTCCATCACTATATTGGGTTGTCATCAATTTACAGTCATTTGCTTAAAGAAATCCACCAAGCAGCAGTTGCAGAAATTCAGGGTGTTGGAGTAGAACTTGGTAAAGATGTGACTTCCCAGAAGATCTTGCTCCCTTCCTCAGCAAATGTGGTTATCAGAGACACTGGCATTTGGTTCAGTTACATAGCAGAGGAGGAAAAGAAAGCAACAACAGCAGTAGCAGTAGCAGCCAGTCCAAGTGCTTCTCTCCCAGCAGCAGTAGCAGTAGCAGCCAGTCCAAGTGCTTCTCTCCCAGTAGTAGCAACCAGTCCAAGCCCTTCTCTCCCAGCAGGAGCTCCTTCCCAAGGGTGAACACGCTAATCCTAAGGTGTTGTTCCTTTTTTTATTTTGGTCTCCCTATGTAGAAATCGTAGAATCACTAGACAGCTGTCCTTTTCTCCTTTTTTAGAAATTTTCTATTTTTAGAGAAGGGCTACGATTTGTTTATTATTGAGAAAAAATATGGAGAGGACATGTGTAAAGAGCCAGGTGGCAGCCCAAGAGGCATTTTGTAAAGGTATAAATAGAAGTTTAGGGAATAGTGTAGAGGACTTTTGGCAGGGAAATAATTTTTCTGAACTTGTACGAGCTATCTTGCACTTGTTTCAAGAAAATGAAATGTACCTAATAAGAGCCTGGAGAGGACGTCTTTTACATGGAAATGGATATTGGATGCATGTTGGGTTATTCCTGTGACTTTTATATTCTACTGTGAGATCTTTCTTTGTTGTCTTGAATTATTTCTCCATATTGAATGATCTTATTGTTTCTTGTGCAAACGAATTTTCTCCTACATGAGTAATGGAATATGTTATATGTGAATTAGAAGCTATCTTCTAATATCTCTTGCTTTCTTGCTGTGGATCTATCTTTATGATTTAATGGCTGTCTGTTGATCTTTAGATAACTCTTCCAACACATTACTCATACTTATAATTTGCTCCTTGCATGGATAGTTTAGGTTTATTTCAGTTTTAGATACAGATTTGTTTCGAGTTCTGCATTTAGATTAAGTTAGCTTAGGCACTTGCATATCATTTCAAATTATAAAATAAAAAAAAGAATGGTGGATCGGGCCATAACTGGTATAATTGAAGCAAATCTCCAAACCCAACGATTTCCAGAACCGCTAACCGGACGGATTCCCCACACCAAACGGTGGACAATCTAATTGGGATAGTCTACCGGGGAGAATCCCTTTCTGCTTGATGCTACGATCTTCGGGGCATCAACAGGTCTATAAGACCAAACTGGCTGAAAAATAAGAGATAGAGAAGCACAAAGCAAGATTGGTTGCAAAAGGATTTGCTCAACAATATGGTGTAGACTATGATGAAACCTTTTCTCCAGTAGCAAGGATGGACACCATCAAACTTTTACTTTCATTAGCAAATCAAAACCGGTGGTACATTGGCACCGTTTCCGGGTGTTGGCGACACGCTATGGGGGGACCCCTAGTTGAAACCCGCAGTCCCGGATCCACCAGAATCGACAGATTCGCGACCGGAGCCACGGTTTGGGTGCTTCAGGAATCTTGGTCCGGCACCCTGGGGCCATTCAGGGACACTTTGAGGATTTGCTTCGGGGGCACGGAACCCAAACCGGTGAGTTGACTTGGGTTTCGTTAGCTCTCACACGTGCGTATGGCCATTGTGGACATGTCCACGCACGCCTGGGAGCCTTCGGATGAGAAATGACCCCCTTGAGCAAGATTGGCATGGACTTCACTGAGCAAAACCCTAGCTCTAGAGATGGCACAATATCATTGTTTCCAGGGGTTAGCGGCATGATGTGGGGCATCCCCTAGCTGAAACCCAACGTCCCGGATCCACCAGAATCGATGGATTCGTGATCCGAGCCACGGTTTGGGTGTTGCAGGAATTTTTGTCGGGCACCCCGAGGCCATTCGGGGACACTTTGAGGATTTACTCCAGGGGTACGGAACCCAAACCGGCGAGTGGACTTGGATTCCTTCAGCTCCCACAGGTGCAAGTGGCCATTATGGACATGTCCACGGTGGCCACGCACACCCGAGAGCCTTCGGACGAGAAATGGCCCCATTCAGCGAAATTGGAATGGCCCTCATTAAGCAAAACCCTAGCTCCGGAGATGGGACATTGGCACCGTTTTCGAGACTTCGATGCACACTGTGGGGGGTCCCCTAGCTGAAACCCGGCGTCCCAGATCCACCGGAATCTACGGATTCGCGATCCGAGCGACGTTTTGGGTGCTGCGTGCATATTGGTCCGACACCCAGGGGTCATTCAAAGACACTTTCAGGAATTGCTCCGGGGGAACGGAACCCAAACCGGTGAGCGGACTTGGGTTTCGTCGGCTCCCACAGGTGTGTATGGGCATTGTGGATGTGTCCATGTTGGCCATGCACACCCGAGAGCCTTCGGAAGATAAATGCCCCCCTTGAGCAAGATTGGCATGGCCTTCATTAAGCAAAACCCTAGCTACGGAGATGGCACACCAGCACCATTTCCGGGGGTTGGCGACACGCTGTGCGGGGTCCCCTAGCTGAAACACGGCGTCCCGGATCCACCAGAATCGATAGATTTGCGATCCAAGACATGGTTTGGGTGCTGCGGGAATCTTGGTCTGGCACCCTGGGGCCATTCGGGGACACTTTGAGCAATTGCTCCGGGGCACGGAACCCAAGCCGGCGAGTGGACTTGGATTTTGTCGGCTCCCACGGGTACAAGTGGCCATTGTGGACGTGTCCACGGTGGCCACGCATGCCTAAGAGTCTTCAGACGAGAAATGACCCCCTTGAGCAAAATTGGATCACGTCTCTTTCACATTTGTGAAGACCTGTGATCACTAAGGTTACTAATATCTTGTTCTAACACTAAGGCCATTTCCCTAGTAGAATGCATGGAGAGAGGAGCTAACACCTAACATGCTTTTGGATGTCAACACTAGATGATACCACCAATTGCAATGATATATAGAATAGGGAGTTATTCCTTCTCATACCATCAATATCACGCTCTTTTATTTGTAATTAGCTTCATGGAGGAATTAAGTATGGTTCATGAAAACAACCCTAGGAGGATATATGAAGTCTAGGGAGGACAACTTGGTTTGATCTTGATCCTTCTGAGATTATAGGGTTACAGCCCTTGGAGGTTTATGATTAGGGTTTTGTGATGAAACCCTAGGTGCATTTTCTAAATAAGAAGAAGAGAAGCAGATGTATTGCATTGGATGACTTGTTTTAGTGATTCATGCATGTTATATCTCCTTGGTTTTAGTGATTCATGACTCCTCGGAACCCGGTTTTGTTGCACGGTTGGAATTCTATGCCCCGGGTAGGTATCCAGCAGGTGTCCCTGAAGGCCTTTTGGATGCGAGACAGAACGAGCCATAGAATGACAACCATGGCTCGGATCGACAAACCGTCGACTCCATTGGATTCAGGACGTCGGGATAGTGCTAGGGGTGCCCCTCTCCTCCGATCCAATGGCCCAGGTTTCATCTTTTAGGTGCATTTTGGAAACTAGGGTTTTGCTCAGTAAGGGAGTGTGCAATTTTTGCACATTGGGGTCAAATTTACAAAATCATCGACCAGACACTTATGGTGATGATGATGAAGATGGTGATGATGATGAAGACATTGATGATGATGGTGATGGGGATGAAGATGATGATGATGATGATGATGATGAAGATGATGATGATGATGGAGATGTTGATGAGGAACCTAGAGATGACAATGATGATGAAGATGTTGATGATGATGATGATGGTGATGATGATGAAGATGGTGATGGTGATGGTGATGGTGATGGTGATGAAGATGATGATGATGATGAAGAATATGATGATGATGGAGATGTTGATGAGGAACCTAGAGATGACAATGATGATGAAGGTGTTGATGATGATGATGATGGTGATGATGATGGTGATGATGATGAAGATGGTGATGGTGATGGTGATGGTGATGGTGATGAAGATGATGATGATGATGAAGAATATGATGATGATGGAGATGTTGATGAGGAACCTAGAGATGACAATGATGATGAAGGTGTTGATTATGATGATGATGGTGATGATGATGAAGATGTTGATGGTGATGGTGATGGTGATGGTGATGGTGATGGTGATGGTGATGAAGATGATGATGAAGAAGACGATGATGATGATGGAGATGTTGATGAGGAACCTATAGATGACAATGATGATGAAGATGTTGATGATGATGATGATGGTGATGATGATGAAGATGTTGATGGTGGTGGTGATGGTGATGGTGATGGTGATGGTGATGGTGATGAAGATGATGATGATCATGAAGATGATGATGATGGATATGTTGATGAGGAACCTAGAGATGACAATGATGATGAAGATGTTGATGATGATGATGATTGTGATGATGATGAAGACAGTGATGGTGATGGTGATGGTGATGGTGATGGTGATGGTGATGGTGATGAAGATGATGATGATGATGAAGAATATGATGATGATGATGATGATGAATATGATGATGATGGAGATGTTGATGAGGAACCTAGAGATGACAATGATGATGAAGATGTTGATGATGATGATGATGGTGATGATGATGAAGATGTTGATGTTGATGGTGATGGTGATGGTGATGGTGATGGTGATGAAGATGATGATGAAGAAGACGATGATGATGATGGAGATGTTGATGAGGAGCCTATAGATGACAATGATGATGAAGATGTTGATGATGATGATGATGGTGATGATGATGAAGATGTTGATGGTGGTGGTGATGGTGATGGTGATGGTGATGAAGATGATGATGATCATGAAGATGATGATGATGGAGATGTTGATGAGGAACCTAGAGATGACAATGATGATGAAGATGTTGATGATGATGATGATGGTGATGATGATGAAGATATTGATGGTGATTGTGATGGTGATGATGATGATGAAGAAGATGATGATGTTGATGATGAACCTAGAGATGACAATGATGATGAAGATGTTGATGATGATAATGATGATGGTGATGATGATGAAGATGTTGATGTTGATGGTGATGGTGATGGTGATGGTGATGAAGATGATGATGATGTTGATGAGGAACCTAGAGATGACAATGATGATGAAGATGTTGATGATGATGATGGTGGTGATGATGATGAAGATGTTCATGGTGATGGTGATGGTGATGAAGATGATGATGATGAAGAAGATGATGATGATGGAGATGTTGATGAGGAACCTAGAGATGACAATGATGATGAAAATGTTGATGATGATGATGGTGATGATGATGATGAAGACGTTGATGGTGATGGTGATGAAGATGATGATGATGAAGAAGATGATGATGATGGAAATGTTGATGAGGAACCTAGAGATGACAATGATGATGAAGATGTTGATGATGATGATGATGGTGATGATGATGATGATGATGATGGTGATGAAGATGTTGATGGTAATGGTGATGGTGATGGTGATGAAGATGATGATGATGAAGAAGATGATGATGATGGAGATGTTGATGAGGAACCTAGAGATGAAAATGATGATGAAAATGTTGTTGATGATGATGATGATGGTGATGATGATGAAGATGTTGATGGTGATGGTGATGGTGATGGTGATGGTGATGAAGATGATGATGATGCAGAAGTTGATGATGATGGAGATGTTGATGAGGAACCTAGAGATGACAATGATGATGAAGATGTTGTTGATGATGATGATGGTGATGATGGTGAAGACGTTGATGATGATGGTGATGGTGATGGTGATGAAGATGATGATGATGAAGAAGAAGATGATGATGGATATGTTTATGAGGAACCTAAAGATGACAATGATGATGAAGATGTTGATGAAGATGTTGATGAGGATGATGATGGTGATGATGGAGAAGATATTGATGAGGATGGTGATGGTGATGAAGATGATGATGATGATGATGAAGAAGATGATGATGATGGAGATGTTGATGATGAACCTAGAGATGGAAATGATGATGAAGGGTTTTGCTCAGTAAATTTATCAAGATGTTGAGTTTCATGATAGTGGCACCATTGTGGAGAGGGTGAAGAGGTAGTGTTACTTGTAGGGAGATTAGGACATATTGGAGGAAGTATCTAAAAGGTACATAGGGTTTCGTGCTAGGTTTTGGGTGAGGTTTAGGGTTAGAGTTATAGAAGGAAATTGAATTAGGTCATTTCTCTAATGTACATTTTATATTAATGGTATGGATTGGTCTAAGGTGGTGCTCTCAAATAGCTATTTCATTATGAAATATTTAACAAGACATGAATTAAATTTAAGATAAGTGTATTGTTAAATATAGTGAGCATTGAGCATGGGGAACCAAATCTATGAATATGTGTATTGTTTAATATAATTTTGTTGGGTGAAGCCAATAACCAACATAATCAACATAATATAAGAGTTTTTTGGGTTGGGGATATACCTCAAGGTACCCAAAGCATGAATTTGTTTTGTGTGGGCACAAAACCAAGAGAACAAAAAATGTTGAAGAGGGCATGTGGGGTGGGAGGTTGGCCTCCAAAAACTCAAGCATTGACATGAGTGAGGTAGGTCTAAAGCAACTTCTCTCATACGAAATGAGGTAGGTATAAAGCAAGTTCTTTTGTGGAGTGGTGTTGCATTTTGAATTTCCCTTGGTCATTGTGTTCTAGTTGCATTATTGGTCTTGGCTATTTGTTCCCAATGTTAGGAGTTTTTCTTTTTTTTCTTTAACTTGTGTGTAGAGATCTAGGCATCAATGGTTGATGGGTGTCTCCATCCACATAAACAATCCAGATTAGCTATGTAATGATCCCATTACAAAACGCATGTGTATTCAATCAAACAAATTGAGAGGCAAATGGAACGCATACTCTTTTTAACTATGCAACTTGAAGGACTGGGCATTAACTGTATCGAAACATATAGTGTGGAGTTGTGAGCCTCCATCAAGGCCATAAGGGGTGAGCTTCCAAAAGAGGTTGGTTCCAATTTGTTTTCTGAGATACGTTGTAAATAAAAACTTCGATTGAGCATGAGACGAGACAAGTGCAAGCAGGGTTTCCACAAACCTAGTGAAGAGTTGTAAAAGGAAAACCTTGCAGCCATACTAACTATTACTAGGACATATTGTGGTTGGATTGAAGTTGTATGTCTTGCATTTTGAGCAATTTTTTGAGGACGTCTTCTCTTCATAAGCTTCTTTATCATTTATTATTTCATATTTCAAAATTGTTGTTATTTAATTCTTTGTTAAGACCGTTGTTGTTTCTATGCTCATTTATGAAAACATTTGGAAGACATTCATGTTAATGCAGACTCACATGTACATGTTATCAGCTTTGGTTATCTATAGTTTGAGTTTACTTTTAATGCAGACTCACATGTACATCCATGTGCTTGATGTGTGAAAAAGTGTAAGATGCAAGACCCATTCAAATACAAGGGACTCATATTGAGGTCACTTGGTGTCTAGAAATAACATCTATATGCATGTGAAAACTTTTCCATAACATTGTTATTGAAGACAAAATCATGTATGCAAAAATGTAATCAAATACAAAGTCATATAGACAAGCGCAGATCCATCTATTAATATGCAAAAATGATCCAATCATGTACACTTTTTGGAAAAATGGAACATCGTTCCCAACATTTATATAATGGAAACTCGTGCCCTGTACAAAATATGGCAACTCGTGACCTATACAAAATATGGACCATGGTGCCCTATACAAAATATGGCAACTCGTTCCCAAAATGCCACATCGTGGCTAGTGTACATAGGAGGGTCTCTCAATCCTCTTGCCCACCCTCGGAGCTCCCAAGTGCATCTCCAAAATTGATCTTCCTCTTCTTCGTGCTAGAGGAAGCTGGGTCCTTCGGGCGACTTGGACCACGTCCCCTTGAGCCCTGAAACGAAAACAATAATATGTTAACTTTTCCTGGCAATTATACAAGTATAAAACATAATTTAAAAATAAAAATACTTTTCAAATCTTAGATAACTCACTGTATGCGAGATAGTAAGTCATGAGGGGGTCTCCCTCCTCCGTGCTCCTAGTCTCTTAGCAATGCCACCTTGCAACATTTAGAACAATTAGATAAATGATGAAATTAGATGCATATAGTAATTTTCGTTAAAATTGAACGAGATTTCCATAAACTAGTCAATCTCACTGTGAACACAACCGGCTCGTCTTCAAGGCTGGAAAATGGAGCATTCGGCTGGACAACCTGGTTCGATGCTAGGGTGGATGGTATAGGGGAGGATGTAGCCACATCGACAGTGGATACACCACTGGGGGGCACAGTGGAAGAAGGAGAGGTGGAAGAAGGAGGCATGGACGGGGGTTGGCAAGGTGGAGATGCATGTCTAGGGAGATAAACCCCAACTAGATGTAGTATGGATGGGGGCACCATGGAATGGGATGTGAGTGTGGTGGGGGAATGTTGGGGGGGGGGGAGAGGTCTGTGTTGCGGTGGAGGGATGGGTGACTGTGGATGGGTGGTGTGTCGTGGTCGGACGTGGGAGGTTGGGGACATGGAAAACTGATACGGAGGTGGTGGAAAGGTTGGGATGGGGTGATGGGATGCATGATATGAAATGGAAGGGGAGATGGATGGAACTGTGGTGCTGGATAGGAGGGGGGGATGGATGGAAAGGGGTGGGGAGGGATGCATGGAATGGGGCATGTATGCTAGGGGATACAACTAGCATATACGGTGGCCGAAAGGCCGGGGAGGGAGGAAAAACGACACTGCCAGGCCGAGGTGCTCGCACCTGGATACACATTTATAAACTCATAGTTTAATATAGAAAAATATAAATATCCACAGACAAGTCATCATATTTGAAATTAAATTTATGCTTTAATACACACGATACCTGCACACGTGAAGATCTGCTGATCCCCGGGGGCGATGGTTGGTCACTAGAGCCTGCGGACACTTGTGCGAACACTACAATTTTTAGATTGAATTTATAAAAAAAATATTAACAATATTAAACACAATGCCAATGAGAATGACAACGATAGTACTTAAAAATCATGACTGCAATTAATTTAGATTCAAGTTAGATGATAGTGGTTTGATGGGATTTGTATATTATATAAAGTTTTTATTGTGTTGGTGTAGTCCATTTGTTTAAGACTCGGTAAAGAACATAGCTGTGGGGATCGTGTCCTTTGAACCACAATGGATTGGGCCCATGATAGGAACAAATGACCCATTCTGTGTTCATTCATTGAAGATAATGTGGCAAAGAAGGTTGACAATGTATGCTTGAAGTGTTTGATGGCCAAAGTTGTCATTGATGACAACACGTTAATGACAAAGGTCAAAGTGATGACATGGAAAATACTTGATTGGACAAATGGTAAACATGAAAAGATTTGATGACTTGACAAGTGGCAAGAAAGCATGACAAGTGTATAAGACTTGACAAAGTGGAGATATGACAAAGGATTGATGACAAGGACTTGATAATGACATCGATGACAATACATTAATGACAAAGACATGGAAGAGTTAAGAACATGGAGCATACACATTATGGCAAGCACAATGGAGATGGTGACATGGCTTGAGGAATGGAAAAGGTGACAAGTATGACAAACATGGAAAGCATAACAAGTGTTTATGACAAGCATGGAAGAAGGACATGGCAAGCTAAGGACAAGACAAAGACAAGTGACAAGCAAGCAAGCTTGATGACTTGTCAAGCATGGTGTTTGATGACATGGAACATGACAAGGAGGACATGCTTGATGACAAGAAGGATTGCTAACTTGGTGACATGGAGGACGATGAATTGGAAAACATAAGATTAGAGGACAAAGACAAGATGATGAGGTGGACAAGGAATATGCCTGGGCATTTGGAAGGCCCCTTGCAGGCATTTCAAAGCACCATTGCGGGCATAATCAAAAGGACCCTGCGGGAATTCTTTGAAGCACCCACTGCGGGAATTTGTGGTGTATTGCAGGCATATTGATAAGGGCTTGCGGGCATTTACATGATACCATTACGTGCATAATCCAAGAACAATATAGGCATGTGTTGATGGCCCTTGCGGGCATCAAAGTGGAGCCCACTGCGGGCATTTTTAAGAGTGCATTGCGGGCATCTTAAGGGCATATGTGTGTCTCACATTTAATATTCTGAAAGGATAGAAGGTGAGATGGCATGAAATTAAAATTAAATAAGGTGACATGGCATGGCTAGAATTAAATAAATCATATTTGATTTATTTAATCATCTTAATGATAAAACTATAAATAGAAGACAAGTTTCATAGAAGATGAGAGTATAAATAGAAGACAAGTTTCATTTTTAAGGAAGCAATGTGTGAAGATTTCGGGAGATTGAGGAGAGCTCTGATTTCAGGGGTCAGGATGACTGAGGAAGGTTCGGTGAAGTAGCAGCAGCAACAGGAGCAGTGGTGCAGCAGTAAAGAAATTTTTATCTCTAATCTTCTCGGCTTCACTAAGCCAGCAGCAGTGGTAGATTAATGACAACATGACCATGGACAAATGAAGATATGTTTGGGGACAAAATGAGGACATGCTATTAAACATAATGAAGATGATTAGCTTATGGGCAGATTGTTGATGGACAGAATGATGACAATGTCACCTACAACAAATTGATGATGGAAATTTCTCTCGTCATTGGTCAAGTAAGAATGACAGATTTTGGAAATTTCTCTCCCATTTCTATAATCATTAGCGGTCTAGGATGCCTAAAGTGAACATGAACACATGTTTATAGTTTTCTTAGGTTTTCATGTTTTATAAGGTTTCATTTTTGTTTGGCTGGATTATATGAATTTATAGCTATCAAATAATTTAGACAATATGATAAACACAACTGTAAAATCCGATGATAATATGGTAATTACTCAATTCTAATTAATTTGTAATTATTGAACACAAATTAATCGTAACTGGATCTAATTATTCAAAGTAAACAAGTTACCTGTGTGTATGGTGCCACAATCTCCTCTGCTGCTGCCATGGCTTGGTCTAGGTCAAAGGAATCGGTGTCCTCCCACTTGGAGGATGGAGACTCGGACCTGAATAACTGTACATTAAAACAAATAAAGTCAACAATGTGTAATTCAAAGTTAAATATATTAAACAATATGATATCAAATAAAATACAACAAATACTTGAACATTAAATAAAACAATAGCTAACCTGCTCCAAGTAGCTCTCTGTGGCATGTTGCTGCATAAGACCATGGCAAGAATGACCACAGTGAGAACAACGATGTGTCATTGTTCTAGGAGACCTAGATGGTTCCTCCTGGGTTCCACCTGTACCTGGCATGCCCCTGCCACCACCCATAGACCATGCAGTTGTGTGTGTCTCATCGATGTCCTCCCGGCTCTGTGAAGACATAGCCACAAATGTGGCATGTCTAAACAAATGATGTGTGGCACGTCTAACTAAGTCATCAATCTCATCTAGGCCGCTACCAAACCCGGGTGGCTGAGGAGGGGGGTTTGGATCTCTCCTGGGTGTAGGAGGTCCTCTAAGTGGGTTGCAGTGAGCTTGAGGTCGATCTTGGGCAGAGCCAAGACCGACACCCTGAAACTCAGTGATGTAAAAATAGTTGACATGGTAGCCTAGCTTAAACTCAACCCACAATTTTCGAAGGAAATACTGTGGGACCTCCAAATTATTGCATGGGGGCCTGTCAAACACCATAAACCATCTCTTTCTCCAGTTATCTCTCCATGGCTGGTAAATACACCAGTCAATGCAAACCCATCTCTTCCTCACATCTGGAGGTTGTCTTGTCCTGGGATCTATGAATTTGCTGTACAACTGGGCTTTGGTGATGTTGAGGCCTTTAATCTATTCTTTGGACATCCCAGTGGAGTAGTGTTCCCTCATTTGAGCCCTGTAGTGGCTCAGATTTGTCATCTCACTATGGGCAATGTTGATGGATTTAATGATGAAGCCAAGGAAACCTGAGAGGGTTCATTGGTGCTCTTCAATTCATCGCTTAATACCCTTAATTCATTTAAATCTTGGTGTAATTGATCTTTGGAGTTTTCATTCGGTTCATTGTCTGTTCCAATGTTGTCTTCTGATGGTCCGGTTTCAATGGTTTCATCTGATGGTTCAGGTGTGTTTGTCATCTTGTTAGGTGTAGTTAATCTGCAATGAAATGTTTTTGGTTTTTTAATGGATTGTAATTTTTTTTTTAATTAAAATTAATATGGAAAACAAAAAAAACAACAAATAAATGGTTCGTTGAGAACCTACCTGGATGCAATGTCGGTAGGGTGGTGGAGGTTCGAATTGATGGCGTTGAGGAGTCTTTGGGTGCTCCACAGCATGTTCCCTGGGTGCTTGTTTTCTCGGTCTGTACTCGCGGGTTTGTTGAACAATGACAAACGTGTGCTTTGTTTTTTTTATATAAAAAAATAGGGGCGCACACACGTCATTAACGTGTGTGCGCCATTTTGTGTGTACGCGTTAATAACGCGTGCATGCAACTTTTTTCCACGTGGACGTTCGGCATTGCCGAATCCGGGACGCATGCACGCATAATTTGGAAGCGTGTGTGCGTTGTTGTTTTTTTCCGCTCATGCACTCCTATTGCGGCCTTTTTGGGTACCAGCTTCGTGCGGGTACCCATTAGTTTACAATGTGTCGCAAAACCATGGGCTAAAAAAAACTCAAAGCGAACCAAAAACATACCCAAACAAATTCTTTTGGGGGAGATTAATCTGCCCCACTAATCCCCCCTTGCTCTAGAAACCTACAAAAAGTACAACACGTGTCCAATAGTTCCTTGACATGATTACCCTTCTTACAATGGTCACAACATAGCTTCTCTTATACATGGCATTGGAAAAATTATACTTTCCCTTCGATCTATCTTTTCCTTCCAAAATATTTCTCTCATATGATCTAGAAGAGTTTCATTTCTCAAATTAATTTTCCATATTTTTGATGTTTTAATCCTTCATAGTGTGTTGTATTGATATTTCGGGTTTTTGGATTCAATGTGTGTTTGGGTTATTGATGTCAATGTTTTGGACTTACAATAATTGGGATGCATTTTCAAGTTAGATTTAAAGAGCATAACGAAACTATTACACGTAACTGAGTCAAGAATCTTGTTTGGTACACCATCCTATTAGGACGAAGCATTAGATCTATATTGAAGATACACAATTTTTAGCAAACGTTGATTAGTTTTCCAAAAGGAAAGTTAGAGAGATTATGGATATTGTGAAGTACGTCACTTGTATTAATAGGGACAATGGTCTCAAGTTTATCCAAGTTTCGTTTCTCATTCTTATGAAGCAAGAAGGGCCCTCCTCTTGAGTAGGTTTCTCTTTGAGTTGATTCTCTTTTAATATCTCTCATTTTCTTCTTTAGTCTTATCCTTCCTTTGTAATGATTTATGATACTTTTCCTTCGAGTCTTTGATTATTGTTATCTTTGATTCTCTTATTTTTAGTCCCCGTAGGTAGAGACTATATGTTCTGCGTTTTACTATTAATTTACCTTACACAAAAGTATTTCTAAAACTTGGCTATAGTTTATCCAATGTTGAAAGAATTTAATTATTTATTTGTATTTATTTAATAAAATGTTTTAATAAGTAGATGAGTTTGATTGGTGGACAGTGCTTGAAAAGAAAATTTTTATCATTGTCATGAATTAAAAAAAATAAAATGAAAATGAAAGTAGAACACCACTTTAAACTTGCAAATGTTAACACTTAAATATTTTTTTCCTAGTGGTTTGACAACCACTTCTATTTCTTTCATAAAATTGGTTTTCTTTATGCAGTTGAATTGTAATTACTTCCAATAAAACGTAAATAGAAGGCCCCACCGTCTGCTCATAGTATTCATTATTGACTCTGTATATATGTCAATCTTGATGCATGGGTGACACGCCTTCAAGGTTTCACACTACATCTGTCAAAAGCGGCATCTACTCTCACATTGCGAGAGACGTGTCAATCTCAAGCGCTCCTCTGTGATATTTATAAGGGACCCTGTCTTCCATTCTTTTCAACGCAATCTTCGCATAGCAATGTAGCATATGAGAGCAGTACATACTTTGCATTACAGTTGAAGAAGAAGTCGATTGATCTTTCTGTATTCACAAAAATGGCCGAATGGGTAGGAAAAAGAAAAAAGATGGAGAAGCTCAACAAACAACTCAAGTAACCATTTTTATTATTTGTACTCTCATTCTCTCTAGTCAGGACTGTTTTAGAAACTCTCTCTAGTCAGAACTGTTTTAGAAGTCAGGACTGTTTTAGAAACTGCTCTCTTGTCAGGATTGTTTTAGAAACTGTTGTTACTATTATTGATGGTATTGTATATATTTTGTTTTGGCCAGGGGATGATGGGGACTGCTCAGTGTTAGGATAATCCTATACTTCATCCTAGTCCTCCTAGCATTTTCATCCTTTGCATTTTCAGTCTTGCATGCATTCCTGCATGCAGCATGCATTCTGCACGCATTGCATGCATCCGCATGCTGCCCAGTCATCAGGTTGACACCTCCAGCACCCAGTCCTTAGTCTCCCAGCACTCGGGAGATACTTTCCACTCAGATTAAGCCCTCCTAGCCTGTCATGCACCCAGTTCTCACCTTCCACTGAAGAAGGGTGCCTTTCTCACCTACCAGTCCAGTTTACTTCAGTTAGCCACCAGTCTTTCGTTGATTTGAGGCCAAACTGATTCCTCACTGCATTTATCACTTCGATTGACCTCCGATGAGACATGACTACCTATTCTGACTTCAGTTAGCTCCTCATGCGCCCTCCACTGAGCCTCCTTCATTCAGTTAGTTCCAGTTACACTCAGTTACACCTACCACACTCAGCTAGACTCAGTTTGATTGATGGTTGACAGTTACTTGAGCATTGATGACTCCACTGATGATGGTGAAGACTTCCATTTGTGCTCCGATGACACTCCAATGATCTTTTGATCACTCCATGAAGGCTAATTCGAATTGCTACCTTGGCATTCGAATTCCTCATGCATTGTATTATTTAATTGTCCATTTGTGATTAATGAATTAGTGTGTGTGAAGTATTTTTGCTTCTATCCGAGTTCTACTGTATTATTATTCTATTGCTCATTATACTGCATTGACCACTCTTCTTCTATTTTCCCGCTTAATCATAATTATTCTCTTGTGAGGTATACATCATCTCTTAGATCTGCTGTGAGTATTTTCACATGGTATCAGAGCATGTTGAGAGTATTGTTTATCTCCATTCTTGAGAGTTTTTTGCAGGTTATTATCAAGATTTTGAGTGCAGCGATTGCAGCAATTTCTGCATTTTTGCAGCAGTAGCAGTTGCAGATATTATCTATTGTTTTTATAGGTCTTCTATAGCTTCCATGTATTCAGAATAAATCCCTCCTCTTCCTCCATTCAACTATGATCTTCTTTCTCCATTCAACTATGATGAATGGAAACCAAAAATGATAGCATATTTGAAGAAAAATGATCTCTTTGATCATTGTTTTGAAAGAGAGTTCGAATCCTCTGAAGAAGAGATTGACTGGTTAAATAAAGGTGACAGAGTTTATGCAACAATGATGTTAGCTTTTCCTGAATACATGATATACCAATACCTTGATGATGTTGAAACTCCAAAAGAGCTATGGGCCCACCTAGATGAAAGATTTGGCAAGTAGAATGAAGGAATTGGTCCAAACCCTTTCGAGAGAAAGCAAAGTGATGCATTCGCCCTCCTTGATGATCTCATTGATTAGGAATCAGTATCAAACATATCTCATATTGAAGTTGTCCACAAAGAAGAAGAACTTGCAGATTCTACACTCATGCTCCAAATTTCTTCTATTTCGAATTATGTGCCAGCTCACACTCCAGATATTGCAGAAGGTCCTAAATCCTCTCTTGCACCAGAGTCTGTTGGTTTGCATCATGATCACATGAATGTTTCGGAGGTAAAATCAGCTATTGGAGGTAATGCATTCGCTCTACTCAAGCAATCACCTCTTATTTACTACTATATGATCATTATTCCATGCTTTCAGAAGGTTTTTGAAGAGTATGGCCATTGCCATCCGCTTGGGATAATTTCTCATGCATCTACTGGTTTTGATCTCACCTCTAATGGTTCAAAGGAGATCTCAAGAAACAATGATTCAAGCCTTGGATCTGATTTGGATTCCAAGCAATCACCTCTCATTTACTACTGTAAGATCATGCTCTTAGAAGTTTATCGAAGATAATGGCCATTGTCATTCGCTTGGGATAATTTCTCATGCATATGATGGTTTTGATCTCCCCCTGCTGGTTCAAAGGAGATCTCAAGAAACCATTTATCAAGTCTTAAATCTGATTTGGATTTCAAGCAATCATGTGATGGTTCTTTTTGGCATAATCTCACCCATGATGGTTCGAAGGAGAAGACAAAAGACTATCTTCACATTCATAGATTTGATCCTACCTCAATTGATTCGAATCACAGGTTCAAGGATCATCCTCATATTTTTGGATTTGTTCTCATCACATTCGATCTGAAGAGCAAGTACAAGCACATGCTTTTTGAGCATGATCCACTTCTTCCCAAGAAGAAGATACCTCCAGACATATGACCAAGCATCACACCTGCTTGAGTTTGGAGCATTTATTTTTGTGTGTGCATTACAGTCTATTTTGAGGGGGTGTATTTTTCCCATGAAATTTTCCCCATTTCCTCGGTTTATTGACTGCTATTATTCATTGTATTGGGTGACCTTTGGTCTTAGTTACCAAGGCCCAGTATGGATTAAGGGGGGGTGTTAGGATATTCCTATACTCCATCCTAGTCCTACTAACAATTTCATCCTTTGCATTTTCAGTCTTGCATGCATTCTGCATGCATTGCATGCATCTGCATGTTGCCCAGTCATCAGGTTGACACCTCCAGCACCCAGTCCTTAGTATCCCAGCACTCAGGAGCTACTATCCACTCATATTAAGCCCACCTAGCCTGTAATGCGCCCAATTCTCACCTTCCACTGAAGAAGGGCACCTTTCTCACCTACCAGTCCAGTTTACTTCAGTTAGCCACCAGTCTTTCCTTGATTTGAGGCTAGAGTGAATCCTCACTGCAGTTATCACTCTGGTTAACCTTCGATGAGACATAAATACCTATTCTGACTTCAGTTAGCTCCTTATGCACCCTCCACTGAGCCTCCTTCATTCAGTTAGTTCCAGTTACACTCAGTTACACCTACCACACTCAGTTAGACTCAGTTTGATTGATGGTTGACAGTTACTTGAGCATTGATGACTCCACTGATGATGATGAAGACTTCGAGTTGTGCTCCGATGACACCAGTTGTGCTCCGATGACACTCCAATGATATTTTGATCACTCCATGAAGGCTAATTCGAATTTCCACCTTGGCATTCGAATTCCTCATGCATTGTATTATTTATTTGTCCATTTGTGATTAATGAATTAGTGTGTGTGAAGTATCTTTGCTTCTATCCGAGTTCTACTATATTATTATTCTGTTGCTCATTATACTGAATTGACCACTCTTCTTCTATTTTCCTGCTTAATCATAATTATTCTCTTGTGAGGTATACATCATCTCTTTAGATCTGTTGTGAGGATTTTCACACTCAGGAGAAGAGTGGTCAGATGAAGGACATGACTCAATAGAAAGCTTCTTAGGTGACTGAAGCGACCAAGGGAATGGGTCAGTCCGTCATGGGTATAGTGTAAGTGAGTTAAATTCTGGTTCTGATGTCTCACAGAAGGTTTTACCCAACAACACAGAATTGTGTTCGAGGATGTAGAGGTTTGTCATAAATGATTCCGAACAAGATGTCAGGCAAATCCCACAACATCTGTAATGTATATTGAACTCATTAAAAGGTCTGACTCACATAATTTGTGGTCTTGAAATTTGAAATGTGAGCATAATCTTTCCTTGTAAATAAAAAATACCCAAATTCCGTTACTGCAAAAGAATTCTATCAGTTCCATAGAGTTGCAAAAGAATTCTATCAGTGCCATAGAGTTCGAAGTAGCTAATTGTATGACGTGGATATATAGGTATTGTAATTCGCTTGCATAGTTGTCTGGTGAGTATGGAATAAATTCTAAATAAAATTTCTTCCCTCTTCGTTAAGATTTTATTGAACATCATCACTATCAGCTCCATAGTTCCTGAACTTACAAATCTTATTTGCGAACTAAATGATTCATCACCTTCACTGGGTATTGTAAATACAATGTCATACTTTTTCAATTCAAAAATCTTGAATAATCTCTCTTTCTTATTGTCAATCATGCCTCTACAATTCGGAATATCAAAATCCCAGGTCAAGGATTGCCACTTTGGATTTGTGCTTATGTTTTTTATTCTCAGCGTTCATGCATTAAAGAAAAAAAATGTTATTATTGTTTGGATTTACTATTGTTAAATAGTATCCACTAGAGGAAAATATGGTAGTTTCATTGCGATAGTGGAAGGGACACTCGCTACTCATGAGAAAAATGTTTAAGTTGCGCTTGCCAAAGGTACATAACTATTTGCCTCCTATTTAATGGGTTTTATGTTTTTGTGTACAAGAAGCAAATGTACGAGTAAAACTTACTTGGAAATATACAATATCACTGTAACCCCAAGGCATTGATGCCAATAAAAACTAATATACGAATGGAGATTGAGTTTGACAAAGATTTTTCAGTATGGTTTTGGTAGGTTAATTTTAGTTTTTCAAATGTCATAAATAAATTTAGTTCCTGCAATCCAACCATGAAATTAGTTGAAAATCATATGCGAATAGAAGGTTTCACGTAAGTTCACAGTCTTATTCTGCAGAATAATATAAATTTTCACTCCTAAAAATCCATTTCTCTTAAAAAACGTATCTGGAAACTAATTTATACATCTGTGTATAGTAGCTGTAAGTTTGTAACTATCATTTGATTTGTTGGCATGCAATTGAAAAGATTTTTCTATAATGGCGAATGATTCCTAGAGTAAAATTAAGAGAACATGCAACAAATACCTGAAAAAACTACTTTTCAACAGTTGTTTTCCATCGTGAAAGGAGAAACTGGAAAATACCACAATGGTGTTCGCTTCAGAGTGAATATAATCATTGATGCAGAACTCTTGTGGAAACACTTTCCACAGCATGAGAACAAAGGCAGCTAGGATTTCGCCCAGCAAGCCAAGGCTTCGATTCCTGGGAGAAGCTGTAGATGAGTTAGGTACGAACGAAGATTGCATGCACAATATAGAAGACTCATATAAGGGCGGACTCCGACCTTTGTACTAATACATCAGAAAAGTTCTTCCATGCTTTTTCCTAGCTCTTTTCATTTCTTGGTTGTTTCCTGAGACCGATCGTGTGACATGTTCTCTCTATTAATTTTTTTTTTGAATCATTTTTCTTTTTTAACTCAAAGTTGTTTTCTTTATAATGCATTTTGTTGAATCATTTTTGTTTTTCATAGTTCAAGTTAGCTATGAAATTATAGTTTGAGTGCCTTTGTGCAATAGGTTTGCATAGAAATTTCTCTAAAATGGATCAATTACGAGTTCGTCTCAGCACCATGAAATAGCTAGTGCCCTAAAGCTTCCTTTCTACCTTTCAATTTTGGTGAGAAACTATCAATTGGCTTGTGCTAAATAATGCCATCTTTCATATATATGCTTATATAAATACCTAAATGAATGGCTATCTAAAGGTAGGTGATAATCAAGCTTTAAATACGACTTCTAATAAACAAGCAATATGGGTTGAAGTACGAGATGAACAAACTAAGTGATAGACATGATGGGGTGAGATGCAATGTTAACCCATACGAGATGAACAAGCTAAGTGATAGACATGCTGGGGTGAGATGCAATGTCGTAACATTTGTCTTGATATGTTTTTGTGAAATTCTTTAAGTTAGAAGGAATTTATGGGGAAGTAATTTACAACAATCATTCTTCTAATGTTCTATTGTATTATAATCTTAGAAATTATAGTAATTATCCCATGCAATTGACTCCAAATATTTCAATGTCAGCTTTATTGTTTTGCATATTTTGTCGTATCTAAGAGATATTTAGTTAATTGTCTACAACTGACCGCTGCCAGACTTTAAAAAAAAAAGTTATTCTCTTATCAATAGTCCTTGTTCGCTTACAAGGAAACACTCAAGTAACCGCTACCAGACTTTAAAAAACAAGAAGTTATTCTCTTATCAATACTCCTTGTTCGCTTACAAGGAAACACTCAATATTACGAAGCCTCGAGAGCATATTCAATAGAAGAAGAACAACCCCTTTTTCCAAAGAAAATATTTGACCAAGATCGATGACAAGCACTTTGGATGATAGCAACATTCCCACTATTTTAAGAGATTTATTCATGGATAAATTGTATGCTTGATTTGGAATATGGAATACAGGTACTTGATTGCAGTGAAAACTAATTCTTGGAATATAGGTACCAATGTGCTGGAACAGATTCTTGCTCTTACTAGCTTGGTTTGGAGGATTTAAGAAAATAAATCCATGTTATTCTAGCAGGGCTGATCCAAGCTAAGGTCCACTAGAATAGATTTTTGGCACTATCTTACATATTCTCATAAGTATTTTCTCATCTTTCTCTACTTCTTGATAGAGTGCATTACTAGAATAATTTCTTGCAACCAAAGTTCATTGGTTTCTCCTTCAAATCCATAGACATGGTAGAACTCTACAATAACATGGCTATGGATGTACAAAGTCATCATTGGCACAGAAAGCACTACCATTACGAGGACTACAAGATGAAATAATTGTAGTTACAACTAAACGAAGGAACAAAGAGGCAATGGCAATGAAGTAGTACATTTCACTACCTAATTGTCACCACATAATCATGAATGGCCATCGCATCACTGTCACCACCATTGCCTAATTTTCACCATAGAATCATAGATGGCCATTAAATGCTTCAAATGGTATTACTTGAAAAAACTTAGGAGGAAAACAAAGCATTTGAAAAGTTTCCTAGGAAAATGTTGGGGAATATGATCTCAAACAAAATGGTTATGACACATCTTAAAAATTGCGAAGTCTTCCTAACATAGACTTATGAACAATCGAAAAGATTTGAGTGCGTTGAATAAAATGACGTCATTAATCAGTAAAAACACACACATCGCTGGATTACTATTACTATATAAGTCCCTTAATAATATATTGATTTAACTTTTGATTAAAATACTACGACAACTTATAATATATTGATTTAACTTTTGATTAAAAATACTATGGATAACTACTATTGGATAATATATTGATTTAACTTTTCATTAAAAATACTACGGATAACTACTTTTGGATAATTAAAAATTTTAATCACAAAGGAATGCTTTAATTTTTTCTAAAGACATAATACTTTAATAATAAATTTTTTTGCTTTTTGTATATAGATTAGCTAAAAAAATAAAATCTAGGATAATTAAAAAATTTAATCATAAATGAATGCTTTAATTTTTTAAAAAGGACATAGCTTTTTTTATTAAAATACTTTAATAAAATTTATTTATTTTTGCTTTCTCTATAGATCACTAAAAAATAAAATCTAAATTTAAAATCTTCACCTAAATATTAAAGTTTCATACTTTGATAAAATGCATTAAACAACACTATAATATTTATGAGCCAACAACATAAAACTACAATAGAAAGAACAAAATTGTAGATTACAACTCCCTAGCAAATTCAACTTGCCAAAAGTTGAATGAGCCAACAACATAAAACTACAAGAAAAAGAACAAAATAATGAATTGAAATTAAACTACAACAAAAGAACAAAATTGTAGATTACAACTCCCTAGCAAATCCACTGGAAAAAAATGAATTGAAATTACATACAATCTGGACAAAGTCTTCAAACCTTTAATAGATGTAAATGTAAACAACAAACATTCCAAGCCTAGGAAGTGGGAGCCAAAACAAATTATGTAGAGAAAACATTAGTAACAAACTATGATCTAATTCAACTTGCCAAACGTTGAATGACCTAACAACATGAAACTGCGACAAAAAGAACAAAATTGTAGATTACAACTCCCTAGCAAATTGATTAGTGGAAAAAAATGAATTGAAATTAAATACAATATGGACAAAGTCTTCAAACTTTTAATAGATGTAAATGTAAACAACAAACATTCGAAATCTAGGAGTGGGAGCCAAAACAGATTTTGAAAATGAGCCCAACCACCCCCTAAGACAACTAGATGAAAATATAATCATCAAAGGCCTAGCTGAAAATAAATCATCAAAGACTCCAGAACTAGGATTTAGCAATTTCAAATATCTATCCAAAGTACTTGTCCAAAACCACCACTTAAAACTACATGGAATCGAAATAGTCCTCAAAGGGCTCTAAAACAATTGCGTTATAACTTCCAATGTCCATAAAGAGCCCAAAGACGGAGACAACTATGAAATGCATACACAACGCAAGTAGCTAGAAAAAAACACAAACATACAATCAAGGCTATGAAACCCAAAGTCGATGGCAGTGAAGAGAGACCGGGAAAGGGAAATTGACTTGAAGTCCGATAAGTATTGAACCTGCGACATGCATTCAAGGACCATTGAAATTATGTAAAATTTCCGAGTGAGCAACACTCTCAATTTGACAACATATCCTTAAACCCTAGATAGAAATAATGTTATTCTTAGATAGTTATCCTGGAATATATGTTTGGCATAGTTTCCAGCTTAGGGTTTGATCTAGTTTTTAATCCGGATCCAAGAGTCCATGTATCGCACAAAGATATCATAACTTAATTGTTTGTTTGTTGTTTCTTTTTTTTAAATCCATTAAATAAATCATATTTATGTTTATCTCAGTTCCACGCCAACCTGACATGATGATGGACGTTCCTTTCTTGCTTTTAGAAAATTAAATGTGACTATTATAAATTTATTTGTTTCTTTTTTGTGATTTATGTGCTATGTTGTTAATTCTTTATGTTTGTGAATTAGTTGTTGCTTGTGGATTAAAACAAAATGATTAAGAAAAGTTTATTCAGTTGGATGGTGTTGTATGGTAGATGGTCACTTCATGAAAATTAAATATGGAAGCCTTCCCTTTGATTTGAGCTCATGATCTGTGTACATTGAAGAGAAGTGAATCTGTAGAGGACAAGGTCACATTTTAGACTTACTATAGCTATAGTAAATTGCTTCATAACATAATAGAATTTGAACTTCTCTGAATTTTATGTTTATGTTGGTATGCAATTTAACGAGATATGGATTTGATGATGTGGAGATTACAGTTAATCCTTTCATATTTACCTCATGTGGCATGTTTCTTATCATAGCACAATAATTTTTTTCAAAATTGAATAGAGTTTGACAAGAGCTTCTTATCTTTCTCACAGAGATATAGAACCTTAATCAGTTGACACGTGTGTATCGATGGTGATCCATTACAATGAGTATACTCGTGTGTTTGTGCTCTTCATGTGCCAAGTTTTGTTTGGTAATAACCTGGGGTTCCCTATCAACGGTACTCAGGCCTTGGTCCTTCTTGAAGCCTCCAATGTCAAAATGCCTCCCATCAGTCATTGCCCATGCGAGTTCTGGTTTTGTTGTGTATGAGTTGATATGCACTATGAATGTCGGTGTTTCTTGGTTTTGAAATGGTAAGCGGTGTGATTCTTTGCATGGATTGATGTATTTGGGGTTATTTGTCACAAGGTTTCTTGGTATCTCAGTTTGGTAACTTGTAGCACTATTTTGGAGAAAAAATTTCAATTAAAAAAATGAATCTCCACATGAAAGAAAGGCCTTGTTTTTATGAAATCGTACTCTATCCAATGTAACTTCTCTACATGGAACCAAAACCGCTCGTGTGCTTGGCATTAAAACAATCATGTCCTCCTCAATCGTCTTCTATATCCAGGTTTTGGTCTTGTTCGAGCTCGTTGCTTTGACACTATTATATTATATTAACATACTTGTGTTATATTAAGTTAATGGACTTGTTAAATTAGTTAAATTAACCAAACCTCAAGTGAAGTAAAGTGAATGTACATGTTAATAAAATATACGAACTTCAAATAAAATAGGTATTTCAAAAGAAATTGTATTCTATCTTTTAACTAACTTCTTTGGTGTCAAGGTGTTTTAGATATTGTTCAATGCACGATCCAATATAAAATCACATGTGAACTTCCATAACTTATTTTTAAAATGGTCCAATACCAATGATTGTTGTTAATGTTAATGGTTAGGAAAAATGGTTCAACTCCTCTGTGTATTTTCAATACTTGTTGGGTCCAATTAGATATAAAATACATTTTTAAATAATATTAATTTTAAAATTATTAATATATAATAATTTCAATGTTTGTAAAATTATTGATTTTACTATGCTTATAAAAATTTATAATGTTTTCTATATAATATGTTTTAGTTTATGGTTTTAAATCAAGAAATCAAATATCTATATATCTTTTAGAAAAACTAAATTAACTAAAAAACAAGAATGCAAAAAATAGTTTATAATGATACATATTCTTTCAAACTTATAATTCAATTTTGTGATGGTATGTATTAACTAATTCATTTTAATGTGATGCCATTTGCAAAGTTGGCAACATGATAAAAAATTGTTGAATCTCCATTTTAATATTATATTAAATCTCTATTACTAGATCATTATATTGTTTGTTGTCGTCATATCTTGAGTTTATGCAATGCAAATTTAAAAAGAGAAGACTATTTACTAATTTTGAATTGTTAAAAGAAAACATTATTAACCAACACAAGTTTTCATAAATATGTAATTAGAATTTGAAGTTTGAGTATGTTATAAATAAAAACGTGGGAATTATAAATAATTTTCACTCATATTTCCAATCAAAGTGTGAAATTCATAAATAAACTTCATATTTTCAATCAACTATTCACCAATCAATTATTAAGACATTGTGCATACTATTTACTAGTTCTCACAATCTTGGTTCTCCAAAATATTTTACATAAAAGAAAATAGAGATTCGTGAATAATAGACCTAATGCATAATGCATAGTTTTTGAAGTTTCAATCATTCTCTAATATTATGAATTAGATTATGAATAAGTAATTTGGAGCTTGCAACAACATCATATACTATGTAAATAAATAATTTATTGTATAGTGTTAATTTGTTAATGTAAAATTGTTTTGGATAGAAAAAATATATACCATATTTGTTGACACTCTCTGTATATAAGAAATATGAATTAATTTTAATTGACTTTTAATCCATGATATAATATAATTTTAATATTTTTTTATTTTAAAATGTATATTATGTATTATTTCTATCTATTTTATTGGTTTATATGTTTATTCTACTTTATATTTATTATTGTTTTTATTCTAGCTTTACAATTTACCTTACAATTATCCTTCACATAAAAGGAACATAGTAAACAACTAACAACTACGCTACCTATTCCACTTATTTTGAAAGAATCTTAATTGGCTTCATTATCATTATAATATTGCAAAATCAAATTGAATAGGGTCAACCATAATAGGAATTAAGTTGGATTGATGGAACTAGTATATAAGGAAAATTTAACTAATGGTAAGAATTAAGTTGGATCCATGGACTTACATATAACAATTGTTAATATTGCAAAATCAAGTTGAATATGGTTAACAACAAGAGGGTTTTAATTACATGGCCCAACTTATATTGAATTTGTGAATTTTGTTCAATTTTTATTGTACCATATTAATATTTAATATTCATTTTTGTTTATATGCTATAGGGCAGGGACTAAGCTTGCTTTAATCTTGTGGGTTTTTTTTCTATTAATTTTATGACTTCTTTATTATTTATGTGATTAAACAACCTATGATGTACTTTGTCATAACTTTCTTGTCATACTCATTAATACCTAGTTAGACGTGCATCCTTCTAAACTTGGTTGTATATTCTTGAACTGCTTGTCCTTATCTCTTTCTAAGATGATGCCATTTAAACAAATGTTCTTCTTCATATATCACAAGGTAGAGTGGATTCTTACAAGTTTCTTGAACTCCTCCCAAATTGCTACTTACTAATTCTTAGTAATAAATTTATTTTGAAATAACTTCCCACTATAGAAATGCATGTATCCCTATAAATTTAGTGGAGAAATAAATATTTGTTTATTCAATAAACTAATAGCAATTGAAATAGACTTAGATAGCTATCTCAACCAATTACTTAGTAGATTAAGGGCCATGTGATTGTCATAAGTCTTTATATCCAATTTATTTATTTTTAAATTTTATGGTTTCTCTTTAGTTATAAATTTTGTCTTCTTAAAATTTAGGCTTTTTCTCCATCACTCAAATCAAACATTATAATAATTATGCAATATCTTTTACATATATATCCATATTTTTTAATCTACCTTCACCTTCATAAATCTCTTGGTCTTCTCCTCCCATCATGATAGATTTGGAGTACAACTAAAAGTAATTATATGTTTCAATGGCTCTTCACTTTCCTAATATCCAAGTATGGGTTTCACCATACATTCCTCCCAATAACAAGAGCTTTTCTTTGATTCTAAGTATGGGTTTCACCATACATTCTTCCCATTTGATTCTAAATTGATCCATTTTACAATGGGCAAGTTGAATTTGCTTAATTTATCTACACCACATATTCTTTAAACAAAAAGACTTTCTCATGAATAGTATTGCGGAATGGCAGAATAATATTTAGTGTTGGGGAAGCCCTACTCGTTTGCCGTTGTTTGGAGAAATTAGGTTTGTAGGGCCAGTCGCCATCGCAAATGAGGAAGTGTGTTTGTAGCGGTTGGCGAAATATGAAGGATCCACAATGTGGTCCGAATGGAACTCAGCCTCAGCGTCAGTCGCGTCGCCATCGCATATGTGATTGCTTTTTATATGATTCTGGTATATAACTACTATAAGGTCGCAATCAAGGTCGCAATCAGGGTTGGATTTAGGGTTGGATTTTGACGGGGCAAAATGCCGGTCATAGGCTATTTTGCTCGTTAAATACGGTCTAAATTTCATATTTCTCGTCATAAAAAACAAAGAAATTGTAAAAACGTTTGTATATTGTATAAAGACCGTCAGTTTTGACGGGTGGAATTTTTTCCAAATTCCTACCCTGGTCGCAATACTTGCTGGTGAATAAACATGTCACTCAATATAATGTGGAAAAGCATTGGATGTCACTCATATATATTATACATGGAAGAATTAAAATAAAAAAGTTACATAAATAAACAAGTAATTATATATATAAAGTAAATAAAAAAATGAATATATATATATATATATATATATATCACAATTTAGACTCTAAATCGTTTATTTACTCATTAATATATATTTTTAAACTCCAAATTATTATTATTATTTAGAGTTAAAGTTTTTTTTTTAATTTATTGGAAGGTTAGTCCATAGGGATAATGGCAACACTTGGTATTCTAGGTAGAGAATCAAGATATGCTAGAAAAGAATTAGATAAATAACGACACAATACTTATTGAGTAGATATGTAGTGAGTAGATATGTAGTGAACATATCACTCAATATAATGTGGAAAAGTACTTATGAGTAATGTCACAATACTTGTTAGGTAGAATAAACATGTCACTCAATATAATATGGAAAATCATTGGATGTCACTCATATATGATGATGATGATGATGATGATGATGATGATGATTAACGTCCACTTACACCAATTTTGGAAGGAATAAAATAAAACGAGTTACATATAAAAAAAAGTAACTATTTTTTAATAAACAAAAGTTAATGATGATGATGGTGGTTGTGATGGTGATTAATGCCATTAAATGATTCTCATATACCAATTTTGGCCCTTCCATATATATATATAGAAGGATTAAAATAAAATAAGTTACATAAAAAATAAGTTATTATTTTTTAATAAACAAAAGTTAATGATGATGGTGGTGGTGGTGATGGTGATTAATGTCATTAAATGATCCTCATATACCAATTTTGGTTTATTGAACTTTGAAAAAAGTAAGGAATCACTTAATTTTTTTAAAGTTTTATTTTTATACTCAAAATCTAGAGAAGCAATCCTAAAACACCATAGTTATGATGAGTTAAAAGGTTAGGAATATTAATATTGTAACAAATATTTTCAAATTGAAATCTTATGTTGGTGTAAGCATGGCATTCTAAGAAAGTATGATTTTCATCTTCCACCCTCTTAGTGTCACAAAGATGACAAACCAACTATCATATATTTGGAGCTCATTTTTGAAATTCCATAAGTACTAACCATTCAAAATAAAGAATTCCATGATGTTTTTGGAACGTGACTTGTCAAGAATTTAATAAGTTATTGTTTAGATAAAAGAATTTGCGGTTTTGTCATAAGTTTAGTTTTATGGGTTTTGTATAAAAGTTAATTAATAAGAGTATAAGATTTATGTCCTTTGGTATAAAAAAGAATTAAAAAGAATTAGTTCGAAATTTAAATAAAATACGTAGATGTCATCGAGCCATTGATGTCCTCTATTATGGTTATGCATTTGTTGTATTTTTGCAATTTTTTTTCCTTTTTGCAAAATCCATGCTAACATGTGTATGAGATTGGGAAAGATCATAAAATGGAAAGATACATAGACTATGCAATAATCAATTAAAAGAGTATAGTGTGAAAGTGAGTTTGGGAAAGATCAGAAGATGGAAATATACATAGACTATATACAATAATCAATTAACAGAGCATAGTGTGAAAGCTAGTTCCAGAGGCTGTGGGTAGGTTGTACTATTTGTGACTAGGATACATTGTTTGAGTGGAAATCCTGTTAATTATTTTTTAATAAACAAAAGTTAATGATGATGATAGTGGTTGTGATGGTGATTAATGTCATTAAATGATTCTCATTTACCAATTTTGGCCCTTCCATATATATATATAGAAGGATTAAAATAAAATAAGTTATATAAAAAATAAGTTATTATTTTTTAATAAACAAAAGCTAATGATGATGGTGGTGGTGGTGATGGTGATTAATGTCATTAAATGATCCTCATATACCAATTTTGGTTTATTGAACTTTGAAAAAAGTAAGGAATCACTTAGTTTTCTTTAAAGTTTTATTTTTATACTCAAAATCTAGAGAAGCAATCCTAAAACACCATAGTTATGATGAGTTAAAAGGTTAGGAATATTAATATTGTAACAAATATTTTCAAATTGAAATCTTATGTTGGTGTAAGCATGGCATTCTAAGAGAGCATGATTTTCATCTTCCACCCTCTTAGTGTCACAAAGATGACAAACCAACTATCATATATTTGGAGCTCATTTTTGAAATTCCATAAGTACTAACCATTCAAAATAAAGAATTCCATGAATGTTTTTGGAACGTGAATTGTCAAAAATTTAATAAGTTATTGTCTAGATAAAGGAATTTGCGGTTTTGTCATAAGTTTAGTTTTATGGGTTTTGTATAAAAGTTAATTAATAAGAGTATAAGATTTATGTCCTTTGGTATAAAAAAGAATTAGTTCGAAATTTAAATAAAATACGTAGATGTTTATGCATAAGATAAATATCATAAACCATTAGGAAATCATTTGCTACAAAGTTGCTGCTTTAAAGGAGATTATTTCTAACTTGCATTTTTTATTTTTTTTACCGTGAAGGGATCAAAGGATAGAAATTTTCGAATACTTGAGTCGTCTATGGGCTAAAGACCGAAGCATTGAGTGGTCAACGTGGTTAGTACACTCAATCGAGCTTCAACACAATTAGACATCTAATGAAAATTCTGAGGGTGGTTCCCACTACATGCATTTTGCTAAGGAATCACTTAAGAGGACATCAAATGAAGTTGTACGATTTATTATTTTAGTGCATCTTCCTTATGATAGATTCATACAATCATGTTAAAAGTTAGATTAGTGGCATAGTTATAGATTCTAACTGTGAAAATAATCAATATGACCAGCTTACTCTCTTGCACATTTCAATGTCATCGGTGCATAAACATTAAACTAACTTACTATCTTACTACTTTTTCTCTTTGTAAAAGACTTTGAGGAACAAGGTTTTGGTAAAGCATCATTGCATTATGTTATTCCTGATTTGAGCTCTTCTAGCATTCGTTTAAATTTCTGCATTGGCTATAAACATTTATGTTGGAAATCGAGCCATTGATGTCCTCTATTATGGTTATGCATTTGTTGTATTTTTGCAATTTTTTTCTCCTTTTTGCAAAATCCATGCTAACATGTGTATGAGATTGGGAAAGATCAGAAAATGGAAAGATACATAGACTATGCAATAATCAATTAAAAGAGTATAGTGTGAAAGTGAGTTTGGGAAAGATCAGAAGATGGAAATATACATAGACTATATGCAATAATCAATTAACAGAGCATAGTGTGAAAGCTAGTTCCATAGGCTATGGGTAGGTTGTAATATTTGTGACTAGGATACATTGTTTCAATGGAAATCCTGTTAAAATGTTAAAATATTTTGGTGCACAAATGATTTACAGCCTAGAAATTTAAAAATATACACCATAGATATTACAGTTTGTGCAATAGTTAAAGAAGAAAAAAAGAAAAACATAAATGTAGTAAATAATTCATGAAAGTTCTTTCAATAGCAATGTGCTAGTTGTCAGCAGTCCTACATTTTTACATTGTAAAAAAAAGAAACTCAACACTGGTCAGAAAAATGATGCATTGTTATCTCTATGGTTCATTGTAACATATGTACATTTATTTGTACAATTTTCCAATAAAATTACATAGAAACAAAACTCATTGACTCAACAAATAAAACACATGCATGAATTGCAATACATGTGGATTACTTATCTTATTTTCAAATGAGAGTGTTTGTCTCATGTCATCCATCTCTAAACTAGAAGAGTTGGATAGTGATCATGCACATTTGTTATCAACCAACTTTATATGCTCAATCCCATATAAACTAGGAAATGGACATTTGTCGATATCATATATTACAATTTTGACATAATCTTTCACAACATTGTTCTCTTTGGCTTAGGAATTCATGTGGCTAAGAAATCACTAAACAAACTTGATTTATATAATGTGCTTCTATTCTTTCATGCAAAAAACACTATCATATGCTTTACTCATTCCCTTTTCTCCAATTATATATATATATAATGGCACTTATATCCTCTTCCTCAATGCTACTAAAGTAGAAATGATAATTGAATGTGCATCAGTTTCGAACACTTTCGTCGTAGCCCAAATCTTAGAACTTTACCTATATATATATATATATATATATATATATATATATATATATATATATAATGGCACTTATATCCTCTTCCTCAATGCTACTAAAGTAGAAATGATAATTGAATGTGCATCAGTTTCGAACACTTCCGTCGTAGCCCAAATCATAGAACTTTACCTCTATACTACTTGTGGTCCAAAGTTTTTTTTTATTTTTTGAAGTGTATATTTCATGATTTAGGATCTCATGCATGTCCCTTCAGCAATCAAAGATTCTTTTAGGGAATACACCCTTATTTTTGGCCTTCAGTAAGTATACTGCACCAAGAAGCTCATTCCTCTTTTTAGAGGGGTGATATCATGGTTTAAAGCCTGATGCATAGTGCATAGGCCCTAAGGTAGCGTATATGGAAAAATCCCCCATTTTTTGTCCCCATATGATGTCTTCTGCTATAATTCATGTCATTGGTGTGCTGAAGATTATAATAGGTCTTGTATTTGACTTGTATAGCAAACACTTCCTTTTATGCATTTTGTATGGTGATTGAAACATTGTGATTAGCTTATGATCCCTAGGGCATATGAGTCTTAGGTTCACTTGCATAGCATTTATTGTATGATGAAATGCATCCAAAGTGTTGCAATATGGAAATCATCGACTTAGTCAGACAATCAAAAAAGGAAATGGAAATATTGATTAATCCAATCATTACGAACAATTTGAATCTTAATGAGGTGCTTTGTATTTTGGATGGGTGTTGTTCATTGCGTCCCTTAGTGGGTTCTTTGTAGTTTAGATGGGTG
This sequence comes from Larix kaempferi, assembly GCA_027924585.1. Lineage (NCBI taxonomy): Eukaryota > Viridiplantae > Streptophyta > Pinopsida > Pinales > Pinaceae > Larix > Larix kaempferi. The sequence continues at coordinate 5,350,939 of BSBM01000290.1, read as the reverse complement.
TTGATCATTGCATCTCTCTGTGCATGTAATGCTAAAAAAGATGAAATAAAGTAAAATCTCTCTCTCTCTGATATTGACACACATACAAATACTTATTAGCATATGTTCATCTTTAACCCTTGTTCTTTTAAGCCTAGAGATTTTTTACCCTTCTTGATTCTTAGTAAAAGATCTCTCTCTCTTTCTCTCTCCACATACACACATACTTATTAATCCATGAGCTTTGCGGCCAAAGTTTTTAACCTGGATCTATTAATCCATGAGCTTTGCACCTAGAGTTTTTGACCTTTATGGGTAGTTGATAGATCCAGTTAAAGATGGATATATGCTTGTAAGACTCTTTCTGTGAAGGAATTCAAGTTAACATATTACACTTACCTTCAGTGATCAAAATCTTTGATGTCTTGGCGAAAAAGTCCTTTTGCCATGCTACAAGCTTCATTTTAGAATTGCCATGCAGAAAACAACCATGCATATAATTTATACAGACAATGTCTCTTTCCTAGGGGATCCCTTTTTGAATGTCTAACATGATAGTACCATAGTATGCTTAGTATAAACATACCAAGATATAAAAAGAGGCTTTAAATTGGTCTCATTTTTTCATGTTGTCTCGTTTTACATAGTATGTTGTTTTGCTTTGTTCGATTAAAAATAATTTAAATCCATTTATTTTGTGCCTAAACATTTTTGTCAAACTTAAGCTCCAATTGATCTAGCGTGTAGGCTTGCATCATGACTCCCATGATGGTGTATTGTAACCTCTTAGTATAGTGGTCTATGCACTAACATAAACATATGAATATGAGACCATACTTGTAATCTTCAAAATAAGCGGAATTCTGGTAAAGAGTCGAATTTTATGGTGGATATCAAACCAAAGATGACTAAAAAATACATAATAAAGAATCCTATGGGCAAAAACTTATCCCTGCACACAAATACATGTAGTGGTTTAAAGCAATTATCAATTTGCACTGTCCAATCCTGTCAAAATTTCTTTACATTTACAAATAAGTGGTTTATATATATTTTAAAACATGGGTTGCAAATATTTAATAAAAGTTTTCCAATTTTTCCCTTAGTCTAGCTAGGGAAATGTTTAAACCCCATGGTTCTGGAGGCACTTGTAACAGCCTTCTTTAACAGTTCAAAAATTGAAACTTCAAAGGGAATATAATTTTCAACTTGTGAGGATAAAAGAATCAATGGTTTTTTTTAGAAATCGCAACTAGAGAATTTTCCCTAAACTTGTTTTTTCCCTTGAAACAGAAAGCATGTTGCTTCCCTACGCAAGAAGATAGGGTTTAGCTAATTATGTATTAAATGGGAACAACACCCACATATTCATATCATCATATCCTTCATCAGTAATGCACACGCGTCCTCAAAGCCATATTAAATAGCACGCCTCTATTTTTTCTCTAGCCTCTCATGAATTTTGCAAGCTTGTTCACTGCTGGCCAATAGGCTATGCTTCTTCGGATGCTTTCTTTTTAGTCTCCTGTCACTTCTTCTTTTTCGCCCCACCATCCCTATGTCTTTTCAGAGGCTTTTTAGATAGTGCACCGCTGCTTCTCTTTTAACACCCCATCGGGCTTCTTATATGGTCCCCCACCTCTGCTTCTACTTTAGCACCCCCTTGGCTATCCCTTTGGCAGGGACTTTGCTGCACCGCATATTTTTCCCTTGTTTTAAGTACATTCATCATATTAAATTCAAAATCAATTTATGTATTAAAGTACTTCTTTTAGTTACATCAAAATTTGTTTTTTGAGTGATTTTATTTTTAGACATCTTTTCAATTTAACTTAACCATAGTTACATTGGTTGTAGTGTAAGAGATGACTTGTAAATATATCTCCCCCACAAAATGCCTAACTCATAATATTTTATTATATCTCTTAGGAGGCCCATTTTAGACCTCAAAATTCCCCTAATAGTCTTAGCACCTAGAGTAGCATCCCAAATCAATTACAATTAAAATATTCTTATGCTAGGTTGTTCAGGTGAAAAATGAGGCACATTCTATCAGGATGGTTATAAAGTGGACGCAAATTGCATCCACTTTAGCATCCCAAATCAATTACATCTATATTCTCCTTATTCTAGGTTGTATATGTGAAAAACCAACCACATTATATCGGGATAGAATTAAGGTGGATGCAAATTGCATCCACTTTAGCATCCCAAATCAATTACATTTGAATTCTCCTTGTTCTAGGTTGTCTACGTACAAAACTAGGCACATTATATTGGGATGGAACTAAAGTGGACACAAATTGCATCCACTTTAGCATTCCAAATCAATTACATTTAAATTCTCCTTGAATTAGGTTGTCTACGTGTAAAAATAGGTTCATTATGCTCACTTTAGCACCAACTATTAGGTAAGTTTCAAAATATTAACTCAAAAAAGCATTCTTGGCCTATGGGGGTTAAAGTAACGATGGGATTTATAAATTTCTTTGATGAATAATTGATTGTAATTTCGATAATCATGATGATGAAGACGATGATGACAATGGCAATGTTGACATGAATGATGACTATGGTGATAAAATTACAATGATGGTGACAACAACAATTATGGTTACAATGGAAATGACAATGGCAATGACAATGAAAATGACAATGACAATGACAATGACAATGACAATGACGATGCCAATGACCTTGGAAAATATTCCCAATTCTTAAAATTACATCATTGTCATCATCATAATCATTATATTTGTAGTTTTCATCTAGTTCATCATCATCATCATCATCATCATCGTCATCTATGTCACCATCATCAACAATGACATGAATGATGATCACAATGATGACGATGCAATTGATGATGATGATGATGATGATGATGCTGATGATGTCCATGATGATGACAATGACAATGATGATTATAGTGACAATGATTATGATGATGATGATGATGATGATGATTATGTGATTATATGAATATTATGAGAATCCATGTTCTAGAGTGAAATCTATATCATTACACCATAATTTTTTTTTTTCGGGATCATGGTCCATGCACAATATTGCATGCTATAATACATTCCCTATATAGGGAAAATATTACCTACAAGTGTGATATGGTTACCATTTAATGAATCCATAACTTATAACCATGATTGATTACATTGTAATCTTCAAGGTTGTAGATCAAATGGAATTTTTAAGCTTTTCCAATTACGTTCTTGGAAATAAAATTAGTTTTGATTGGCAAGGTTAGAAAATCTAATTAGATCAAATTAGAAAGAAAGGGGATAAGAGAATCATATTATTGACATGTGGATATTTATAATTGGCTGCAATAAATGTATGTATGGTTGGCTGTAAAAGGCCTCTAACAAACTATAAAATAATTGAAGATGGAGATGGCGATAATGATGAATATGGGGATGACAATGACAATGATGATGACAGTGACAATGACAATGATGATGACAATGAAGATTATGAAGATGATGATGATGACATTTTTATGATGTGATTATATGAGGATGACAATGATTTAAAAACTCTGTGCATTATATCCAAATGGCACTAAAGTGGATGCAAATTGTGTCCACTTTAGCATCCCAAATCAATTAAATTTAAATTCTCATTGTGCTATATTGTCTAGGTGAAAAAATAGGCACATTATATTGGGATGGCACTAAAGTGGACACATCCAAAATCAATTACATTTAAATTATCTTTGTGGTATGTTGACAATGATAACGACGATGCCAATAGTGATGGTGACAGTGATGACAATGATGATGATCATCATCATCATAATTGTCATAATCACCATTGTTGTGATAATCATATAATCACATCATCATCAATTGCATCATTATGTCCATCATCATTATCGCCATAATCATTCATTTCATTGTCATCGTCATTATCATTGTCATCATCTTGATGTTGATGATGATGATGTGATGCTGATGAAAGTGAAGACAATGATGGTGATATTGATGATGATGACAATCATGATGATGTTTATGATTATGTGATGATGCTAATAGTTAAAATGACAATGATGATGATGGTGATGGCAATTATAATGATGATGACAATGACAAAGATGATGATGAATATGGCAATGACAACGAAGATGGTGAAAATGAGGATGATTTGTTTATATGACAATGACAATGATGATGATGATGATGATGATGATGATGATGATGATGATGATGATAATGATGACGACGATGATGATCATGATGATCATGATGTCAATGATGAGGACAATGATGATGACAATGATGATCATATTGGATTAGAAATAAAGGGGAGAAGATAATCGAAGTATTGACATGTAGTGATTTTCAAATGACCATATAAAATGCAAGTATGGTGGCTTGTAAAAGGCCATTGATAAACTAGAAAAGAATTGAAGATGGAGATGATGATGACAACAAAGATGGAGATTATGATGATGATGATGATGATGATGATGATGATGATGATGATGATGATGATGATGATGGTGGTGGTGGTGGTGGTGGTGGTAGTGAAGATGATGATGATGATGACAATATTTGTGTGTGGTGTATTAGGCCATTATTTGGGGACATCAATCATACATGAGACCCCAATACTTTCTTATATGTCTGATGGGCCATGACTGTACTAATGATGATGATCATGACAATGACGATGAAGAGGATGAATATGGTAATCACGATGATGATGATGATGATGACAATGACAATAGCTATCATCATGAAGATAATTACAATGATGATGATGATCATCATCGTTGTTTTCATTGTCATCATCATCTTTGTCATTGTCATGTAGCTCACCATCATCATTGTTATTCATCCATATCATTGTCATTGCTGTCATCATTCTCATTGCCATTGTCATAATCACTATCATTGTCATCATTGGCATTGTCATCATTGTCATATTTATCATATAATCACACCATCATCAATGGAACCATGGTGGTGGTGGTGATGATGATGATTAAATAGGAAAGAACTATGGTCACATAATTGCATATGTCATGTGCAACCATGTTTATGTTCATTTGTTAACAACAGTAAAGGAAACCAAGGTATAAAATCCCTCAAATGTTGAATGTTTTCTATGTAGTTTACCAATTGAAGTATGGGAATGGCATTTAAAATATCTTCTTCCTTTTTTGTATTCAAATGAAATATGTTAGAAAAGAATGCATGTAGAGCCAAAAACCTAAGTGATCATTGTTAGAGGATATTTTTTAACTGTAGTCACTATGTTCACATTATTTCATAGGCATGAGTTGGGCAATATAAATAGTCACATTATGGTCACTATAGTCACTATAGTCACATTATGCCACTATAGTTGGGTAATAATGGACTAGGACCATAAACCCTATACCCTAAACATAAGGTGTAAGGGAGGCTACCCCTCAAAGTTGCATTGTTATTCATTCACCTTTTATTATTCTCAAGGTGAAGCATTGCTTATTCTTTCTATTTTTATGCTACTTGGGTTATTTGGACCATATCATTTAGTATAAGGGTTGACAATCCTTGCTTTGGCTTCTTCAAACGAGTCGTAGTACAATTTTAGTTTTAATTCTATTTATTTATTTTTGGGATCATTTGAATTGCACGAGAATTTCCATGTTGACACGAAAAAGAGTGAAGTACACTAGATATGTATTTTAGAACCTAGTTGGTTATATTTTTAAAGTTATGGGTTGTACAAATAGAGTTTTCATCTAGTCCATGAATTATGTTCAAATAAGCAGTTTCAATAAAATAGTCACATTAGCCAGTCACACTTTTTAGTATGTCAAGGCCTATTTTGAGTGCCATTTGTGGGAGTGGACAAAAGATAAGATGAGGTGTTTCAATGTTGAATTTTATATGTAGTAGGAAGCTGTTAATGATGTGTTGATATGTACAATTTTCTCACTCAAAAGACATTATAAACAAAATATTTTGGTAGCTTGGACCTAAATTTTGTTTTGAAGGTCTGAATTGGCAAGGGATAAATGAGACACTAAAAAGGGCATATCATAGTACATCCTCTAAAAATTTAATTAATGGAATATTATAATTGGTGAAGTTGTAACATTTACAAGGTTGTCCAACAAAGAAAATTCCTAATTAGGTATTTACAGGGTGGGTCAATTTAAAATTATCATAGATTTTGAACATAAATTCAGTTAGCAATGCTTCAAAAAGGTTAGTGAGAAGAATATAATGAGAATATATATGTATAATTTTGTTACCATTTGAGAATAATTTTTTACGTTTAGAACACTAAGGATGGTTCTTGACGTCCAATTCATGTTTCAATGTGAAAACCTAGGATTTCAGACCTTGAAGCTTGTCATTGGGGCTCATGGGACGTCTATTGGGACTTAAGCCACCTCATGGGCTCTATGAAGGGAATATTTGGCATGTGAGCAATAGATGGTGCTCATTTTGAGTTTTTCTCACTAAAGATTGTTTTCATAGCCCAAGGCATGGTTTAGGGTCAAAATACAAATTATTACACCATAACATTTTTTCTCTATGGATCATGGGCCATGCATAGGGCCCTTAATCATCACATGAGTCCTACATAATGAATCCTTAGCTTACAAGTGGGATGTGATTTCCAGTTTAATATATACAACACTAAGAATCGTTCTTGGAGTCTAATATGTATTTTAGCTCAAAATATAGGTTATTAGGACTATCAATTGCCTCTAGGGATCATGATCCTTGAGCATTGTCCTATAACACTACACAAGTCCTAAATGGGGAACCTTTAGCTTATGAGTAAGACATGGTCACCATTTTGAGTATTTTTCACACCATGGATGGCTCTAAAATCCTATGCCATGGTCTAGGGCCAACATATAGGGTCTTATGTAATACAATTTACTTTTGATATTCATGGGTCATGCATAGGGCCTTGACCCATCACACATGCCCTATATATGGAATGTTCCATATGTAGGTAGGGTATGACCGTGGAAATTTAGATATTTGAAGTATAAATAATGTATTTTAAGGTGAAGAACATGGACGTAAACAATAGTTATGGTACAAGCCCATATTAATGATGGTAATGATGTGTGTGCAAGAGAATGGCATGGTTTTGTAAATTTTTAAAATGAATGATAGTCACAATAACAAAAATTCCCCAAAACATGGCTTAAATCCTTTGGTTTCAACAACCAATGGATTTCATGTTGGAGCAAAATACCTTCTCCATAGCATAATTCTCCTACCTAGGGACATAGACATTGACTCCATGACTCTAGTGGTCCAAACCTCACTCACATTGACCACTTGAGTCACCCTGGATCTTACATCTAAACTTTAAGGGTCCTAAACTACCTTATCTGCCTTTTTTATAATTCATGAAGTCTATTTCAACATAAGAGGGTGAATTCCTTCAATTAGGGCTTGTTTTCCTTGATTTTTGGGTCCCACATTGTGAGTTTGAGTTATGGAGTGAATATGGGGAGTTTAATCCACTGTTAAGAGACTCCATGCACCTCGTTTTTAGATATTACGAGACTAATCCTCCCTCCTTCAGTGATTTTAGGGTTTTGCATGTTCATTCAGTCAGTTAACTGAGAATCCTTTAGTCAGAATTGGTGGTTGTGAAGTTATGAGTCAGTGTAACTCATTTAAGGAGAGTAAGCATGGCTAACTAAGGGTTCTTTACTCTAGTTAATATTCACTAGACTCTCTTACATTGGATAAGAAACCTGAGTTACCTCTTGACCTAATTCAAATTGTCTTCCTTTAAATATTGTTCACCTCAATTCATTCAAGTTAATGAAATACATCATCATATTCTTGGCTATTTGCTTCTAGTTTTTTGTGTAATGATATATGTTGAATCATTTTTTCAATGATTAGTTGTCTACTGATTTGATCTTCACTATATATCTCTTTAGTTTATGTGTCTATATCTATATGTTCAAATCTCATATTACAAGTGTGACAAGTTGTATCTTCACAAATATTTTCTCGGTGATTGTTGATGGGACCCTTAACCTAGCATTCCATCCTACCAAAGGTTTTTGGGAGGGAGAATCATTGCCTATATATATCATAATATCTTAATTTTGATTTCTAAAGGATTTGGCAGTGGGACATTTTCCAAAATTAAGTTTGTAGGAGATCTCAAAGGTATTGGACCTCAACTTTGATGCCATTTGCCACTTATAATATGTCGTTGACATTGTAGTGGATGATATGAAATTTGGGAGGTTAAGGATTTTAAAAAGGTATTAGATGTATTTATGTTAGCTTTGGGAGGGATGATCAATGAGAGAAAATCCTTTTTTTTTCTTTAGTATGAAACTGTTTGTCCAAATGAATATATGTAGTATTCTGGAAGATTAAAAATTTTGTAACGAAGTCGGGCAGGAGGCTCCTAGTATGGGTATCCTAAGGAAGGTTGAATACACATGTTGTTTCTTCCCTTTACTGATATATCTAGTTGGTGGTTTTCTCTATATGAAATAAAATGGTTGCATAGTAAATCAAAAACTCATTAAGGTAAACAATAAACTACGGCATGTGGATTGATTTCCAAATACCTCTTTTGAGTCTCATAGTAATGAAAACAAATATTTTGTGGAGAAGGAGCTATACCTTGGTTACCTCTATGAAGTAATGGGTTCATCATCAAATCTATGGTATTTTGGGATGATCATGTTCAAGAATGGGAACTTTGATACGAGATAACTAAATAATGGGGCTATATCCCACCATAGGATCCCATGTCTTATGAGACCAGGTAGACAAAGAATCCAAGGAAACTTGATGCCCACTAAATTCGCCCACCAATGTTCGACTCTCCAACCCTGCAATATGCATGACACTAATGTCTTATCCAACTAAAAAAGTGACACCACTGCCATGGGACCTAATTACCTTGCATAGTTTTTAGTAAATAGGTTCGAATCCCTAGGGAACAAACTGTGGAGGTCACTTATACATATCTTATTTCCCACAAAACTACATTATTTTCTCCTTTCAGTAGGTGATCAAATGATTCACGAGGTGGACTAATTTTTGGAGCAACACACACTCTGTTCCTCGTTACTAGCTTAGACACTAACGGCATATGAGGATTTTCGTATTACATTTTTTCTAAATAGGAATCGTATATTATTATTTCTTGCATATAAAAAGGTAATATTACATTTCACAAGATTCAAATAACTATGTTTTCTACAACCAAATGTACATGATTATATTCATTTTCAAAATTTTATTCCTATAAACAAAATTGTGACTCTAAACTCAATTCTAGGAAAGCAATTGAATTTCTTAGGTGTTATAAACATTGGATTTCCAAGTGATCTATGAATCATTGCTACAGAGAGGAGACCGTTTCCCATTATTTCCCCTTAGGTTGCATGGTAGAGTCAATACTTGTTTGTTAGGTGGTTTGCTTTTGTAGGAAATTGAAAATACTAGTTTAGATATAGGCAAGTATAATAAACAACAAGGTTGACTAAATATGTATAGTGTAACAATGAAATTGAAAATAAGGAGATACTCACAACCCTATAGGAGTCGTGTCTTGGGTCTAGTTTACAATATGATAACAAGTGGATTTTGAATCATTGATTATTGAGGCATTACTAGGGAGTCACGTGATTGTTTAGCATCATTCTAAAAAATTCTAAGCAAGATGCTTCAATAATCTTAATTTTCGAGCACCTACTACCAATCAAGATACATGACACTATTTGACACTTGAAGGTGTGAGGTTGGGCCTAAATTAATAGCCATAACTCTCTTGTTTTACAAAATCCTCTTTGTGGGAGCACAATAGCACCAGGGGGGTGAACCCACTATTTTTTTGGAAATCTAATTCAAGTGAACATTGTGATTATTCCCTACTCTCACCAACCCAACTTGCCTCTCATGATCATGTAGTCTCCTTTAAAATATATGACATAACAAGATGAGGCTTATGATGTTTTTGGAGACATAATGATTTTTCAAATTAACCTACACATTGGTGGTTATTCAACCCTAATAGTTTGGATCTCAATGGATTGAACCATTAAAATCCAAATTGAGATGAAAAACTCACTAGTAATGTGAACGTCTTGAACAAATTGACCATATTTCTATTATGCCTTCATTGTTGAGCATATCTAAACAATGAAGTAATTAAAAACAATGAAATCTTTGTGGTGACGTTTCAAACTATTTTAAGATCATTAAATGTTTAAGTATTATTGTTTATGATCATATTTATTGTTTATAAATATGATTTTCTAGATTTATTTTTTATGTTATTATGCAGAAAACGATTTTAACTTAAAATAAAACTATAAATAATTAGTAAATATAAATCTCCCAAAATATAATGAGAATATTAATGCTTAATAAACATTGAATTATAAATAATTAACAAACACGAAGTTAAAATTTAACACTTTAGCTTAAACACTTCAAAATTAAATAACATTTTAAAGAATTAATAATATTTTATCAACTAAACAACAATTGAAAAATGAAAAATGAATATACTTTAAACCCCCCTAGATTTAATTCCTTAATACTGGATTTTTAACAGTCAAAACTTTGGGCTTTCTCTCGCCACACTCAAACAAATTGAATTTATTTCTCCATCCAAATATTTCCCAAAACCTCTGTATATCTTATCTCAAAAAATATTTACAATTAGAACCAGATGTATCGTTTTGTCGATGATTCATTAGAAAATCTTGAGGTATATGTGCTTCTACAAACCCACATTTTATTTCCAAGTTTCATCCATAAAATGACCATTTTTAACCCCCTAAGTTTGGTACTCTGGTATAACTTTGATCACTTAAGAATGCCCTAAATATTCCAATCTTGCATTTTTTTGGTGACTAATCCTAACTTGAACACTTTGAATGGAAGATCAATATTGTTCCTAGGCTTTTGGAGGAAATGCTTGTAAAATAAGTTTAAGAATTATTTGATGGAGCAAATAAATGAAAACAAGGGTTTAGTTGCTCTCGATAACAAACACACCATGCAATGTAGCATTCAAAACTAGGGAAATGTATTCCAGGGTGTTCATTTTTTCTATCTAGATTCGATCCTTCTACATAAATACAGGTATCATCATACTGGGCATGCCTACAAATGATAAGTCAACAAAGAAGTAGTATAGGCAAGTCTCTGGGTCAAGTCAGTGATAAAAAAGCATCTAGTCCAAACTTGGGTTAATCCTGGCCACGTTTTATCCCCTTAGATATAATTCTAGACAGTAAATATTCTATTATGAGTAGACCTATGCATTGAAACAATAGTAAGAGGGTTATGGGCATAAAATGTGGCATTTCCCTGAAGCGGTGTAGGTGAGATATATATCCTTGTCCTCATACACTTATGTCTTCTTATTCTTGTTTTCAAAATACATGTTAGAGATATTTGTCTCTTCTACATTATATTTATGAAGAGGCTTAAAATTTCTTAATTCAACATCCATAAAATTTATCAATGGTGCCCAGAAAACCCTTTAAACGTTATCTTTGTTCAATCATGTTTTTACACAATCTATGATCCACATTTAAAACTAGAAGGAAAGCATATAACCAAAATCTTTATTCTCACATTGATATGATAATACCCATATTTTCAAAGATGAAGGTTGATTTAATTTGACCAAGAAAAATTATAATGACCAACCAAAGTAAAATTGATAAAATTGCCCTATTAAATGCTCACCATTACAAGTAATTTGTTTTTTGGTATGATACAAGCACACAATCATGCACCAACAACTTTTATGCTTGATCATAGGAATAGAGTAATCAAATGCAAAATAAAACTAGTAAACATACCCATGGTTTTAAATGAAACATTGCTTTTCTAGAACATTACAACTCACTAGTTATCCTTTGACTAGCAATTGTCCTCGATTTTATTGAACAAGCTGATGACTTAAAAATTAAAACCTCTATTCACCCTGCACTTAATCAAAATATTTTTTCACTATTGTGCTTTTGGATTAGTACTTTGAAACGGATGCACTACAACAATATAACATCTAAATCATTTATTCATTTAATCCTAGGAATTTAAGCAACTTATCCATTACACACAATTTCTTCAATATTTGTTCAATCAGCCATAAATACACACATGTAGAACTGGGAAAGGAGGGAAATATATGAATAGAAAAACCAAAGCAAACATTTATTCGTGCTTTAAAGTCACTCCTAAATACCCCTTCCACAATGTCCATATTTTATATAAATACAAAATGAAGTTGATCGAACAAGATCTGTTAAGGATGGATTGAATCCATTATTTTAAGAAAGGATCAAATCAAACTCTAAAATATTTCTACCTACTATATCGATCTGCTAAAAAACAATGATTACAAATTAAGTGGGAAACAAAATCTCTTATCATTCGAACTAATTCTATTCTTAAATTTGTTTGACCTTCTAGAGGTCAGAATTTGGCTTTTGAGAGATGCTCATGCATCATGAAGCAACATCCCTGGAATAGTCTTCTAGAGGGGGGAAAAGTGCCAAAAACATTGGAGAAAATATCAAGTATGGTGATGTCCTGGGTATAGAATCCCTAAAAGATACTTTCAAACAACAAACCTTTGAATTTTGGTCATAAAAAGGATGCAGATTAGTCAATTCTCAAGCCCTCTTTGACATATTCTCATTGGATAGTATTTACTTCATAATTTATACCCTTGAAAACTCATTTTACAGTGTTCTTGGAGAAGATGTACCCTCTTGAAATCCTTCTTCATGGATATTGGTTGATATTTCACTCTTCCAACCTACACGTGAAGGAAATTTTCACGCCCTTATTGAAGCATCCATCCGCAATTTATTGAACACAGTGAACTCCAGATTATAATAGACACGTTCATATTTCTTAATCGATACCTTTCTCATCCTCTTCTTCACACAACCAAAACTCCACAGGAACAAATTTATCATACTTGTCATTGGCTAGTTCATGCTTACATGTCATATGTTTTTATTCTTTCTCAAGTTTACATTTACAAACTTCTCATTACATTGGACATATTTTGTTTTTATTTGGTTCCCATATTTAGAGATGAGATTACTTTTTATCATTGTTGAGCACATGAACATGCTTGAATTTGAGCTAGCATGCACAGGGTGAAAGTGATGTGGTTTTATTCATACTAGCATAATTCAAGTATGAATATGGATACAAATACGATTCGATATGACAAACATACGTATTGAAAAAATCGAGTATGAATAAAATACGGAGGTAGCTTGCTTATATATAATTATTTTTATCAAATATTCACAAATATACCATAAATAAACATAGAAATTTATATAATATATATTTATAAAATATATATATATATATATATATATAATTTCAACATGGGATATGGAAGTGTGAGATATAATAAAATTTAACATATATTTAAAAAATTAAAATACAAAATCTCAACATCCTGGATATGGAAGTGTGAGAGATGGAAACCAATTATTAATAGTTATATTAACAAGAAAATATGAAATTGAATGGTATTTCTATTTTATAATGTTTAAATAAGTAAAGCTTGTTTTTTTTTAAATTGGTTTTCAAAATTTAATTATTCAATAGTAAGAATACGTATTTGTATTACACCTACATTGAATATTCGACAAATTCGAATTTGTTCCGAGTTTTCCATACATAAGTACCAATATGGCCTAATTATGCTACTATGGTTTTATTGTTTCTTTTTAAGCATGAGATTGCCCATAATTAGTTCAATGGGGATATTTATTATTGAAATTATGCCTGGAAATTCCCATATCTAAGATTCATTGTTGTTGGGAGGCTGAGATATCCCCAAAAATGGCCAAATTAAACCCATAATGAAGGATGAGGTTGTTAGAAGACCTTAACATGCATAGGATGCCTAGAAACTCTGCCACAACTGGTTTTTTAATCTATAAGTGACCTTTTTGCTAATGTTGTTTGATGTAGAAGACAATCCCATGGATGCTTTGTTGTTGTAGGTGATTATAGTACTATTGCAAAGTGCCTAGACAAGGATAGAAATGCCTAGAGCATAATAATGTGTGCCCAAGTCTATTTATGATGCTCAATATTCTCCATTATAGTGCCCAGAACAACCCTAAAGTGCCCATAATCGGTTCATCATACCTCACTTGGATGCTAAATAATCCTCATCAAAACTTAGTTAAAGGGTGTTTACTATTGGGTGCATGCTATAGGATTGAACTACTGCATTTTCTCACCCATGCCAAAATGAGGATAACATGATCTATGCTAGTTTGGTAATGTTCAGCTATTAGTTTGTCTCCACCGTTAGTTCTGAAAGTAGTGATAGTAGTATTGTATGCTTACAATTTTGATTTCTAGGCTTACAATTTCTAATTTTTTATTGGTTTTATAGGACCACTGTTGATAAGGAAAAATGTTTTCAATCTAGAAAATGGCATCTTTATTAGGGAGGAAGCTCAATGATTAGTTCATGGTGGAGACATGCCATAATTATTTTTAAGGCTTTCAAGAGTAAATAAAATTTTTGTTGAAGGTATGTTGTCTATTTCTTTAACTTGTTGGTAGTAACATACAGAGTCAGGAAATTGTTACCATAACTTTTTTGTTGTTTTCATAGTTTTGTGTGTTTTCCTTTGTTAGAAGCAGTATCTTTTATGGTATGTAGTGGTAGAAAATTGAAAATGATAACCACCTTGATTTTTAATTCTATTGTTGATTTGCACATTCCCTTGTCTTCAGTGGAAATATCATCTATCAGTAGGGATCTATGCATCTCTCTTTATTAGGTTCGCAAGGTCGTGATAGATTTCCCTTATCCCTTTTTGGAATTTTGTGCAACAATGTCTTCTTAAATTCATTGCCTATTACATCATATGAAATTATGCACTACTTGATTTGCTTATGTTCAAACACCAAGTTACACCCATTTGACAATTGTTGACTTTTATCACTATTATTAAGTTACTTCCCATGGATGCTTTGTGGGTAGTTACCCACTTGCTCGGTTTGTTTGTTTGATCTCCCCCTCTAGATTTTGTTGTTAATGTTGTGATTCATTTGTAACCCTGATTGTTTGAAGACACTACAACGTCTCTATCTAGTGTATTTTCCTCATAACAACTTTGAATTTTAGAAATTGAACATTGCACCATGCTCAATGCAAGAAAACATGATAATACTTGGTACTTATCCCAGAAAAAAAATTGCAGGATTGTTATGATCATTCAGGGTAATAAAGCTAGAATATGATCACCTTAAATACATTTATGTATGATTTCAAATATTGCTTCAGCATTGAAAAATTATTATGCAATTTTATTTTTCTCCTTGAATGTCTCTTATTATAAAAAGTTGAGCCACAAGGCGGAAATGTCCTTGCGTCGTTGCTAGCAGGTTCTTTTGACATTTAAAAATTATTGCTATAGTGAAGTATTAATACCATGACAAAATGCACATCCCATCTTTTTGACATTTCTTTACATACTTGACACATCCCCCTTGTACTATGTGCTCATCTTTCACAATGGATTTCTCTGAAGACATATCTTACAATTCGCTATATAAGGTGTCTTTAAATTTTCAACTTAATTATGGTATATTTAGGCTATAGCCAACTTGAGCTTTTCTTACTTTCTAATATACTCTGTGTAATTAAATTTTAATTATATGTGGAGGAGCCTTGTTTCACCTAAATCTTGCTACCTTAAGACTCAGTGTAAACATCCCTGAAGTTCCCATGATTAAGAAGCTAAACTGGAAGAGATATTGACCTATTTTTCAAGGTCGTAGCAGGTCAGCCTAGTGCAGCATGCAATGGCGCAAGTTGTCCTAATGCAACCTACGACGATGTCAGTTAGATGGATAAAAGGGAATCATCGAGCCATTTCTCGAAGGTGTGTGATGTGGATCTATATCCCTAAACTATAGGTGGAGCTGGCATTCGGTTCCTTAGCCCTTTGGGAGGATCCCTTAGTCCTCTCCCACTATATCTCAACCTGCCCTATCCTCTTAGCCCTATATATATGAAGTTCATTCCCATTCCAAAGGGAGGAAGTCTATAGAACTTGCATGTTGGTGAAATTAGCTTACGAGATCTCTACTAATCTCTAGGAGACCTATACTTCCTTTGGAGGCTTTGGCATTGGATTGTTGGAGGAGGATTGTGACGTTAAGCTTTGGTTGTAATCATCTCTCTTTTGTACTTCCATCTTTTAATACAATAATATAAACTCTTTCCACCAAATGTTGTTGTATTAATAATGTTTGTGTAGTTTACTTGCCTAACCGTTTACTTAGATCTGTTACTATTTAGATATTGTTTTACTGCTTGTATTATTTTGTATGTCTTGACAGGTCTTGCAGCTAAGATCTGACGACTGTGGAGCTTGGAACAACATCAAGGAGAAAGATCTACAAGCTAGAGGTAAGACAACTAATCACTTGATCTTTAACTAGATCTAGGAAAGCAGTTTCATATTCTGTCCCACTTGTTCTAGATTCACGATGAACTAGGGAGATCATGCCTTAAGTCCGATTTCGGTAGATTGTCCGTTAGCAAGTTTGGTGACCATACTAGGGATTACATGCATTGTTTTAAGTTTTCAGTTTGAAAGTCATTTTCTCTGATTTCTTTGTGATCCATTTCATTTGCCTCCTTAGCCTCTTTCACCACCAGATCTTCTTCTTGAAGAGTCTCTTGACTTCCTTTGAGTCTATATGTTTGATTGTCAAACCTTTTGATTGCTCATATCTGGAGATATTTTCATCCTTTCATAGGGATCTTTCCTGTATCACCTGGGTATTATAGCCAGAGCGACATTCCTCTATTAGGCGCAGTTTGCTTCCCTGCAACCTGCGATGTCGTCGCTCAACTCAGTTTGACATCCTGTACCATTGGTGCAGTTCACCTGTTTGCCTCCTATGATGGGCGCTCTGAGCCTGACCAAAGACTGCGCCGATCAGTATAGCCTTTTGTTTGGGTCATCTCCTCTCCAACTTTTGAGTTTGTTTGATTTGTAGACCTTCTCTGTGCTGCACTTTCCAGCCATAGATCTCTTGATGTTGCATTGGTAGTGTTTGGTTTTGTTTGGTTTGGTTTTGGGTTCCATTATTGGACAAGTTTGAGACTTGGTAGTGGTGGACACTTTGGTCTCCCCCACCTTCATCCACTTGACCTTGATTTCCCTCCTCTCCTCGCCTGATCTAGTCTTTGCATTGGATTAGATCCCAGACCTCTTTTTCACATGTTATGTTATGAACCGTGTATCCTACAGTCGTTTTGACCCATATTAAATTTTTGAGATTATTTTTGGTTTGGTGTGATTGACTTGTTTTAAAGACTTGAAAAGTGTGGGATATCCATGTATTTTTTAGCCTCTCTTTCTTGGGTTTCACATCTTATTTCCTTTACATCCTATCTAATGATTGTTTGAAAAGATTGATACTTTGTCTCCACTTTAGTTCAAAGAGAAGCTTGATTTTGTCACTCTTTTGCTATAATCATGAAATTGGAAAACATAAGTATTCTTCTTGCTTTAATTTGATCATTTAAAATTCTTGGTCTCACATTCATAAGAAGAAGAAAGGCTTCTTTCATATTTGTGTGCACTTGAGTTAGATAAGACTGTTAAGTGCTTTTCTTTGTCTTGCATTTGATTGGAAACGTTTGTGGAGTTTTTCTTTTCGTAGATTAGATGTGTATTTTTCAAGTGTAAAAAGATAGGAAATGGATTAGAATTATTGCATTTGGCTTGCTTTGAATGATCTTTGAGTGTCATAAAGTTTGTGGGTGCTCTCATTTTTTCTTTGGGAATTTCTGGGTGATTAGGGTGCTATTAGACATTCTCTCATTTTCTGCTTGTTGATCTGAAAAGTACTTAGTTATCAAATTTCATCTTGATGCACGCATATGAAAATCAAAGTGCTTCATTAGTTTGTTTCAAGGACAATATTTTGTTGCATATAAAGGTTTTGTCGCATCTTTGATTTCCTTTCCTTTTTAGCCCATTATAGCAGAAAGTCAGAGTGTATGCATTCTAGATAGGAATTCTTCATTTCATTACTGCTTAAGGTCATTTTGATTATAAAAGAGAAAAATATATCTCCTTACGTTAAGTAGGTTTCATCGAAAGACAAAGTAAAATGTGCATTGTCATGTAGTTAGGATTTGCATTATTTTTACATTTCCTATCTACACCTCATGCATCCACCTAACCACACAAGATAAAATTAATGCTAGCTTAGGTTAAAATCATTTAGTAACTGTGTGTAAGTTAGTTACGTGTTCCGGCATCGTAAAACGTGGTAGCTGTCATAACTTGCCCGCACTGCATTCTGGGGGTATTGTAGTCTTCCACGTACCAACCGGTATATCAAAGATCTTTCACGTACCAACCAGTATATCGAAGGCTCTTTCACGTACCTTAGGGTATATCGAAAGGAACTTCACATACTTGGTGTATATCGAAAGGTGTTTCACGTACTCAATAGTATATTGGAAGGTCTCGTGCCATACGGTTGTGCATTAGATAGCACCACTACAGATTTGAGCTCTCACGTACCTTGAGTATATTGGGAGAAACTCCTAGGATTCTTGAGACAAACTGAGTTAACCATTTGGCCGTCTTGGCATCGCAATACACCTAGAACAACACTCGGAGATATTACTACTCACTTGCCATCCAGGTAGTCAGGTATTCAGGAAAGGGTATCATGCCAATCCTCCTTGTTGTGTTTTACTATTAGACCTTGGGGTATATAGTGAGTTGTGGTGCCTTGACAATCCTGTAAGGATCCTGACTGTTTATCTACTCTTATTCACATAGTTTTCTTGTTGCTTTTAGACTTGAGTGGTGGTTTATTTGTGTGGTACTTCAGAGACTCTTAGGAAGTTTAGATATGGAAGATTCTTCCGGGACTACCAACCAGGAGACCCCTTTCCAGGGTATGCCATTTGTTATTCCCCCTTGTGGAATTGTTGGTCCTCCCTTTATGGATACATTGAGTCTTCTTGGATTGACGATAGGATTACCAGTATGGTTATTCTCCAATCCGGTTAAACCAAGTGCACCAATCGTGTCGAACCTAGATCCTTCACCTCATGAACATCAATCTCATGGTGACCCTTCTCCTTCTTCATCTAAAGTTGAATCGGCTTCCCTCTCTTCTTCTTCTCCTACTGAAAACTATGATGTTAGTAAGAAGGTGGGTGAGAAGAAGAAGAAAGGGAAGAATAAGAAGAAGAATACTAAGCAGAAGGTCACACCCCTAGCCACTGATCATCATGTTGAGAACTCACCACCCACTGATTATCATGCTGGGGGCACCGATACACCTGTTTCAAATTTGCGTAAACCGAAATTCCCTTGCAAACTTTGTAAAGGGTCCCATTTTCTTCAAAGATGCCCTGGTATCTCCAAGGTCTTTGAAAAATATGGTCGCATTCTGAACGATCCTCGTCATTAGTCTCTGAACGTCATATTGATGATACCCCATCAACTAGTGACATTGTAATTAAGGGTCGGAAGGGTAGAGATGCAAATGCTTGTTGGTTATCCAAGGGCATGCACCGTACTTACCTTTGTCTTCCTATGGATGAAGCTTCACAATTTTTGGAAAACATGGACATATCCCATAAACACCTTCCAACTGAATATTGTAAGTTTTCCCTTGATCCTACATTGGTTGATAGGACGGTCAATCCAACCCCACCATCCGTTGACCCCACTCTTTCATTGAAGAGTGAAAATGAAGTGTTCGATTCAACAACATCCTTGATCGACCCCATTCCTCCCTTGAGGGATGATACCCAAGCAGTTAATCAAGTCTCATTCTCGGTTGACCCCACTCCTCCTTTGAAGAGTGAAATGCAAATGATTAATCGATCATCATCCTCGGTTGATCTCGCTCTCCCTTTGAAGAGTGAAATGAAAGTGGTAGATCTAGTTTTATCCTCGGTCCACCGGACTCTTCCATTGGAAAATTCCTAGATTGAAGCAGTCACCATCACAAAATCTTCATCGTATCCTGCTTTTCCAACTGAAAGTGACTTAGAAACCGCTGATATCTTTCTGGTCGGTTCAGACAGTTCTAGGCAAGGATAAGTCTTGTCCACGAGACCTCCTCCAAGTACTGAGGTTATTTCTTTTGATTGGAATAGTCTAACAAAATCTTTTCTCCCCTCAAATGTTCCTTTCCAGATATCTGTAGGTGTTTCCGAAAAGGAAATCTTCTGCACTATAGTTGACGAGGGAGATTATGTTAGTATTTTATCCTCAACTGCTTGGCAAGCTATAGGGTCTCCTTAGCTTGTGCCGGTTACCGACTAGATTTTGGCTTTTAATAGAAGGCCTACCGGACCTTTAGGGATTCTTTCGCAGTTACCTATCACCTTGGGAGGTAAAACTGTTTGTGTTGATTTCATGGTTGTCCAAGGTCCTTTATATTTCAATCTGCTCCTTGGACGTGATTATGTCTATGCTATGAAATCCTAGTGTCCACACTCTTTCAACAAACTTCCCTGAACGTTCCACATGTATTAGTGGTTTCTTCCCCTTAAGCATGAGGGGCATATCTCCAGCCTCTAGACATCATGCTGGGGGGGCACACTACTAACCTATGGTCATCATGTTGGATAAGTGCCTTTAATAGTGAGCATAGTTTCTTTCTATTTTAAGCTCATTAAAAAATGAAACAATACCCTGTGAGCATAGTTCCCTTTCTATGTCAAGCTCATTAAAAAATGAAATAGGTTCCCATGAGCATAGTTCCCT
Organism: Larix kaempferi; assembly: GCA_027924585.1. Classification (NCBI taxonomy): domain Eukaryota; kingdom Viridiplantae; phylum Streptophyta; class Pinopsida; order Pinales; family Pinaceae; genus Larix; species Larix kaempferi. Next base: position 5,330,163 of record BSBM01000290.1, on the reverse strand, counting down.
TTTTGTGTCAAGCTCGTTAAAAAATGAAATAGGTTCCAATGAGAATAGCTCTTTTCCTGTGTCAAGCTCGTTAAAAAATGAAACAGATCCTCTCCCTTTGAGTCGAGTCTTCTCGTAGACTTAGTACCTGAACCTTCTTTTCATCTGCCTATGTCTTAGGCGAATGAAATGAAGCTTGGGGGGCATGGTTTCAACCTCTGTACGTTATGTTGAAGTCAACTTGATCGTCTCTCCACACCATGTTTGGAGCTAAGTCACTTACTTCTAGAAATCATGCTAGGGGTATGTACCAACCTCTAGATACCATGTTTGGGAAGAGTCCACCAATGGGAGTATTTTCGAGCATACTCTCCTTTTTGGTTTTCGAGCTCTCTAAGAAATGAAACAGTACCTCTAGAAATCATACTAGAAGTAAGCCGTTAGTTTTTGTTGCTAGGGGAAAAATTTCCAACCTCTAGCCATCATGTTGGGAAGAAACCTGCCAATGGGCATAATCCCGAGCATAGTTCTTTTTCTATTACAAGCTCGTTAAAAAATGAAGCAGACATCATGAGAATTCTTCCAACCTGTCTTCGAGCTCGTTAAAAATAGTAAGATGGTATTTGAGCTTACTTTCACTTTTTTCGTGCTCTGGTTAAAACATGAAAAGTGGTTTGAGCTTACTTTTCACTTTTTTTGTGCTCTGGTTAAAACATGAAAAGTGGTTTGAGCTTAGTTTTTACTTTTTCATGCTCTGGTTCAAATATGAAAAACATTCTGAGTGCTTTTGATACCATTAGCGTGCTCATTAAAAATTTGAGTAAAAAGTTGTGTCTAACGAGTATAGGTTTATCACTTTATCTGGCCTCGCTAGACTATTTATGGAAAAGGAACCCTCTGGAGTCTCTCTTTAAGTTCTTTTCAGGATCTCTAAATACAAAAAAGATCGCTAAGTGAACTTGATGTGTTCATGCTTGTAAAATTATTTGAATGATCGTCTCCCTGGTGATAATTTACCCCTTTTTCAGACCAAGGGGCACTACTTATGAAAAAAGGAATACTCCAGCCAATCATGACCGGAAGAGTCCTCTCTTGCATTATTTTACCCTTTTTTGGGCGAAGAGGATAACCTTACGAAAAAGAACCTTTGGAGTCTTCTTTAGTTCTTTTCAGATTCTCTAAACATGAAATGACACTGAGTTTTCCTTCTCTGGACTCGTTAAAATTAACCATTGAAGGTCCCTCCATGGGATGAACCCCTCCTTTCCTAGGTTTGGAAAATGTTTGGTATTGGACTCATCTATGAGATGAGCTATACTAAGCATCTGATTACCCTTATCAAGCTCGTCAAAAAACACATGAGGCACTCATCAGTCATGATGGGGAAAAAGGAAAGTTTTTGTGTTACACCTTTACCAATGGTAGTACTTAGTCGTTCTTGAACATGGCACTCATTTTCATTTGCATACAATACTTGGGTCATCCGTTTGTCCTCGAGTTTTTGCCTACTTCCTGAGTCTTGTTACTCCTTTGTGTCATCCAAAGAATACTTCCCTCATCAGTTGCGTTATGAGATTGTCGTCATTCTTTTCATGTCAATACTGCCAAGTCATGCCATGTCCATGTTCAAGAATACATTTACTACTCATCATTTGCAGTCAGTACACCTTCCACCAGGTCAGTCTACTTTGAGTAAGTCTTGAATGTTACTGTACCATCCGACCTACTCCAAAAATCTGTTGTCAAGTTTCGTGTCGATGATGGGGGATTCATCATGACCCTCCTTAGACAGATTCATCCTTGTTGACCTCAACACATCATCTGAGGATTGAATCTAGAAACCAACCAAGTACCGTGGGCCTGCATGCCTCAATGGCAGGTTACCTCGCTTTCGACATGAGTTTACATCATTGACTCTTGATTGAAATATTTCATCCAGCGTTCGACTTCAATTCATTTATTCACGCTTTATGATATGTACTATGATACCTTGGGGATAATTTACTTTAATGGTGATTTCCCTTGTGCTTGTTAGTTGTATACATCAATGATTGGTAATCAAGTGGTTTCTACCATGTTTGACATCAAGACATTTGTAATCACATGGATAGATTCGTATAATTGTGGGTTCAACTTGAAGAACCTGGGGAGTCATGTTTTACCTAGGTTACGATGGAGATTGTTTGAGTCATATTACACAGATCCACCTTCGTATTGGTCGTGGCTGTGTTATCATGTCATCATGGATCTACGCTTGTGTCTAGTATCCAAGATTGTGTCCATTCGGTCATTACTACCATGGATCTGCAATGTATTGGTCTGAAGCCATGTTGTGAGTCATACGAGATTGCGTTCTCAGAGTCAGTTGTACTGCAACAACATCCTCCATCCGATAAGTCCTTGCCAATCCTTCTGTCAAAGAATTTCACCTGTCAAGTTCCAATAGCTTCATGCTTTGGGGGGCATTCTATTACACCTAAATCTTGCTGCCTTAAGACTCAATGTAAACATCCTTGAATTTCCCATGATTAAGAAGCTAAAATGGAAGAGATATTGACCTATTTTTCAAGGTCATCACAGGTCAACCTTTTGCAGCATGCAACGACGTAGGTTGTCCTAATGTAGCCTGCGACGATGTTAGTTATATGGATAAAAGGGCATCTTCAAGCCATTTCGCGAAGGTGTGTGATGTGGATCTCTATCCCTAACCTACAGGGGGAGCTGGAATTCGGTTCCCTATCCCTTTGGGAGGATCCCTTAGTCCTCTCCCACTATATCTCAACCTACCCTATCCTATTAGTCCTATATATATGAATCTCATTCCCATTCAAAAGGGAGTAAGTCTATAGATCTTGCATGTTAGTGAAATTAGCTTAGGATATCTCTACTCATCTCTTGGGAGACCTATACTTCCTTTGGAGGCTTTGGAATTGGCTTGTTGGAGGAGGATTGCGACGTTAAGCTTTGGTTGTAATCATCTCTCTTTTGTACTTCCCTCTTTTAAAACAGTAATATAAACTCTTTCCACCAAATGTTGTTGTATTAATAATGTTTGTGTAGTTTACTTGCTTAACCGTTTACTTAGATCTGTTATTGTTTAGATATTGTTTTACTGCTTGTATTTTTCTGTATGTCTTGACAGGTCTTGCAGCTGAGATTCGATGACCGTGGAGCTTGGAACAACATCAAGGAGAAAGATATACAAGCTAGAGGTAAGACATCTAATCACTCAATCTTTAACTAGATCTAGGAAAGCAGTTTCATTTTCTATCCCACTTGTTCTAGATTCACGTTGAACTAAGGAGATCACACCTTAAGTCTGCTTTTGGTAAATTGTCCGTTAACAAGCTTTCATTTGTAGGTTGGAAAACCTAGAGAATTATGGAAAAACATGTTGAATGGTCAAGCCCAACATATCTATCTCAATTTTATATCCTCAACTGTCGCATATGACTTGATTACGACCTAATCAACTTCTCAAGTAAGCATTGTCCTCTATTATTTATTTTTTCATATCGTACATCCCACCTACTAGCATATGAACTAAAACTACCATAATGGTTGCACGCAAGGTCTATTGTGCAATACTCGCAAGAGGCTCCATAGTGACCATGACACAACTATGTTATTCACATGTATGTCAAAAATAACTAAGTTAGTTTGAGCAAGGGGATATCCTACATTAATTTGGGGTCTAGATATGTTATGACTTTAAATTAATTTATTCTTATTAATCAAATGCCCATCATGGGTAGCCAAATTGGTTCTCCCATAAGTGACACCCAATCTAAATGATTTACATGATTCCACAAAAACTAGGGTCTATAATAGTGAACCCTAGGTACATTGAAAATCATTTACTGATTTGTCATGGATGGTAGTTCAGCAAATCAATTCTGACATGAGCAATTGCTAATGTAAATGAGGTCCACAATGCAATATGCAATGAGAGGGTATCTAATGAGCATGTCACTTGTTTATTCGTAGTTTTCCCTTGTGTCTCGAGCATGTTTGTGTTGTGACGATATCAGAGGCTAACTTGTAAAACCATGGGGATTACTATGATCAAGCAGAGAGAATTTCCATGGAGCAATGCTTCTCCCTAGACTTGAAACATGAAAGGCTATCCTCCTTCAATGCCTCAAAAATAAAATTTGATTGTGCCACATCCCCCGACCTGATAACCCTCCTGTATGGAAGCGGTACCAACCTCAGAGCGGGTGGCATGAAGGCAGGGTCTTTTCGAGCTCCAGGACGTTGGTAGGAGCGTCCCCTGCCCGCCCCATAGAACGTGGACCCTGTGCTGGTGTAATCTAGGTGCATGTCCAAAACAAACTCTGCATAAACATGTTTTGCAAAGTACAACGGGACTTGGTCATGGTGGGGGAACATGCCTCACGCTCCCATGAATCTATCATATAGATGTGGTGTAGTGGCCTCCAACTTAAACTCCCTGAGTCTAAGCGGTTGACCGGAAGGGCGGTCAGGTGGGATGTCGAACAAAGTACCCTTGACGTCATGCCCTCTTATGGCTACTTTGACGTCCTCCCATTTGTGGATCCCAATGACACCTTGTCTCCTCCTATGGCATGAATGATGCCAAATGTCACTAACAGGTCCCACCCTCTTGTAGAGGGCCAACATCTCATCAACTGTTGATAACATCATGGATAAAGAATGTCGTGTGGGAGAATCCTCCCTCAATGTACACACACACGAGTTCACCCACTCTCGCTGGGCAATGACATCAACGAGAATTATTTGTGCGATGTCATCATCATCCGATCCCCCTGATGGGGCACCTGCGATCCAAACCAAAACACAAATGTTACTAAAAATATATATTATAACTTGCAACTGAAATTCAATGCATTATATACTAAAAATTTATTGAAAATGTATCTAACCCAAAATATGCACCTGATGCCCCTGATGCACTCGATTATGGCCGCCCATGCCCCACCTAGGGATCACCATGTATGTCATCGAGATGAATGGACACACTAGCTCTCCTACTGCTGCCACCAGCGATAGCCGACCCCAGCATGGCCGCACTCGGCGAACGGGAGCGCTATTGATGGCTTCCCTCTTGGGCGACATCTGATCCTCTCGTGCATCATGGCTTGAAGCAATGAAGATCTCTCTTCAGAACTCTCTGTATCACATTTTAATTTCTAATTCTAATTCTCTTTCAAATTTCACATTTAAAATTCAAATTTCACATTTCAAATCCAAATTCAAATTTCAAATTCAATTCAAATTTCAAACTCTATTTCAAATTTCACAATTCAAATTCAAATTTCAATTTCAAATTCCAAGTTTCAATTTCAAATTCCAAGTTTCAATTTCGATTTGAATTCTAATTACATTTCCAATTCTCAATTTTCATTTCTCATTTCAATTTCAATTTTCGATTTTCAATTCGAATTTCATTTCAAAATTCAAATTCAATTTAAATATCAATTTCCAATATCAATATCAGTTTCATTTTCAATTTCAAATTTACATTTCAATTCCAGTTTCACTTTCCAATTTCAATTTTGATATCATTTTTATTAGCAACGCTAGCATCATAGGGGCCTAGGCATCAAATTTAGTTGTTCAACACTTGTTGTGACAACATACAGGTATGGGATGGGGGGGGAATGGAATCAAGTGTAAGTCAACTGGGGCTCGCTACATGTTTGAGTCTCGATAATCTACCTTTTAAATTCAACCATACTGACCTATGTAAAGGTATGATGCATACTAACCGATTGCCTGATATTGTAATGATGATCCTACTTGATTATAGATAATGATGCAAGTTCTTTTTATGTAAAGGAATGAAGTGTTAATGTGTCTATGCATGGAATGGTTAGTAACATGTTCATCGTAATCCTATGTTTTTATCATTGGGAGAGGGTTGGACTATGTGATAAAAAAATTCAGTTGTGTTCCATGCATATATAGGGTTATCACTCACATGAGGTAATTGACCAAGGTATCCCAAATGAATGTTGTATCTACCACCAAAAAGAATTGTTTTATTATCTGGAAATGCTTCTCGTAATCGATAATCAATTTGAATGAACAACCATGGACCTATAAATCCAATAAGTTAGTAATAGTCGAGCAATCATGGACCTATGGACCTCTACATTGGGCCCTAAAATAAGATTTTAGGAATCTAGGACCAATAGATATGGTCGACACACATGTCTTGTTGAAAATATTCATAGTCTCTATGTGTAGGAATTAATGTCATTTTAAGGTTTTGATTATTAGTGATGGGTCTACATTTAAAGTTGGATATGGATGGAAACATTCAGTTTTGTGCACTAGGGATGGGTTTTGGACCATGGTTCAGGAATAAATTAAGAACTAAACAAATATACTAACATCTCAAGGAGTAAACAAATATACAAACACAATCAAATTTTAAGGAGAAATAAATTTAACATTTTAAGGAGATATTTTTATCATTTGGCAATGACTACCTATTCATGTGGTTGTAATTGCACAACAAGATTATTACCCATTTTACAAATTCAAACTAAATATAATGACATGAAAACTATTAAACAATATCACTCTTAGTTCCAAAATTATAACACATAGCATAGAGGAAACCACATAAGAACTTGGATTGATAATTAATAGAGAGTTTTAGGCTATTACATTTGTATGTATAATCTAAATAGTGCATGCAAAAACCTTTGAATCTAGAGGTGAATGTCATATGTAAGGCCTACTATACATGTCATTTCACATAATGAAACAAATTTAAAATTAAATATTTACATTTCAACACTAGTGATTGTACATATTTGATATATCATTTATATTCATTCTTTCATCTATAAATTATTGTTTTTATAAGATAAGCTTCAATAACTATTAATTATATAGGTTATTGCAAAATATTTTATAAAATTATTAATTTATATTAAAATATAATTATATTAATAAATATTGAATTTAATAAACATATTTAAATTTATTTTTAAAATGTTATATAATATATATTATTAAATTTTTTTAAAAAATCATATATTTTGATTATTATTTAGTGTAGTGAAATGGAAGGCAATTTAGTGTGTATTCTATTTTTATACACTTAAGCATATTTTTTAAAATGAAAATGTGTATATATTATTAAAAAGTGAGAGTAGCATTACAATAATATTTTTTATATATAAGTATTTTATGATATTATATGTATAAATATAAAAATATGTGTTTATATAATATTATTAATAATAAATTATTAATTCTATCAATATTATTAATTTCATTAATATTATTAATCTCATTAATTTACTAGAGTTATATTAATTAATATTTTATTATGATTTATGTTTATATTTTGAATCAATATTATTATTAATTAAATATTAAAAAATATTATTCTTTTAATTTTTAAATTAATAAACTTTTATATTAAAAATATTAAAAATATTCAATTTCAAAAAATTAATAAATATTAAAAATATAACAAATTATTAATTTTATTAATATTATTAATTTGCATAATTTATTCTAGTTATATTGATTAATATTTTATTATGGTTTATGTTTATATTTTTGAATCAATATTATTATTAATTAAATATTAAAAAAATATTATTTCTTTAATTTTTAAATTAATACACTTTTATCTTATAAATATTAAAAATATTTAATTTAAAAAATAATATAAATATTAAAAGTATTAAAAGTTAATGGTTTTTGTTAAACCGACAACTTAATATGATTATTTTTTTTCAATCCTCTTGGCATTCTCAGAGGATTGAAAAAAAATGGGTAGCATTCCTGCTTGTCAAAACACATTTTAAAATAAAACCGGTAGCATTTATGCGGTGAAATGCTACCGGTTGACATTAAAAAAAATATTAATAATTTAAAAAAATAAATAGAACATCAATTTAAAACAAAAAATGTTTTGAAATGGTTTTTGTCTTGGTTTGAATGGTGTTTTTAAGTTTCAATGGTTTTTGGTTTGGTTTCGATGGTGGTTTTACTTTCAATGATTTTTGGTTTCGTTGTTGGTTTTCGTTTTTCAATGGTTACATTCACAAATTCATAAAGAACTAAATTAAATCTATGTTTTAAACACCCAGTTTTACATACAAAACAAATCAAATTTATATTTTTTTTCAAAACAAAGAACAAAACAAAACAAAACAAAATTGGGATTTCTTTGAAAACAAATAACAAATTTAAGTTTTATTGAAAAACAAACAAAATGTGGTTGAAATCCACCTACCTTGTGGATTTGAAGCCATGGCGGATGGAGGTGGATGGAGGTGGACGCACGGGCGTGCTGTGCTGGCTACAGATGCTTGGTCGAGGGGCTTGGAGCCGTCATTGTCTGCACACCTGCGCTTTCACTGTCGAACAGGGCCGACCGATAGGCCGGTCCTGTTTTTGTTTTTGTTTTTTTTTTCTGTCTCAAACCCTCGATCGAGCAATAGCTCGATTAAGGGTTTAAGCGAGCCCTCGATCAAGCATTTGCTCGATCGAGGGTTTAACCTGGCCCTCGATCGAGGTATTTTGAAGCCCTCGATAGATGTATTTTCAAAACCTCGATCGAGCGTTTAAAACCTCGATTGAGGGCTTGAAATACCTCGATCGAGGGTCTGGAAAACATTTTTTTTCGCTCCCGCGTGCCAAAAATGGTGAACCACCTTCGTGGAATCACCCTGCTGTTGTTTTTCCTTACATATATTTATCAAAATTATTCATGTGGTATCAGAGAAAGGTTCTTGGCTTCATGGGGATTCCTTTGTTGCTAGGGTTTAGCTCATCCAATGAAGAGAAAGGGTATCTTGGGTCTGTGTTAAACCTTTGTTGGAGTGGGAGATTTGTGTAGTGAATCTTGTGCAAGAAAAATGGTAATCAAATTCAAGAATAGAAATCGAGAATTTTACGACTAGATATTTGAGTTATGGAAGATCTTCTTGTAGACAAAGGTCAATGGATTGATGTGGATCTAGGTACAAATCCCACTAGTATGTTAATAGAGGATTGGGAAAAGATGGAGAGAAAAGAGAGAAACATGATTTAACTCTACCTCTTAGATTTAGTGTTGTTGAATGTCTTTGGAGATGACAGTGCAAATAGGTTGTGTGATAGCCTAGGGAATGTGTATCAATCAAAGTCCTTGGTAAACAAGTTATTTCTTCGGAAGAAGTTGTTTAATCTTAGGATGGAGGATTGTGACACTATGGAAGATAATCTAAATTCCTTTAATAATCTAGTAATTCAATTGGCCTATGTTGATATAAAGATGGAAGAAGAAGATAAGTGCATTGCCTTTCTATGTTCCTTGCAAGAATCTTAGGATAATCTAGTTGTAGTAATTGGTAATGCTACTTAGTCAGTGTTAAATTTTGAGGATGTAGTTGCATCCTTGTTATAAAATGAAATAAGGAGAAAATACATGGAGGGTGTGACCAAGGATGTTTTATATGTGAGAGGTTGTTCCCAAGAAAGAAAAAATAGGTCTTCTAGGGGTAGATCTATGTCTATAGGTACAATCTAAATCTCCACAACAAATTGAAAAGAAATGATGGAATTGTAGTAAAGTTGGGAATTAATAAGAAAAATTGAAAATCTAAGAATGTTGACAAAGGGAAGGGATTTGACAATGCCCCTTTCACATAAAAAAAACCCTCTACAAAATAAGGAGGTGACATTTACTTGACATCTATAGGTACACATGCAGATCGTGGTGTATGGTTGATTGACTCAAAATGTTTCATTTCATATAAATCCTCACAAGGAGTGTCTCTATTTAATATGAAAATTACAATGGAGGTGATGTTATCCTAGGAGATGACTTGACATCCAAAATAAAAGGATGTGGAAGGGTCAAGATGCTGCTCAAATATAGAAAGATTAAAACAATGCATGGGGTTTTTCACTTTGTAGATCTGGCCAAAAACATGATATATGTAAGTAAGATGAGTGATGTAGGTGTGCATACTGTATTTTTAAAGGACACGTGCAAGATGGTTCGAGGAGAAATGACATTGATATGGGGTTTTAGGATTGGAACTATGTACAAGAGGTTGGAGAGAACTTTTAATGGAGGGTGTAATAGTTATCTTGTTCCTAAGGATAGCAATGAAGAAGACAATGATATTTCATGGAGGGAATTCGAGCATTGCATGGAAAAGATATAGTAGAAGGTATGTCTAATTGCTCATTAGATTCCAATTCCTGTGAAGATTGCGTATATGGTAAGCATAATTGAGTAAGATTCACATCCGGTGCTACATGAGCAAAATGAATCTTGGAGTTAATACATAGTGTGGGCATGTTCTTGTTCTATCACTAGGTAAATTTATGTATTATGTTTCATTCATTTATTAGTTCTCAAGGAGTACATGGGTCTATTTATTCCATAAGAAATCCGAGGTTTTCTGTGAATATAAAGAGTTTAAATTTCTTGTTGAAAACCATGTAGAGAACAAAATAAAGTTGTTGAGGACAGATAATCACTGGTACAAAATGGATAATTTGTGACTAAAAAAACAACTAAAATTTTTATATACGCGACGATTCTTGTGTTGATGACTAATAGTAGCTAATGTACAGTCTCTTATAACATGACTAAATTTTAGTCGTATTTCTCTTAGTCCTTAATTTGTTTCCTTGATTTATCATCTTGTAATATATTTACTTATTTATTTGGTCATTAATTGAAAACCATATTTACTCATTTATGTGGTCATTAATTGTCATAATTAATGACCAAATAAATGAGTAAATATATTACAAGATGAGGAATCAAATCAACCCATTAATGACTAATGAAATACGCCTCAAAGTTATTGACGTAATAAGAGACTATAAATTGGCTACTATTAGTCGCCAATGCAAAAATATTGGCATATATACAAATTTTAGTTTTTTTTAGTCACAAATTTTTCATTTTGTACTACTCATTTATCTCTACTTTAGTTGTTCCATATTCATTATATTTACTAGGGTGAATTTTTAAAGCTCGATATGCGTTATATTTGGTTATGGATGGGTTATATTTAGTTATGGATGGCTTCTTAGTATACGAGTTCATTGCCATAACTCCTTTCATTCCAAATTGTATAGAGTTTATTACCAGATTGGGAGTTTGACTTTGATTTTACTACAAGATCATTTATAGAGTTTATTCTGCTACAGAGTTATTTTAAAAAACATGTGTATATGTGTATTATGTGAGAATGTTTATGAAACTGATTGCCATTTCTCATTCCATTCATTACAAAATCATTTTGTTTAACAAATCTGTTCATTGGAAAATGGATCAATTTAGAATGAGAGAAAAGTTCTTGTTATTGTGTAGAGTATATGGTTAATCCAATGAAGATGACATAAATTGATGTGAACTTTTTTTAGGTCAAGAATTTTAATGAGGCATGTAATAAGCCTCTCTATATTGAACTTAATATAAACATGGTGGAAAATTGATATTATGGGTTTTGAATTTATTTTTTCAATATAAACATGGTGAAGAATTGATTTGTTTCCTCGAAATCATGGTGAAGAATTGATATTATGGGTTTTGAATTTATTTAATTTAGGTTATTAATGTCTAAATTTCAACTTATTAAACATAGTCCATATTTTTAGGTTATTGATTTCGACATTTTGATTTATTATATGAATCCATTTCAATAGAAAAGAAATATAGACAAAAAGACCAAAGAGAAAGATACAACATTGGTACTTAGAAATGCAGATCCAAGTTAAATATAAATAAATAGAAGAAACCTACAAAATTAAGAAAAAACAAACAAATACACACACACACACACACACACACATTCGTGTAAAATTTCTACAATTTGAGTCAGAATAGATGAATTTTTTCGACACTATTTTGCAAAAAACCAGCAAGAGAAATGCCAAAGAAAAAAAGACATGAAATCAATAAAAATAAGAACTATAATATAGTCAAAGTTGGCTCCCAAGGATCAAGTGTCACAAAACAAGATTTGATCTCGGTTGGGGAGGATAAAAAAAAAGGAAATAAGGGAATCTTAAAATTAATGAAAAAGAAAAGGATTCCACAAGATTTCAACTGAAAAACTTAAGATAATAACAAACAAAGACTTAAATGAAAGGGATAGGAAAAAAATACAAATGAGGGATAAGATTAAAGAGGAAAAGGAGAGTGTACGAATGTAGAATTTTATATTCATATTATTTTCATTCATCGTTATTATTCAATATAAATTAATATTTAGTAGTTTTATATTCATTTTATTTTCATTCATAATTATTATTCAATATAATTAGTGTTAATAATTTAAAAAATGTCTTACAATTTCATGTTGATTTAATTTCAATATTCATACCGATTTAATATCAATGAAACAAATTATAGTATATAAAATTATATACTTAAACAATAAATATAAATTTCATATATGCGATAAATAGACTTGTATTAATTAACATATATAATTTGAACGAGTTAACAACACTAAATAATATCAAGTACACACATTATGTATAATTTTAATGATGTACAAATTTTATTATATGAAAAGTCAAGTACTACAATACATTCAAAATTTCCAACTAAATATCCACTAACACATGATGATCATTGATCCAATACTAGTCCATGACAAAAAATCCATTACTGGTCCATGACAAAAATCCATTATTGTTCCATGTCAAAAATTCTCTCCATACACTACATCGAAAATATGTACATTGATGACTTTTCCAAATTGACAATGGCCACTAACTGAAACTTCCTTCCTTCTCCTTGAAATGGCTACATCCATCTCGTTTATCTTCATATGGAAAGGGAATGTTACTTGTGACCTTAATAGGTCCTTTGTTGCATTCAATGAATCTTCCACTTTTAACTTATTTTTCTTCAACTTTATCTTTGTTTGTGCTCCCACCTATCAATAATTATGAGCATTATCATATACCTAATTCATTCTTTCTTTGGAGAAATATTCAAATATATATTAAAATGTAATGAATGTTGCCCACAAGCTAATTCAAGTTTTTACAATGCACTACAACTAAATGAAGTTAATTGTGGTGATGGATCCCCTATAATGCTAAATATGGGAATGTTAGCCTCAACTATGCCTCAAAGAAGCTTTTACAAAAAAAATGGAAACTTAAACTGAGTAAGTGGCATCAAATGGTAAATCTTTCAAAGTCCTTTAGTTAGACAAAATATATTATCCAAGTAGTATGAAAACATAGTTGTCAAGACTAGATAAATAAAAATTATTTTCTTGGACCATGTACACATATTACAATATACTACATAAGGAAATCATGGAAGAGTTGCATACAAACCATACTAGGAAATGACCACTAACCTTCTTTGCAACTTCATATTCCTCCTTAAGTTTCATATACAAATTCTATTTTGCTAGTACATTCATGTGATATTTTAGCAAATTAGCATAACCCAATTAAAATGGACTATTTTTGGAAAATACCAAATTGACAAGATAATTACCTTCTTCTCAAATTATGTATGTTCAACAAATCAAGTATCGGCATGGAAGGTGAAATCATGTACCTTTGTAAGAGGCATTCTAGGCATCTGAGCAATATGTATAGGCACACTACATTCACAACATTTCAATCACTCTTCCCTAAACAAAGACCTATGATACTCCTCTAAGATGAAAAGGTTATCAGACATTAGGTTAGAATGATTGTATCATTATAAACAATGCAAAGGAAATATAGTTTCTCAAACAACCTATCCACATGTAATCTTACAACATGTTTAGCTGGTCAAGAAGAAGTCGTAATAGTGGAAATACATTTTTGTAGAGGATTCCTCAATCTTCCTGTCAAACTTGTCAAGTTTATCCACATGTATTATTGCAACATGTTCAGTTGGTTAAGAAGATACCATAATAGTGAAAGTACATCTTTGTGAAAGATAACTCAATCTTCCTATCAATCTTGTCAAGTTTCCAAGATGGATCACGCGAACCATTGGCCAAATTCTCCCCTAAAACATAAAATATGAGACATCAATATTCAAAATGTCATATCTCCTAATTTGCAACAGCGGCTAACTGTATCAATATATCTATATTATAGTCAATTAGGACCGAAGTTTTAGAAAAATGGCCAACTATGAATTAAAACATGAAGATACATTCACCCAACCATCTTGATTTATTTTATCTCATTCAAGAATATACTAAGCCAATAAAACAATTCATTGTTCAACAATTAGAAATATGATTGGATATTGGTGTCATCAATCATTGTTATGTCACAAGACTATTAAGCCATGCACTAGATAATTCAAATCATCCCAATAACCCAACAAAAATAAATCGTACTACATTCATGGCAGGTTGTAAGTAATTCCTTCACACAAGGTTGAGGGAGAACACTAGGGAAAATTTTAGGGGTGAAATTTTTCCCATGGGCTAATATTTGACCTTTTTTTCAAAAAAAAGATTCACCAATTTCCATTTTTTTTCTAAATTGATTTTCCCAAATTCCATGGGATAAAAAAAATTTACTCTAAAAACTGCGATGGAAAAGGATCCCAACAACCTTGGACGCTGAGGACAATGTCCTTGAATTGGGAAAACCATTTTCAAACTCCTTAAATGGAAATGGAAATGTGAAATTTTCCTTAATAAATATAAAGGAATCTAGCCCCTATGCCTTTAGTATTCCCATGCATTATCTGAGGTATTACAATGTTGATTATGGATCGATGCCCAAGTGGGAGCTCGACAATATTATGCAAGAATACGGTTTTCTAATCCGAGGAGATGTGGCATTCAAGTGGAGTTATGACACGGGGACCTTCCTATGGCATGACCAACTTTGAATAAAATATCTAATAGTATATAATGAGTATACCCCCATGCTTGATTGATTGATTTTGGGTGAAGTTTTAAAAAGGTTTCTGTAACGACATGGAGCTCTGTATGGGTTAGTTATAGATGGAAACTCTTAGTATATGAGTTCATATATTTGGTTATGGATGAATTTTTAGTATATGTGTTCATTTCCAAAATTCCTTTCATTCCAAATTGTATTAAGCTGGGGAACATTATCGGGTGGATATTAAGGATGAACTTGAGTAGTATATCAACTAACTAGGCCAATTAGTGCACATATGTGTAATACCATAGATGTGGATTGAAGGATTCGTAGGAACTTTGTCAACAGTGCTATATTAGTCATGAAAATATCAGTCAGGATGATATGTCTATATGGTTGTTGGATAATTGAAGGGGTCTAATCCAATCTTGAAAATGGTTCACGAGGAGGACTACATGGAAGAGAGGAGGTTGGAGATTGGACAATCACATTATCAAAGTCTATTGAGGATCATAATCTAGTTAGATAGTTGTTGCATTTAATAATAGAAGGAATTTCCTTGTATATAGGATAGGGTTCAATAGACTTTCAATTGTTAAATACTTATTTAAACTCTCTAAAATTAATAATATATGGAGTTTATTCCACGTGAGAGTTGTCCTAAACAAATATGTGAATTATGTGATAAATGTTTATGAAATTGATTGTTTTCTCTCATTCTAATAAATTATTCATAAGAGAATAAATATAGGAAATAATATTTATTAGACATAATAATTGTGTTTAATAAATATGTGATACAAAGAGTGGGTGATTTCAACTTGTCCACTGGAAAATGGATCAATTTAAAATTAGAGAAATTTTCTCTTTATTGTGAGGAGTGTGTGGTCAAACCGAAACTTGGATATTAGGAAGGTGAAGAGCCATTGAATCCTATAATTACTCTTGGTTGTACTCCAAATCTATCACCATGGGAGAAGACCACATGAGAGATTTATGAAGGTGATGAAAGATTAAAAATATGGAGATATATGTAAGATATTTTGCATAACTACTATTGTGTGTGATTTGAGTGATATAGGAAAATCCTAAAGTTTAAGAAGAGGGAATTCATGATTGAGGAAGGAGAAATCATAGAGTCTACAAATAAACAAATGGGAGATAAAGAATTATGACAATCACATGGCTGAATTGGTTAGAAGTGTACTGCAATTGCTATTATTTTATTGAAATAAATAATATTTATTTCCCTCAACTAAAAATATAGTGACATGAATTGCAATAGTGGGAAGGTAATTTTTGACATAAATTTATGACCAAGAATAAGCAAGTCACAAATTAGGAGGAGTTTAAGAAACTTGTAAGAATCCATTTTATATTGTGCTAAGAATCCATTTTACTTTATGGTATATGAAGAAGAAAATTTGTTTAAATGGAATAATATTAAAGAGAGAAGGACAAGGAGATCAAGAATATACAACCATAAGCAATCCATCTTCAAGACAGGAAATATAGACAAAAATAATGAACCTACAAAACTAAACCTCAAAAACTAGCTTAAAGAAAAAACACTAAACATCTTCAAGAAACCGTGGTCTTGTATCCAATTATCAAGCAGCCCGCACTTGCATCTCGCTGAACAGCTAGGGTTTGGCCGCCGCCGCGAGACTCCTCACCCTGCGTGCCCCTGCATTCATGATCCAGCATGACGACCTATCTTGTCTAGATGAAACGACTAGGGTTCGGCCACCGGCGCAAGACTGCTCGCCATGCTCCCTGTGTTCGCTCCCTGCGCTCACGTTCTAGCATGACGGCAAGCTACGCCTCCGTAGTCAAAGTCTGTTCGACTCCAGACAGGGATTCGATCCCTGTCTTTCTTTCCAATGGGGGAAAGGAAGCATGCGACCAGTCTCCCTTATGTGTTTAGGAAATTCTGGCACCCTCCATTGCGGTGGTAAAAGAATCTCTGATTGAAGCAAGGAATTTCACAAAGTCAACCTTGGTTTATTGTTTCAATGGGTTCTGACCTCGCCTGGTTTCTCTCCATAAGTGGATCTTTGAGGTATGGAAACCCCTTGTTTCAGAAGAAATTTCTATTTACCCCTTTGCTTGGGGTTTTTTTGTTGTGAATTTCGATTCTCTTGAGGAAAAACAGATCATTCTTGACTCTAGACCGTGGTTTTGGGGAAGTTTGGGGCTCTTTATGAAACCCTGGAGCCCTCTTTTCAACCCAACTACTGATCAGATCTCATCTGCTCCGGTTTGGGTTCAGCTTCCAAATTTTCCCTCACATCTCTGGAACTTGGCCTTGCTTAAATATATTGGCAATGCGTTGGGTTCCTTCTATGATTGAAGTCCAAAAACAAAGGATTACATCAATACTACCTTTGCTCGCATTTGTGTGGAAATGGACTTTAACATTGCCTTTCATGTTGAGAACCATTTGACCGGCAAGGATTATGTGTGGGTACAAAAGATAGACTATGAAAATTTGATGTTTAGATGCAGATCTTGCTTCGCAACCGAACATCTTATAAAAGATTGCCCAAAAGCCTCTCAGATCCCCAAATCCAAAAATCTTCATCGCAAATCCACCTAGTGGGATGGAGCAAACCCCAAGTATTATACAGTAATCAGAAATGAAGATCTATTCGAAGAGGCTCCATCACAAGCTAAGGAATATTCTCAGGTTAAAACAAAGGACACTCTAGAAGAACAAAGGATCCCCACCAACGATAAAGAGCCACTGTTAGCTTCAGGAGATAGTGCTATCCAATTGATGGATCTGAAAAGTCCAGGCCCATAGGATGAACCCGAAAATGTACTCCCCATACTCGACGCCATTGTCGAGCCATCAGAATGGACCAAAGTCTGCAAAAAGAAAAGAGTAGCTTCACCCTCTTTGAAGCCAAAAGAAAGTTTAACTTCTCCAAGAAAAACAAGAAGCCAACAAACTTCATATCGTTAATCTCTAGATTGTATCGTGTTGTATGTAAGAAGTAGGACAACATAATTTTTGTCTTGCTAGTAGTAAATGTATCCCAGTTTCTCCTTGGGTAGTATGTTATAAGTTTCATTCTCCTTGGACGTAATCCTCTCTTGGGATCTACCTGTCTTCAGAACTATGTAATCTTTGTTTTTCTTTTTTTATATATAAAAGCTCTTCACTATTTTTGTTAAAAAAAACATTAAACATAAGATAATATATAATTAATAACTAAATTAAACCTTAAAAACATAAATAATATATAATATTCATTAATATATCTAAGAATTAATTAGAAATTAATAATAATTTATACATATAAATGTTTATATTAACATAACTTAAAACAAAACAAAAAAGAAACCAACACAAGTAAAATATATAATAGAGTATCCATGTAAATATATTAAAAAAAAAACAAGAAATCTACAAAAGTAAGAACAATAATATATGTGTAAATTACATAAGCAATTGAAATTATCTATCTATCTATATATATATAATTTCCACTGTTTAGGTAATTTAGACACATACATATACTATATTATTGTTTTTATTTTTGTTGACTTTTTTATCTTTTTCTTATTTTTCGAATATGTGTGTGTGTGTGTGAGAGAGAGAGAGAGTGTAATGTACCCACCTTAGCAGCACATGGATCAATTCACTAACCCATTGGATTCCCATCGGTTCGAGTGGAAGTTAGCCAAATTGGGAACTAATGTGTTGGGGTGGTTGGGAAGGTAATGATGGAATCTTAGTGGTTTTTTTTTACTGTTGAATAGTCCATTGGCACCCTCTAGGAGTTATGGGTCCAAAGGATTTATTTTGCAACTTATTTGGTAAATCCTTTAAAACATGGAAGGTGGTGGACCAAGCTAGGAAGTGGTGGACCTAGCCTCTTTTGATTGAGAAATATCATTATTCTTGGAGGGAAAGGTTGTTAGGGAGGTTGTGAGAGCCCTTGTTGAGAATTAAGGAAGTGTGTATATATTCAAAGCACTAAGTGGGTGGTTTTTGGATGAATGGTTTTGGGCCTCCCAAGCTATTGGCCCCTAGCATTGTGAAAATGGACAAGATTGAGGAAGTGGTTCAGAGACTTGGGTTTTCTCTCACCCAAGGTATTGGATGATGGTATTGAGGAAACCTATAGTCATAAATATTAGGTATTCCTCCTTAAGTTTCATATAGAAATTATATTTCGCTAGTACGTGCATGTGATAATTTAGCAAATTAGCATAACCCAATGAAAATGGACTATTTTTAGAAAATACCAAATTGAGAAGGTAGTTACCTTGTTCTCAAATTCTATATGTTCAACAAATCAAGTATCGACATGGAAGGTGAAATCATGTACCTTTGTAAGAGGCATTCCGGGCACTTGAGGAATATGTATAGGCACACTACATTCACAACATTTCAATCACTCTTCCCTAAACAAGGACCTATGATATTCCTATAAGATGAAAAGGTTATCAGACATTAGGTTAGAATGATTGTAGCATTATAAACAATGCAAAGGAAACATAGTTTCTCAAAGAACCGATCCACATGTAATCTTGCAACATGTTCAGCTGGTCAAGAAGTCGTCGTAATAGTGGAAATACATTTTTGTAGAGGATGCCTCAATATTCCTATCAAACTTGTCAAGTTTATCCACATGTATTCTTGCAACATGTTTAGTTGGTCAAGAAGCTACTATAATAGTGAAGATACATATTTGTGAAAGATAACTCAATCTTCCTATCAGTCTTGTCAATTTTCCAAGATGAATCACATGAACCATTGGCCAAATTCTCCACTAAAACAAAAAATATGAGACATCAGTATTCAAAACATCATATCTCGTAATTTGCAGCGGTGACTAACTGTATCAATATATCTATATTATAGTCAATTAGGATCCAATTTTTAGAAAAATGGCCAACTATGAATTAAAACATGAAGATAAATTCACCAAACCATCTAGATTTATTTTATCTCATTCAAGAATATGCTAAGCCAACAAAACAATTCATTGTTCAACAATTGGAAATATGCTTGGATATTGGTGTCATCAATCATTGTTATATCATGAGACTATTAAGCCATGCACTAGCTAATTCAATTCATCCCAACAACCCAACAAAAGCAAATGGTACTACATTCATGGCAGGTTGTAAGTAATTCCTGCACACAAGGTTGAGGGAGAACACCAGGGAAAATTGTAGGGGTGAAATTTATCCCATGGGCTAATATTTGACCTTTTTTTCCAAAAAAGATTCACCAATTTCCAGTTTTTTTATAAATTGATTTTCCCAAATTCCATGGGATAAAAAAACTATACTCTAAAAACTACGATGGAAATGGAGCCCAATAGCCTTGGAGGCTGAGGTCAATGTCTCTGAATTGGGAAAAATATTTTCAAGATCCTTAAATGGCAATTCAAATGTTAAATTTTCCTTGATAAATGGAAAGGAAGCTACCCCTATGCCTTTAGTATTTATGTGCTTTATCTGAGGTATTACAATGCTTATTATGAATCGATGGCCAAGTGGGAGCTCGACAATATAATGCAAGAATACGGTTTTCTGATCTGAGGAGATGTGGCATTCAAGTGGAGTTATGCCATGGGGACCTTCCTATGTCTTGACCAACTTTGAATAAAATATCTAATAGTATATTATAAGTATACCCCCATGCTTGATTGATTGATTTTCGGTGAAGTTTTAAATAAGTTTATTTAACGACATGGAGCTCTGTATGGGTTAGTTATGGATGGAAACTCTTAGTATATGAGTTCATATATTTGGTTATGGATGGATTTTTAGTATATGTGTTCATTGCCAAAATTCCTTTCATTCCAAATTGTATTAAGCAGGAGAACATTATCGGGTGGATATTAAGGATGAATTTGAGTAGTATATCAACTAGACTAGGCCAACTAGTGCACATATGTGTAATACCATAGATGTGGATTGAAGGATTGGTAGGAACTTTGTCAACAATGCTATATTAGTTAGAAAAATATCAGTGAGGATGATATGTCTATGTGGTTGTTGGATAATTGAAGGGGTCTAATGAAAGCTTGAAAATGGTTCACAAGGAGGACTACATGGAAGAGAGGAGGTTGGAGATTGGACAATCACATTATCAAAGTTGATTGAGGATCATAATCTATTTAGATAGTTGTTTCATTTATATAATAGAAGGAATTTCCTTGTATATAGGATAGGGTTCAATAGACTTTCAATTGTTAATACTTATTTAAACTCTCTAAAATTGATAATATATGGAGTTTATTCCACGTGAGAGTTGTCCTAAAAATATATGTGAATTATGTCATAAATGTTTATGAAATTGATTGTTTTCTCTCATTCTAATAAATTATTCATAAGAGAATAAATATAAGAAATCATATTACTGGACATAATCATTGTGTATAATGAATATGTGGTACAAAGAATGGGTGATTTCAACTTGTCCATTGGAAAATCAATCAATTTAAACTTAGAGAAAATTTCTTTTTATTGTGAGGAGTGTATGGTCAAACTGAAACTTGGATATTAGGAAGGTGAAGAGCCATCAAATCCTATAATTACTCTTAGTTGTACTCCAAATCTATCACCATGGGAGAAGACCACTTGATAGATTTATGAAGGTGACAGAAGATTAACAAATTTGGAGATATATGTAAGATATATTGCATAATTACTATTTTGTTTGATTTGAGTGATTGAGGAGAATCCTAAAGTTCAAGAAGATGGAATACATGATTGAGGAAGGAGAAATCATAGAGTCTACAAATAGACAAATTGGGGACAGAGACCTATGACAATCACATGGCTGAGACCTATGACAATCACATGGCTGATTCAGTTGAGATAGTTAGAAGTGTATTGCAATTGCTATTAGTTTATTGAAATAAAAAATATTTATTTCCCTCAACTAAAAATGTAGTGACATGCATTGCAATAATGATAAGGTAATTTTCAACATAAATTTATGACCAAGAATAAACAAATCACAAATTAAGAGGAGTTTAAGAAACTTGTAAGAATCCATTTTACTTTGTGGTATATGAAGTAGAAACTTTGTTTAAATGGCATCATATTAAAAAGATAAGGACAAGGAGATCAAGAATATATAACCATAAGTAGTCCATCTTCAACACAAGAAATATAGACCAAAAAATGAACCTACAAAACTAAACCCCAAAAACTAGTTTAAAGAAAAAACACTAAACATAAAATAATATATAATTAATAACTAAACTAAACCTTAAAAACAAAAATAATATATAATATTTATTTATATATGTAAGAATTAATTAAAAATTAATAATAATTTATACATATACATTTTTATATTAACATAACTTAAAACAAACACAAAAGAAACCAACACAAGTAAAAACTATAATATAGTATCCATGTAAATATATTTAAAAAAACAAGAAACCTACAAAAGTAAGAACAATAATATATGTGTGTAAATTACGTAGGCAATTGAGATTATATATATATATATATATAATTTCAAGTGTTTAGGTAATTTAGACACATACATATATTATATTATTGTTTTTATTTTTGTTGACTTTTTATCTTTTTATTTTTTATTTTTCGAATATATGTGTGTGAGAGTGTGTAATGTCCCCACCTTAGCAGGACATGGAGCCATTCACTAACTCATTTAATTCCCATGGGTTTGAGTGGAAGTTAGCCAAATTGGGAACTAATAGAAATTTAATTAATTTTGTTTAGCTAACAAATGATCAATTTTCCTAAAGCAAAGTTTGTCCATGGATGTGTTGGGGTGGTTGGGAAGGTAATGATGGCATCTTAGTGGCTTTGTTTTACTGTTGAATAGTCCAATGGCACCCTTGAAGAGTTATGGGTCCAAAGGATTTATTTTGCAACTTATTTGGTAAATCCCTTAAAACATGGAAAGTGGTGGACCAAGCTAGGAAGTGGTGGACCTAACCTCTTTTGACCAAGTAAGCTGATTATTCTTGTAGGGAAAGGTTGTTAGGGAGGTTGAGAGCGCCCTTGTTAAGAATTAAGGAAGTGTGTAAATATTCAAAGCACTAAGTGGGTGGTTTTTGGATGAGTGGTTTTGGGCCTTCGAAGCTATTGGCCCCCAGCATTATGAAAATGGACAAGATCGAGGAAGTGGTTCAGAGACTTGGGTTTTCTCTCACCTAAGGTATTGGCTGACGGTATTGACGAAACCTATATTCATAAAATATTAGGTATTCCTCCTTAAGTTTCATATACAAATTCTATTTCGCTAGTACGTGCATGTGATATTTTCACAAATTAGCATAACCCGATTAAAATGGACTATTTTTGGAAAATACCAAATTGAGAAGATAGTTACTTTCTTCTCAAATTATGTATGTTCAACAAATCAAGTATCGGCATGGAAGGTGAAATCATGTACCTTTGTAAGAGGCATTCTGGGCACCTGAGGAATATGTATAGGCACACTACATTCACAACATTTCAATCACTCTTCCCTAAACAAATACCTATGATACTCCTCTAACACTTAAAGGTTATCAAACATTAGGTTAGAATTATTGTAGCATTATAAACAATGCAAAGGAAATATAGTTTCCCAAACAACCTATCCACATGTAATCTTGCAACATGTTCAGTTGGTCAAGAAGAAGTCGTAATAGTGGAAATACATTTTTGTAGAGGATGCCTCAATCTTCCTATCAAACTTGTCAAGTTTATCCACATGTATTCTTGCAACATGTTCAGTTGGTCAAGAAGATACCATAATAGTGAAAATACATCTTTGTGAAAGATAACTTAATCTTCCTATCAATCTTGTCAAGTTTCCAAGATGGAGCACCTGAACGATTGGCCAAATTATCCCCTAAAACATAAAATATGAGACATCAATATTCAAAATGTCATATTTCCTAATTTGCAGCAGCGGCTAACCGTATCAATATATCTATATTATAGTCAATTAGGACCCAATTTTTAGAAAAATGTCCAACTATGAATTAAAACATGAAGATACATTCATCCAACCATCTTGATTTATTTTATCTCATTCAATAATATGCTAATCCAACAAAACAATTCATTGTTCAACAATTAGAAATATGTTTGGATATTGGTGTCATCAATCGTTTTTATGTCATGAGACTATTAAGCCATGCACTAGCTAATTCATATAATCCCAACAACCCAACAAAAATAAATGGTACTACATTCATGGCAGGTTGTCAGTAATTCCTGCACACAAGGTTGAGGGAGAACACTGGGGAACATTTTAGGGGTTAAATTTATCCCATGGGCTAATATTTGACCTTTTTTTCCAAAAAAAGATTCACCAATTTTTATTTTTTTTCTAAATTAATTTTTCCAAATTCCATGGGATAAAAAAACTTTACTCTAAAAGTTGCGATGGAAAAGGAGCGAGGCTGAGGCCAATGTCCTTGAATTGGGAAAACCATTTTCAAGATCCTTAAATGGCAAGGTAAATTTGAAATTTTCCTTAATAAATGGAAAGGAAGCTACCCGCCTTTAGTGTTTCCGTGCTTTATCTGAGGTATTACAATGCTGATTATGAATCCATGCCCAAGTGGGAGCTCGACAATATTATGCAAGAGTACGGGTTTTTAGTCCGAGGAGATGTGGCATTCAAGTGGAGTAATGCCATGGGTACCTTCCTATGGCCTCACCAACTTTGAATAAAATACCTAATAGTATATTATGACTATACCCCATGCTTGATTGATTGATTTTGGGTGAAGTTTTAAATAAGTTTCCGTAACGACATGGAGCTCTATATGGATTAATTATGGATGGAAACTCTTAGTATATGAGTTCATATATTTGGTTGTGGATGATTTTTTAGTATATGTGTTCATTGCCAAAATTCCTTTCATTCCAAATGTATTAAGCAAGGGAACATTATTGGGTGGATATTAAGGACGAACTTGAGTAGTATATCAACTAGACTAGGCCAACTAGTGCACATATGTGTAATACCATAGATGTGGATTGAAGGATGGGTAGGAACTTTGTCAACAATGCTATATTAGTCAGAAAAAGATCAGTGAGGATGATATGTCTATGTGAGTTTTGGATAATTGAAGGGGTCTAACGAATGCTTGAAAACGGTTCATGAGGAGGACTACATGGAAAAGAGGAGGTTGTAGATTGGACAATCACATCATTAAAGTCGATTGAGGATCATAATCTAATTAGATAGTTGTTGCATTTATATAATAGAAGGAATTTCTTTGTATATAGGATAGGGTTCAATAGACTTTCAATTGTCATATACTTATTTAAACTCTTTAAAATTGATAATATATGGATTTTATTCCATGTGCGAGTTGTCCTAAAAAGATATGTGATAAATGTTTATGAAATTGATTGTTTTTCTCATTCTAATAAATTATTTATAAAAGAATAAATATAAGAAATAATATTTATTAGACATAATCATGGTGTTTAATGAATATATGGTACAAAGAATGGGTGATTTCAACTTGTCCATTGGAAAATGGATCAATTTAAAATTAGCGAAAATTTCTTTTTATGGTGAGGAGTTTATGGTCAAACTGAAACTTGGATATTAGGAAGGTGAAGAGCCATTGAATCCTATAATTACTCTTAGTTGTACTCTAAATCTATCAGCATGGGAGAACACCACTTGAGAGATTTATGAAGGTGATGGACGATTAAAAAATATGGAGATATATGTAAGATATATTGCATAACTACTATTGTGTTCGATTTGAGTGATTGAGGAAAATCCTAAAGTTTAAGAAGAGGGAATTCATGATTGAGGAAGGAGAAATCATAGAGTCTACAAATAGACAAATTGGAGATAGAGACTTATAACAATCACATGGCTAAATCGATTGAGATAGCTAGAAGTGTATTGCAATTGCTATTAGTTTATTGAAATAAAAAATATTTCTTTCCCTCAACTAAAAATGTAGTGACATGCATTGCAATAGTGAGAAGGTAATTTTCGACATAAATTTATGACCAAGAATAAGCAAATCACAAATTAGGAGGAGCTTAAAAAACTTGTAAGAATCCATTTTATCTTGTGCTAAGAATCCATTTTACTTTGTTGTATATAAAGAAGAAAAAATGTTTAAATGACATCATATTAAAGAAATAAGGACAAGGATATCAAAAATATACAACCATAAGCAGTGCATCTTCAAGAG
Organism: Larix kaempferi; assembly: GCA_027924585.1. Lineage (NCBI taxonomy): Eukaryota > Viridiplantae > Streptophyta > Pinopsida > Pinales > Pinaceae > Larix > Larix kaempferi. Next base: position 5,304,175 of record BSBM01000290.1, on the reverse strand, counting down.
AGGAAATACTGAAAAAAAATGAACCTACAAAACTAAACCCCAAAAACTAGCTTAAAGAAAAAACACTAAACATGAAATAATATATAATTAATAACTAAACTAAACCTTAAAAACATAAATAATATATAATATTCATTAATATATGTAAGAATTGATTAGAAATTAATAATAATTTATACATATAAATTTTTATATTAACATAACTTAAAACAAACACAAAAGAAACCAACACAAGTAAAAACTATAATATAGTATCCACGTAAATATATTTAAAAAAACAAGAAATCTACAAAAGTAAGAACAATAATATGTGTAAATTACGTAAACAATTGAAAAATTATATATATATATAATTTCAAGTGTTAAGGTAATTTAGACACATACATATACTATATTATTGTTTTGTTTGTTTGTTGATTTTTTATCTTTTTCTTATTTCTCAAATATATGTGTGTGAGAGAGAGTGTGTAATGTCCCCACCTTAGCAGCACATGGAACCATTCACTAACCCATTGAATTCCCATGGGTTCAAGTGGAATTTAGCTAAATTGGGAACTAATATAAATTTAATTAATTTTGTTTAGCTAAAAAATATCAATTTTCCTAAAGCAAAGTTTGTCCACTGATGTGTTGGGGTGGTTGGGAAGGTAATGATGGCATCTTAGTGGATTTGTTTTACTGTTGAATAGTGCAATGACACCCTTGAGGATTTATGGGTCCAAAGGATTTATTTTGCAACTTATTTGGTAAATCCCTTAAAACATGGAAAGAGGTGGACCAAGCTAGGAAGTGGTGGACCTAACCTCTTTTGACCAAGGAAGTTCATTATTCTTGGAGGGAAAGGTTGTTAGGGAGGTTGAGAGAACCCTTTTTGGAATTAAGGAAGTGTGTAAATATTCAAAGCACTAAGTTCATGATTTTTGGATGAGTGGTTTTGGGCCTCCCAAGCTATTGGCCCCTATTGGCCCCTAGCATTGTGAAAATGGACAAGATTGAGGAAGTGGTTCAGAGACTTGGGTTTTCTCTCACCCAAGGTATTGGATGATGGTATTGAGGAAAAATATAGTCATAACATATTAGGGTGGCACTCTTGTGGGGGGTTGGATATTTTGTTGAAGAAATTGTATTGGATTACATTGGAAATTCTTGGCTTGGGTGATGCTCCCCATGCTTACCAAGAGGGTGATGGGCCCCTCATTCCATTGAATCAAGGAGTGGAGTATTAAAATTCATTCAAAAAGGTTATTGCAGGTTTTATACAGGTCATGGTAGTCATCAAGTAGCTTGGTAGAGAAGCATACTCCCCATTTTAGCTTACAATTACTCATAGGGTGTTTTTGGTGTGTCTTTGGGTTTAGAGAGTTGGTCTATGGAATCTATTGGATATTATGGATGTATCATTCCATCCATGATGTAATTCAATCTATGATTTTATATGATAATAAAAAAACCCATCTTTGTACCTCATAAAATTAGTTTTACATTTCCATGTTAATGAACCTATGCTCAATGTGTGTTAATTCTGACTAGTTTTCATAATTCGCCTTAAACATTACCTTATACTTATCTATTTGAAAATATGAATCCATATTTGGAAACTAGAAAAAAAATTGGTTCGGTCCCCACTTTCATATCTGAAATTAGACCCCCTTTGGCCCAAGTTGAATCGAGTTGAAAACAAGGAAATTGCGTAGTCCTGAATTAGGAAATCTCACTTCTAGAGATCCAATTGAACAAATTGACCTATGCAGTATTTTTCATACATTATCACTGCATAATTTTTAATAACAAATGCCATAGACCTATTCCATAAACCTTCCTTGAATTCCAGAGCCTCCTACCCGACCCATAAATCAGTTTTTAGTGTCTTTCTTGTCTCATTGAGCTAGTGTGCCTATTCCTTTTTCAATTTTTGGCTTAGGTACACTACAGTGGTATCAAAGAAATTTCCTATATTCCTATGTGGAATCCTTTTATGATTCCAAATATAAAACCACCTCCCAAGAGGGACAGTCATAGGCAACCAACTCCAAACAAGATGGTTGATAAAGATTATGCAGACAGAGATCCAAGGAGAAGAAGAGACACCAAGTATGGATGAGGATCATAATGAAATCAGATCTGGTTTACAATCCATGTCTGAAAATATTGATAAGATTGATAGTCTTGACAATCTTGGTAAACTTGATGGCCTTGATAGGCTTGAGGAAATGTGATAGAAGTTTGACAAGCTTGTGTTAACATTGGTATAGTGCCTGATGAACAAGAATGGTAAAGGAAGTACTAATATCCCCTAGCATGCGGGGAAAACACCATATGGTGATACTATATTCTCAAGGATAGGGCCTCACAATCGACCCTATGAATACAAGGAAGGATTTGAAGCTCAACTTGATGATCCTTTCAATGGTGCTTACCATGGTCTGGTTGATGAGGGTAGAAGTGATTACAATGGTTTCTGAGAGTACCATGATGATCAAAGGGGGTCAAGATGAGGATACAGGGGATAAGGCCCAAACTATGAGCTGAGCAATTCTATGGGGAAGATCACACTTCCATATTTTGATGGATCCTCAAACATTAATGCCAAGGAATGGATCCATAAGTTCGAGAATTTCTTTGAGCTGAACCCCATGGCATCAAGAAAAGAAATCAAGATGGCTACTCTACACCTACTTGGAGATGTGCAAAATTGGTGGAATTATGGTAAGATCATTTTGGTTCATGATTAGGTAATAAATTTTCTAGATTTCACTAGAAGGTTCCTAGAAATATTTGACAAGAGAGATCCCAACATGTTATTTTGGGATCTCACACAACTCAAGCAAAGAGGGTCTTTTGAAGCTTATATCATGGACTTTATGAGGTTTTCAGTGATGATTCCCGAGGTATCTCAAGAATGCTTGGTGATAATGTTTATTGAAGGATTGATAGAATCAATGAAGGGTTTCATCAAATCAAGCAGACCCACCACTTTGTAGGATGCCATGTGCAGGATTGGAGATCCACAAGACACTATTCCAAGATTTAGATATACTCCTAGAACCAATGTTCCCACAAGGTTCAAGGACCACATATCTCCACAAAGGGACTATAGATCTATGTAAAAGGGACCCATGGGTGGTGCACCTAAGAAGGAAAACACTATCAGAGAGAAGGATGAGTTGAGAAGAAAGAAACTATGCTTCTCTTGTCAAGAATCATGGGTTCCAGGACACGAATGTGCTAAACGGAAAGTATATTGCATTGAGGTTCTCTTAGAAGGTGAGTCAGAAGAGGTAAGTGAGGAGGAGAAATAAGTTGAAGAAGAGGAGGAGGAAGGATATGAAACAACATAAAAAGAGAAGACACCACTTAAGGGTGGAAAGAATGCAGTCCTCACAGGAGGAATCCCATGCTACCACACTCTTAGATGCAAAGGTGCAGTGCAAGAATAGAGAGTCACAATTTTTATTGATGGTGGGACTACCCACAAATTCATTGACACTACATTGGTGGAGAGGAGGAAGCTTCATACTGAATCCTTTGATGGATTCATTTTTAACAAAGTTGTAGGTCACCATAGGATATTACATAGTGACAAATAGTTTCTATGTTTATGATGTGATGGACACAAACATGGTGTTGGGGGTATAATGGTTGTTCTCCATTTGTGAGAATTCCATGAACTACAGGGTTCTAGAAATAAGATTCAAAGATCCAAATGGGAATCAAGTGGCGTTGAAAGGGGTAAAAACCTATCCCAATCAAGTGGTAACTTCACATAGTATGAGGGTTATCATGAGGCACAGTGATATTGAGGGGGTTGCTGAGTGGGGAGTTACTTGAAGATGGCATACAAGAAGGTGAGAGAGAGATTGTCATGGAAGGGCCTCAAGGGGGATGTATTGAAGCACATGAGAGAGTTCCTTGCATTCCAAAAAAATAAGGTGGAGCATGTACTTCCAGTTGGTCTGTTACAACCTATTCCCATTTCAGAGAAAAAATGGGAAAGCATCTCCATGGACTTCACCGGTTTGCCAAAGGTTCAATGAAAGGATTTTATCTATATTGTGGTTGATAGATTGACCAAGTATCCACATTTATTTTCTATTCCATCATCTATTGCAGAAAGCGAATTGGTTGTCCTATTATTTCATGAAGTTTTTAAGTTGCATGGGTTTCCCAAGAACATAATTAGTGACTAGGATAGCAAATTTACAAGTGCATTTTGGCAAGAATTATTTAAGCTAGTTGGAACAAGTTTGGATCTTAGTACAAGATATCATCCACAAACTGATGGGAAGACTCAAAGGGTGAACCAATGGCCTTAAGGTTACCTTACAAACTATGTTACAGGGAAGAAAAGAGCTTGGATCACATGGCTACACTTGGGAGGATTATGCTACAATACTACTTTCCACCTCTCCATTGGCATGTCACCTTTAAAGGAATTGTATGGATATGAAGCTCCCACTTTTACAGATCTGATATTTGGTGATTGAATGGATCAAAAGGACAAGTATTGGAACCATGAAATTCAATATGTCCTTAGAACACTCAAGCACAACTTACAGGTGGAACATAATCAATAGAAGATGAATGCAGACAAGCACAAGACAGAGCGCACCTTCCAAGAAGGAGACATGGTGTATTTGAGATAGCATCCATATAGGAAATATTCTTTAAAGGAAAAGTGGGTAGATAATTTGAATCCAAGGTTATATGTACCTTACAGGGTGATAAGGAGGATTGGAGAAGTTGCTTATGAGTTGGAGTTACTAGTAGAAAGCAAGATACACAATTTTTTTCGTGTGTCTTGTCTTAAGAAGGAAATTGGGTCTCAAGTGGTAGTGTCTAAATATATCCATGCCCTTGATGATGAGGGAAATGTTTTTCTAATTCTAGATAGGATATTGGAGGTCATATAGAAGAGGGTAAGGAATATATTCATCAAACAATTCCTTGTGAAGTGGAAATATCTTCCTAATGAGGATGCAACTTGGGAAGGTGAATACATATTGTAGCACCCCAGTTTGATGATGATGCTTGAGGAAAAGCATACTTGGGAGGGGAGGAATGTAATTTCCCCACCTTAGAAGCACATGGATCTATCCACTAACCCATTAGATTCCCATGGTTTCGAGTGGAAGTTAGCCAAACTAGGAATTAATAGAAATTTACTTAATTTTGCTTAGCTAAAAAATGGTCAATTTTCCTAAAGCAAAGTTTGTCCACTTATGTGCTGGGGTGGTTGGGATAGTAATGATGGAATGTTAGTTGATTTATTTTACTATTGAAGATTCCAAAGGATTCCTTGAGAAGTTATGGGTCCAAATGAGTTATTTTGCAACTTATTTGGTAAATCCCTTAAAATAGGGAAAGTGGTGGACCAAGATAAGAAGTGGTGGACCAAGCTAAGAAGTGGTGGACCTAACATCTTTTGACCAAGGAAGCTCATTATTCTTCGAGGAAAAGGTTTTTAGGTAAGTTGAGGGAGAGCTTGTGGAGAAATAAGGAAGTGTGGAAATATTCAAAGCGCTAAGTGGGTGGTTTTCATATGAGTGGTTTTGGGCCTCCCAAGGTATTGGCCCCTAGTATTGTGAAAGTGGACAAGATTGAGTAAGTGGTTAGGAGATTTGGGTTTTCTCTCACAAGAGGTATTTTCCCATGGTATTGAAGCAACCTACAGGAATAAAATATTAGGGAAACACACTTGTGGGTATTTTCTTATTGTGTTGAAGAAATTGTATTGGATTGCATTGGCAATTCTTGGGTTGGGTCATGCTCCCCATGGTTACCAAGAGAGTGACGGGCCCCTCATTCAATTGAATAAAGGAGTGGATTGATTATATCCATTAAAAAAGGTTATTCCATGTTTTATATAGGTCATGGTAGTCATAAAGTAGCTTGGTGGAGAAGCATACTCCCCCTCTTGGCTTACAACTACTCATAGGGTGTTTTTGGTGTGTCTTTGGGTTTAGATAGTTGGTATGTAGACTCTATTGGATTAGATAGATGCAGCATGCCATCCATAATGTAATAAAAATATCTGATTTTATCTGATAATAAAAAAACCCAGCTTTGTACTACAAAAAAATATTTTTGTATTTCCATGTTAATGAACCTATGCTCAATGTGTGTTAATTTTGAGTAGTTTTCGTAATTCGCCTTAAATAGTACCTTATGATTATCTATTTGAAATTATGATTCCATATTTGGAAACTAGACAGAAAATTGGTATGGATCCCACTTTCAGATATGAAATTCAACCCCCTTTGGTCCGAGTTGAATTGAGTTGAAAATAATAAAATTGCACAATCCTGAATTGGGAAATCTCGCTTCTGGAGCTTGAATTGAACAAATATACCTCTGAAGTTTTTTTCAGAAATTATTATTGTAGACCCTATCATAACAGAGAATAGAGACCTGAGACCTATTCCAGAACCCTTCCTTGAGTTCCAGAACCTCCGACCTGCTCGGAAATCAATTTTTAGTGTCTTTCATGTCTCATTCAGCTAGTGTGCCTATTCGTTTTGCAATTTTTGGATTAGGTACAGTACAGAGAGAGATTCACACACATACAAATACACACACACCCATATATATATATATATATATATATATATATATATATATATATATATATTGCTTTTGTTAACTTATTTTGTATTTTTTATTGTTTTATGTTCAATGCAAATATAAAACAAGAAAAAGGAAAAAATAAACCAACAAAAATAACAACTATAATATATGTATGTGTAAATTACCTAGGCATTTGAAATCATATCTATGTGTGTGTGTGTAAAGGAAAATACCAAAAATAAATAAAAGTAAGAACTAGGGGGATGATTGAGCCCCCTCTAAATGATTTTTTTTGGTTCATTTTGAGTTGTTTTAAGCCCATGGTTTTGCAACACATTGTAAACTACTTCTAGCCCAATATTTGTGTGAAAGTTTGGAATGCACATCAATCATAGATCTAGGCTCCAATACATGTGACAGACCAAGCTTATATATAGATCTAATTTCAATAACATCTTCACTTGGAATATTTCAAGACATAGCAGAAAAATATGAGAAGCAGAATATCAAGACAAGACTAGATAAATTCACTCTAGAGCTTTATTTTCCATGTGCATTATTTAGCAAAAGCTAGTACAATATATAGGCCTCTCAAGGAAATTTGATTGGCTCATAAAATGCCAGGCTTAGATTGGACCAATTCACCCATCAATGACATGAGGTCAAGTGTAGCTCATATATTGGGCCATAATGAGGTTCAATGAACATATATGGACCATTAGGAAGGTTAGGCTAGTCAAAATAGTGTGAAAGGTACCATTATGAGGGCGCATGGGGTGAGTAGTTGGCTACGTAGTGGCCATTAATGCACAAGTGGATCAAATCCTCAAGAGGTCACACTCCATCTCCTTAAAACAGGGAAATGCAATAAATCCCACATAAATGCAAGGTAGTGGGGTGCATTGACTCCCAATAACAAGGAAATGAGTGGATAAGTGGACAAACAAGGCTTCATGGATAACTAGTCTCAGGTGGTCAAATGTGGACAAACTATGGTCCAAGACACTAGACTAAGCACTAGAAGGCCAAATAGCACTAGGTAGAACAACGTGAAGGTCCATCGCATGTATATGCTAATGATATTGTTCTAACACCCCCCCTTAAGCCAAAATGGTAGTGAGCAACAAAGGCTTATGGTCACCCTTTACAACAATTTTATTTTTCCATGTAAAGCAAGGAAAGAGGAAAAACCACATGGGGAAAATCCTCCCTCAAGAATGGACATGGCACAGAGATGAAAAAAATGTCTTCAATAGGTCTTATTCCTCACTTGAATGAGTTGAATGCACAACTTCTTGGTGAAAGACTTGGTGAAGATGTCATGGATGCCATGATCATGCACCAATGCATCAATGTTGTGTAGACAGAAAACATGTTCATAGGCCCCTTGAAACTCATCATTTGATGATGGAGGAGCATCATAAGAATGCTTATTTATGCATACATACTCTGATATAAATACATAATAAATAATGGAAAATATATCTCTACAAACTCCTTCCCAAAGAGCGTCAAAAGACTCAACAAAATCAGCTTCTTGAGCAACTGCCATATGGTGAATCAAACCATGCATATTCCTTCCAAATAGATGTAGCACCTTCCTAAATATGAAATAGAGCTCATGAGGCTCTAAAATATCAGAATATGAGTCATATGGAGCATCAAACAATAGAGGTAAGTGTCTCCATGAGCGAATGGATCCATAGTAGGAAACGAGTGTGCAACTGGATTACACTGACAGTTGATCAAACTTGGAGGGTCTAGAGACTTGAAATTTGAACCATATGTGGTGATATCATGTCCAGACATGTGGAAAATCAGTCCCATTATGGCTAATGACATGGATTTCCAAATAAATGAATGATATGCAAGACATTAAAACAACATAGGAAAGTGACACGGTATTCAAAACAATGAAATTGTCAGATTTTCGAACTAGAGAACTTGGGGATTGTATGGTCTTTTGGGCATCCAATGGCTGGGAAAATGGTTTGAAGGTTGTCTTAACCTACATATAATCCTGCATATCACCTTCCATATCAGAATAGGAAGGTTTTGAATGGATTTGAAAAGAGCTTTTAGAAGGCAAGTCAAAAACTAATGAAAAATGACTAGTATTGGGAGGAGACTTTGGTGAACTAGATGGATATTATTCCAAGGAATGGATAGAGGTTTCTAGTTCTAATATACCTTAATGTGAATCAGAAATAGAGACATCAGAAATATATTTTACTCTATCACACAAAGCATACAAATTATTACCTTGGCAGGTATCATGGAGACAATGTTCTTGTTCCAAAGAGAGATTGGCTTCTTCTTTTCTTGCAAAATATGGAACATCAATGTTATGCTCTTCAAGTACCTTGGTCATGATGTACATATTCTTTCTAAAACAATATTTATCATAATGAGAAACTATGAAATAACCAGAATTGGGCCTCTCTTTCTTGCTCTTCATATTCTTGGTGTTTGAATCCTCATCACTTGGACTTGAGTTCTCTTCATCTGACTGCGTCTTCTCCTTCATCTTTTTCTTTCCTTTGGATTTAGAATTTTTGCGACTCTTAGATCCATTAGAACTAGGAACATGGTCTTTGTAAGAACTCAAAGACCCCATTTGCACTATCTTATCTTTCTCTTGGGTGAGCGAATCTATGAATTCATCCAAAGAAGGCATCCTCTAGTTTCGAACAACAAGCTTTGTAGCATGGAATGTAGACACAAATATTGATTATTTAGGACCCAGTTTAGACAGAATGGAAAGTATTAGTTACTCCTCTTTCTTCTCAATGCCACACTATTTGAGCTGAAGCACTAGGTTCTTGAACTTTGATATAAAATCTTCCACGGTTTCAAAATTGCTTGGACTCAATGAGATCAACTCATTCTCCAATAGATGACCTCTCATCTCATCTTGCTTCCCAAATAATGAATCAAGCTTGAGATAAACTTCATTTGGTGTAGAATCATTTTCAAGGTGGAATAGGAGTTCTTGGGACATAGAGAGACAAAGAAAACCATAAGGTTCATCAAGCCTATTGAACCACTTATCTTTTTGAGCAGCAACATTTGGCTCGGGTTCAAGCCCCATGGTGACTCTATAAAGACCCTTACTTTGAAGCTGGATGATCATGTGGGCCTTCCATTCGAAGTAGTTAAAGGGGGTGAGAATAATGGATTGATTTTGATCCATACTTTGCTGGTGCGTTCTTGGTGATGACAATGACCTGCAAAAAACACTTAGTAAAAGAATAGAGAAAAATTGCTTTGAATCAGACTTGCTCTGATACCATGTGAAAGTTTGGAATGCACAGCAATAACAGCTCTAGGATCCAATACATGTGATAGACCAATATTAGATATAGATATAGATTAAATAAAAAATTCACTTATAATATTTCAAGAGATAGAATAAAAATATGAGAAGAAGAATATCGAGACAAAACTAGAGAAATTCACTCTAGAGCTTTATTTTCCATATGCATTATTGAGCAAAATCTAGTACAATATTTAGGCCTCTCAAGGAAATTTGATTGGCTCACAAAATGATAGGCTTAGATTGGACCAATTCACCCATCAATGACATGAGGCCAAGTGTAACTCATAGATTGGGCCATAATGAGGTTCAATGAACATAGATGGACCATGAGGAAGGTTAGGCTAGTCAAAATAGTGTGGAAGGTACCATTATGAGGGTGCATGGGGTGATTAATTGGCTAAGTAGTGGCCATTAATGCACAAGTTGACCCAATCCTCAAGAGGGCGCACTGCATCTCGTTAAAAAGGGAAATGCGGTAACTCCCACATAAATGCAAGGTAGTGGAGCACATTGACTCCCCAAAACAAGGAAATGAGTGGATAAGTGGACAAACAAGGCTTCATGGATATATGAATAGTCTAAGGTGGTCAAACGTGGAAAAAATATGGTCAAAGACATTAGACTAGGCACTACAAGGCCAAATAACACTAGGTAGAACAACATGAAGGCCCATCGCATGTATATGATGGTGATATTATTCTAACAAGTTGGGATTGTACTATAGTATGGGTCAATGGATTATGGTTTTGGATGTTATAATATTGTATCAAAACAGAAAAAGATAATACAGATGCAATAGAGAGTGGAGAAACTCTCAGGGCTGTTGGTATTCTAAGTTTTGGGCCTCTAAATCTTTGTGTAATATGTGTGTGAGCCATTATTAATTCTTGTGTTTTAGATTTTGTTTGTATTGTTTTTCCTTACACATATTTATCAAAAGTATTCATGTGGTATTGACGTGAGGTTAATGGCTTCACATGGATGCCTCTTTTGCTAGGGTTTAGTTCATCCTATGAAGAGCAAGGGTATCTTGGGTATGTGATAAACATGTGTTGGAGTGGGAACTTTGTGTAAGTAAAAAGGTTAGTAATTCAATAATATAAATCAATATGTTTAACAATAAGATATTTGAGCGATGAAAGATCTTCTTGTAGACAATATAGGTACAAATCCCACTACTACGTCGAAAGAATATTAGAAAAAATTGGAGAGAAAAGAAAGAAACACAATTTAACTCTACCTCTCAGATCCAATGTTGTTGAATGTCTCTAGAGAAGACAATCCAAAGAAGTTCTAGGATAAATTGGGGAATTTGTATCAAGAAAAGTCCCTAGTATATAACTTATTACTTCGAAATAAGTTGTTTCATCTTAGGATGGAGGATTTTGGCACTTTGGAATATTATCTAAGTGCCTTTAATACTTTGGTAGGGAAATTGTCCCCTATTGATATTACGATGGAAGAAGAATATAAGTGTATTACCTTTATATGTTCCTTGAGAGACTATTGGGATAATCTAGTTGTAGCCATTGGTAATTCCACTCAATCCATGATAAATTTTGAGGATATATTTGCATCCTTGTTCTCAGATGATATGAAGAGAAAATCCATGGATCATTTGGCCAAGGATTTTTTTTATCTATGAGAGCTCTTGGACTATCTCATGTACTTGTTGAATCCTCTGAATGAACTTGTGGGATTTGTATTCATTTCTTGATTCACTTGAGTTAACATATTTCCCATATTATGTCAATTCAAAAGAAGTTTTAGGTAGATACCCACAACATGTATCAAATGGTGAACTCTGATTGGAAGAGTGCAATGCTCGGTTGTAGGCATGCTGAACATACTATATCTGATCATCCCACAACTTAGGATGTTTTCTCCAGTAACCTTCGATCAAATGAACCATTTTTCTTTTGACCACCTCTGTCTTTCCATCGGTATGTGGATGGAAAACAATACTCTTCTTTAGCTTGGTGTCCATCATTCTCCACAATCTTGTCCAAAAGTCTCCAAGGAATCAAGAATCTCGATCCGAGATAAAGGATGTGGGTAGTCTAAAGTGAACCCATACATGCTGAAAGAAAAGATGAGTATTTTTCTTAGTAATGATTTTCTTTTTACATGGCATCAAGATACACATAATCCTATCCACTACATGACCCCTTTTCGGCATATGCAAACCCCCTACAAAATCCTTGGAGAAACTCTCCCAAGGATGAGAATGAATAGTATGTTGTGCGTATAGCCCCAATTTTCCCTTAGTGGGATTACAAATGCACAACACACACCCCTTTACATTAATGGCTACAATAATTTGGATAAGTATTACAATCTTCCCCAAATGCACAAATACAAGAGAATTGTAAACTTCTCTAATGACATGCACTTTTTCAATGGTGTGAATACAAATTTTACCCAAATGGTAGACCAACTTGCCTTGCAAACCAAATGACTTCACCTGCAAACCATCGATTAGCCTCTCATATACGTAAGTGCAAGGTTCTTCCAAGTATTTACAACTCTCTTCACTTGACCTGCAATAATAAGTGATGAGTTAGCTTCCATGCTATGATCTCTAACACTATATTCCACTCCATCCTTTGTTAGATGGTACTTGTTCTCTTTTTGGAAGAAGATAGCCTTTCTGTTGTAAATATAAGGAATCCCAAGAACAATACCACAAAAATCCAAAGGAACCACATCCAAATCAACCTCATCTATTAACTTAGAAGCAATAGAAAACCTCAATCTATACTATCGGGTAACCTGAAGCTTCTCACTGTCATGCACCCAACCTAGAGGGTAATCTTTCTAGTGAGGTATTTTCGTTAGTCCCAATTTCTTCACAATCTCTTCAGATATCAAGTTAAATTGTGAGCACGAATCAAACCGAGATTCCACATTTGTGTGCTTTTTCACTACTCTTATGTGGAATAATTCACTTCTTATTTTATCATTTTCAAGAGATGGAACCATAGAACTTGAAATAGCATGAGAGGAAACTTTATCTTGTAATCCAACTTCAATGATCATCTTCATAACCTAAATCAAAACCCAAGTCTTGCTGCATGGTAGCAATAGTTTTATGGTTCCCTTTTCCACCAAAATTATTTGGTATTAACTCTAGATGCATCTTCCGATAGTGCTCATCATCATTCCCATATTCCTCACAATGATTGAAATGAGGTTTTTCCTTCTCTTTCTTTATCATAGATTTCCTCTTGTCCTTTCCTTTTCCTTTGAACTTGCTGTTTTCGAACTTGGAAGGATTCTTCAGATGATCTTCTTGCACATTCTTTCCCCTTCTTTCAAGGTGAGTTTGTTGTACACTCACTTCATCCAAATCAGTAGGATTCAATAACAAAAATGTGTGATGAAGGTAACTGTGAAGTGACCAATATATTTCATCAAATTCTTTGGAAAGTCTAAAGGAATATTCAATTGAAGTGATTTTTTCCTAAACTCTTCTGTGAAACTCTGAACACTCTTACCTTTCCCTTGTTGAAAATTTTTCCATTCCATCATAGATTTTTGAACATGACCCAATGGATAAAATTGCTTTCTTAATGCGAAAGTAAATTCAAACCATGAAGAAAGGATTTTACCATTATGCTTTCTACCCTTATTAAGTTTTCTCTCCCACCATACAAGGCTTGTGCCTACCAGCCAAAGAAAAGTCAACAGAATCTTCACCTCTTCCTCTTCGATCTAATGTACATGACAGTAAAATTCAATCTGTCTTATCCAATTATTCAACTTGTCTGCATTAGATTCTCCATTAAACATGGGCAAATGGAATTTAACATCTAGTTTCAATAATGGGTTTTTACAAGCATTTTTTCGATGATAACTAGAATGACGAGAAGATGAGGAAGAAGAAGAGATTGAACTTGAATATGGCGATGGAGGTTTTAGGAGGGTATTCCCTATTCCCGTGGTTCACTGAAGCATCATATTCTAATTTTGATAGCTTATTCTTTTCATTATTTTCCTTCTTTCCCAATATCTCTTGATAGTCTGCAAACAATTGTTCTACCCTATCTACCATCTAGTAGAAATCCTTTTGCAAATCCTTCTCATTCTTGTTACGAGAGTACTCATCTGTAATTTACTTTCTTCGAGATGCACGTCTAATATCTGGGTTGAAAGGCTCAAGTTTTCCTTCTCTTGCTTTGATCTTGGCTCTATTAAGCATCCACACTCACAATTCACGTCAAAGAACACCGCTCTGATACCAACATGATCCAGGATCTTTTATTCAATGAGTATCATGAATTGCATAAAAAGAGCATGAAAAGATATTTTGTGAAACATAAATGAAGAAGCATACACATGAATATGAATCACCATAAAGAAAGTACACAAGACACAATAAAGGAGTTCGCCCAAATATGGACTACGTATCTGGACCCATTTCTCAATGGACAGGACTCTGTATTATCTCAACATAAATACATCACAAAATGCATGGCATAACACATGGCATTACCTCAATCTTGATGATTCCCAAAATCTGCCACTCAGACCCAAAATTCAACTGCACCAGTGAATCCCTCTCTAGACCCACTTCTCAATGGGCATGCCTCTGTATTATCTCAACATAAATACATCACAAAATGCATGGCATAATACATGGCATTACCTCAATCTTGATGATTCCCAAAATCTGCCACTGAGACCCAAAATATAACTTCACCAGTGAATCCATCTCTAGACCCAATTCTCAACGGAGAGGCCTCTATATTGTCTCAGCATAAATACATGGAAAAATACATGGCATTACCTCAATATTGATGATGCCTAAAATCTGCCACTTGGATCCAACATCTGACTTCACCAGTGACTCTGTCTCAAGAAATACATGAAAAATGACTATAAACACTGCCACCTTCACCCCAAGACTAGCCACAATAGTCTCCTCTCTCTTTGCAAAATTATGTAGGCTTACATAGAGAGTTTGTGCCAAAGGCTCTTGGATGAGTTGGTTTGAACTCTCAGAAGATGCAAGATTATATAGTGGTTCCCTAGCCAAACTCCCCAATGGAATCCATTGGCAATGTGGTTATTAGAGTATGTTAATTCATTGGTAGTTGGGAGTTTTCAGATTCAAAACCCATGGTGGTCTATTGAAAGGATGGCATTTTTACAAGCTTACAATTTAAGAACCTAACTTTCATTATCGACTAGGTATCGTACAAAATTCAGAGGTACTCTGCACAGCTAAGAGAATCCTAACCTAGAATGATAGGATTTAGGAATGTAAAAAGGGAGTATATGAATATTTTGTTTTATGAAAGCATAAGCCTATTTTAATGAAGGCATACATCTAGTTGCTGGAGGCATAAATCTGTTTTAAGGAAAACTAGTTAATGAAATCAGACATCTAATCTACGAAAGCATACATCTATTTACTGAAATCATAAATATGTTCTAAGGAAATCAAACGCCTATTCTACAAAATCATACATCTATTTAATGAAAGAAAAAATATGTTCTAATGAAAGCAAATGCTTACTCTACGAAATCATAAATCTATTTTAATGAAATGCTTTGGGAAACTTGACCTAGTAAAATAACTATTGATGCAAACAGAAATATGCTAATCTATAAATTCCCAAGAGAAATTGATACGAATCAAATCTAAAGTGCAGATATTATGAAAACTGTTTAGTGCATAATAATGTGAATTTGTAAAACTACCTTTACGGAATGCCCCTACAGGACTACAAACACCATATATCAAAGCTACAGACACAGTTGTACAAAGCTACGAATGAAAACAATAATTTCTAGAAATGAATCCTATTTAGTAAATGATGCTCTGAATAATTTACGATTACTTGTTTGATCATAAATAACAAAATGCGTAAATCATAAGTTAAATACAACACATAACTCTTATTCTACACAATGAGGGGGCCCTCCTCAAAGCATATTATAGGAGCTAAATTAGACTTATAAACTCATAGATGATGTAAAATGCCGTTTCTTCATTAAGCTGGTATAAAATCCATATCAACCGTAATACAAACACTTGAGTGCTGTGAAGATGAAAAATGTCTGAAAATAGAAAATAAAAAAAATCATGAGATGCCTCATGCTATGCATGCGCCTCTATTTATTTATAGAGTTTCAACAAAGTCTCTTCATTGGAAATCATGATCAATCTACTTTAGATTTGTCCCTTGAAATCAGGAAAGACTGATAGAGTGACCTCGAGTTCTTCTTCTATGTCTTTATGATATTAACTGGAACTAACTTGCCAATATTCATAGTTGTCTTTAAACCTGCACTTATTCGCACATGGTGCTTATCCACTTGGTTAGCTTATTAAAACATGCTAAACACATAAAATATTACTACTTAAAGAAAATCATTCCATATTCAATCAAATCATATCCTAGCCTACAGAAAGGGGTGATTTTGGGCTTAGTTTCTTACTCCCTAATAGTAAAAAGGAATGCACTTGATACCTATATTGAGGCCCCAAAAGTGGTGGGATACTAAAATGTTGAGATTTTTACAGGTTTACAATTCAAGAACCTAAGTTTAGTTATCGACTAGGGATCGTACAAACTTCAGAGGTACTCTGTACTATATATGTAGTGCTAAGAGAATCCTAACCTAGAATGATAGGATTTGGGAATGTAAAAGGGGAGTATATGAATCTTCTGTTTTATGAAAGCATAAGCTTATTTTAATGAAAGCATACATCAAGTTGTTGTAAGCATAAATCTGTTTTAAGGAAAACTATTTAATGAAATCAGACATCTACTCTACAAAATCATACATCTATTTATTGAAAGCACAAATCCGTTCTAATGAAATAAAACGTCTACTCTATGAAATCACACATATATTTAATGAAAGAAAAAATATGTTCTAATGAAAAAAAACACCTACTCTACGAAATCATAAATATATTTTAATGAAATGCTTTGGAAAAATTGACCTAAGAAAAATAACTATTGATGCAAACCGAAATATGTTAATCTATAAATTGCTAAGCTAAATTGATATGAATCAAATCTAAAGTGCAAATATTATGAAAACTGTTTAGTGCATAAGAATGTGAATTTGTACAACTGCCTTTATGGAATGCCCGTACAGGGCTACAAAAGCCATATATCAAAACTACAGACACCGTTGTACAAAGCTACAGATGAAAATAGTCATTTCCATAAATTAATCCTATTTAGTAAATGATGCTTTGAATAAATCACGATTACTTGTTTGATCATAGATAACGAAATGCATAAATCATAAGGTAAATAAAACAAATAACTTATGTTCTACGCAATGAGGGGGCACTCCTCAAAGCATATTATAGGAGCTAAATTAGACTTATAAACTCACAGATGATGTAAAACGTCGTTTCTTCATTAAGCAGGTATAAAATCCATATCAACCATAATACAAAAACTTGAGTGCTGTGAAGATGAAAAATATCTGAAAACAGAAAATAAAAAAATTCATGAGATGCCTCTTGCTATGCATGCACCTCTATTTATTTACAGAGTTTCAACAAAGTCTCTTCATTGGGACTCACGAGATCAATCTACTTTAGATTTGTCCTTGGAAATCAGGAAGACTGATAGAGTGACCTCAAGTTCTTCTTCTACTTCTTTATGTTATTAACTGAAACTGACTTGTCAATCTTCATAGTTGTCTTTAAACCTACACTTATTCACACATGCTGCTTATCCACTTGGTTAGCTTATTAAAACATGCTAAACACATAAAATATTACTACTCAACCAACATCATTCCATAGTCAATCAAAGCATATCCTAACCTACAGAGAGGGGTGATTTTGGGCTTAGTTTCTTATGCCTTAATAGTAAAAAAGAATGCACTTGATACCTATATTGTGACCCCATCAACTAGTGAGCCCCCATTTTTGTAATACTCCCAATTTTGACCTGGAATGTAGTTAATCAAAATTTTGTAAATGATGGAAATATGATAGTATGGATTCTTAGTGCGGATCTCAACGCCAAGGCTTGACTAGTGAATGGCTAGGCATGTATGATGTATATATTTTTGTTTGGACCATATGGTTGGCTTATCATGCCAATTCAAAATATATGTAAATATTATGTTGGAAAATAATAAAATGGTCCAAGATGGCTATGTAAAGAGAACTAGAGGGGCTATGATTCCACCAGAGGGGAAGAGAAAAGTGGGGCCTATGGGGAAACTAAATCCTATGTTTCCAAGTGTCAACCTTAGAACTCATATAAAATATTCCATGTGCCTTAAATAAGACAATTACTTTCTCTCAACTATCAAACCCAATCATTGAATACATATGTGAGGTTGGTGGGAAAAGTCACTTCATGAAGTTGAAGCATGGGGGTTGTGACAATTATGTTAGCTGTCAGCAATCCTATTTATTCTACGGTCAAAAGCTATGCCAATTGTATTTTCACCCTTACCTCATATCCTTGGAGTCAACACTCTTTTTATCACTCTCTCATGCATGGTTCTATACTACATAGATTTTTCCTATGGCTTCTCATGTCCATTACCAGATTGTGTTTAACCCATAATTTTGAATTTGGAGACAGAGCTGCATTTTTGGAAGGGAAATTAGATGGCTATAGGTGAGCATGGAGGTTGGGAAATATAGGAACCTTTACCCATTGATTTCTACTACTTTTGGATATTTGAGAAGCCATGGATTAATGTCGTAGGAGGTTCTCCAATAATATACAACAGGTTGGACTCTTACTGCACACATTGGTAAGCATTGTAAGGGTTGTATTTCTTGAGGAAACTGTGGATCAGTGAAGGGAAATTATTTTCTTATGTTGTGTGGGGTAGTTGGAAGGAGTGGCATGGCTATGATGGCTTAGTGAAACCCTTATAGAGCTCTAAAGGAGACTTTGGATAAGCATAGAGAGTAGAATGGGTTGTGGGATAAGAGAGAAGCCTATAGGTGTTTCCTTCACTCTGGTTGCCTCATAGCCCAAATTGGGGGTGGTCTCTTAGTAGAAAGAGTATATGCTGGACACAGTGCCTATGGATGGGTGGAAAATCACTCTTACACAACTAGTTGCTTGGATCTTCTTTGTTTAAAGAGAAATATTCTTATGTATCTAATGTGCATTGAATTTATTTATATGCCTATAATTGCATGATGTGTGTGTGGATTAAGTTTATTTCCACTATCTATTTTTATTTCCATATCTGCACATGCATTTGAGCTTTTATAAATTTCTAATTTGGATAAGGGGCGAGATATAGAGGTCCTAGTATAGTTAATGTCCCCTCTGCTGAACGGATTGGGTGAAGGGGACATTACATAGCGGTATCAGAGCTTCTAGTTGCAATAACAAAGATGTATGGGCCAAAATGCATTCTTACAAGCAGAGATACTGTTTTGTTAAGTAATGGATAGCGGGGGGTAGTAGTATTTTCAAATTAATTTTTAAATAAACCCTCATGGTTGAAACATAATTCCATGCAATTTAGAAATTTTAAAATTTGGGAATTTTAAGGTGGGCCCAACCATGCCACATGGATGCGTGAAATGGAGGAGCCACATGGTATGAAGTCATGATGTGGATTAGTCACATCGGACCCACACACATGTGATTTCCCAGGATGAAGTGCGGAGGTGACAAAGATCTGACCATCAGATGAAAGGTAATATTGATGGTTGTGGCTCTTACCGTGTTGGTAATATGCGTGATGGTTAATAGTAGGCATACAAAGATACAATGGTTGGATCTTTTGGAATATCAACGGTGCAGAATCATAACGCATCAGTGAATTGCACATTGGTTAATTTGGGGCGAACAAGGCATTGGGACAAAAACTGCCTGGGGCATGTGTCACTTTTGGTTGATAATGCCTCCCCAAGGAGCTTTTCTAAAACAACTTTCATGAGGAGGCGTTACTTCCTTTGGTAAAGGGGAAAACCGCCGACGTGCTCATGCCCAAGGTAGGTGGTGGGATGACTTGAAGGTTGTGTAAGGTGAAATGTAGGACATGTCAGACACATCGACAGCCACATGCTAGGCCACATCAGGATATTTCCAGGTCAAGGAAAAAAGACATTTTTATTATGTGCCAGATCACGCGAAATTGATTTATTTACAAAAAAACGTGGGCACTACTCTCAACCCATAAGGGGGAAAGCCCCCTTGACCCCCATTCTTTTTTTCTAATAGACAAATTTGGATTTAGATTCTAACCATGGCCATTGGAGAAACATAAAATTGGTCATATTTAGGAATGAGAGTGGATGCTACAAAACTGAAATCTTTTTAAGTCTAAAGAAAGTTGAAGAAAGGACAAAAGTATTCGAAAATTTTATAGCAGATGATTGGAGCATCATATCAAAGAAATGAAGATTGTTGAGTAATCCTCATCATATGTATTATCTAATACAATATAGAAGTTGTTATGGTTCTCCATAGGTGGTCTTTTGTAGGTTTTTGAAGTTGGCCTCTGGGTTAAATGCACCTACAGGAAAAGTACATAATTTGGGCCAATTTGAGAATTTTGAAGGGTTGTAACTTTGTTCTCAGAATTCATAATTGAGCATACTTATAGTCGTTGGAAATATTATCCAAAAGGGAACAATTTTACAAATTTAATGATGAATTATTGATTCATATGTTTCTGTAATTTGATCAGAAAAGTGTTTGTAGCCATAATTTGACAAAAAATGTCAATATGGTTATTTTCCATAATATATGAAAATTATTTTTTGTTTTTCTAAGAACTTAATAAATCTAAAATCTGTGTTTATATGAACACTTTTTCATATTTAGAATCATATCAATGAATATTAAGGGTCAGTAATGAGTATAGTGTAGTTGGGAAATCCTTGTTCTTGGTTGGGCAGGTCATCATCATGGATGATGCACATGAACCTTATGAAGTTGAGACATATGCAATGGGAGAGAATATATAGGTTGACAATGAAGAGACGAAATCTAATGGTAGGAGAAACAATGTGACTCCCCCAGACATTGTGAAAACCATGAGGAGCCTAAGGGTGGAATTGCAAAGTTGTAGAGAAGACAATGAGAGATTGTTTAAAGCTCAAGAAGATCAAAATCATAGTAAATGCATATATGCTTCAAATTTTGATAGAAATTCAAAGGAAGATTAACTCAGTACATTATTCTGAAAATCAGGAAAAGAGCGAGAGTAAATCAAAGAGGCATTCTCACAAGAGGTCTCATAGTTAAAGAAGAGTTTCCAGAGGCAGGTCATATAATCCATAAATATCTTCTAGTGAGTCATCTAACTCCAAGGATTCCATTGAAGGATCAAGCTCTTAATATCATAGGAATAAGAGGAAGAGGTGTCCAAGAACAACTCACATGAATAATTCAGGAAGGTTAAACCTCCTACATTTGATGGTGAGATAAAATATGGTTAAGAAGATTAGTCTTGGATTCTTGGGATGAGGAAGTATTTCCAAGTTCAATATTACTCAGGAAATATGAAATCAAGAGTGGCCATATTCAATATGAATGGAAGAGCATCTATATGGTGGGATCACCTTAAGCAAGCGAAGAAGATCAATGAAAGGAAGATTGTGTGGAATCAATTCAAAAAATACTTCAAGCAAAAGTACCTCTCTTATAGGTACTATGATGACACAATTAAATAATTCCATGAGATGTGATTGGGCCGAATGACTATGGAGGAATATGAAAATAAATTCTTGGAATTGTTGAGATATGTCAAGTATATCAGAGATGATAAAGTCAAAATTAAATGTTTTCTAAGTGGGTTTCCTCAGTCCTACAAATATAGAATTGAGTTTGATAAGATTTCCATAAGGCATGGAAGGAAAAGAAGAATCATAAGTTTGACCAAAGGAAGAAAGGGTTCAAGCCTCCTCTTTTCAAAAATAAATCAATGATGCCACCACAAGTTATGAAAAATCCATCTAGGATGATGGGAGACAAGACAAGAGAGCCACTTCAATGTTGGGGATGTGGAGAGGACCATTTGTTTAGAAATTGTACACATCAAAATTGGAGTGCAAAGCAAGTTCACAACATTCAAGAAGTCGAAACTGTGGGTCAAGTGGAAAGGAATGTTCCTAGGATTTATGTTGCACTAGAGGAATGCCAAGCAAATCATCAATCAACTGTGGTTTAGGTTGAAGGTAATATTTCTAAGCATTATATTTCTATTTTGATTGAAATTCGATCTACTCACATTTATATCAGTCTTGGAATTGTTGATATTTGTGCTTTTAAGAGAACCAAGCATAGTAAATCATGGTTGGTTCAACTAGCCACGAGAACAAAGAGAAAAGTTAGAAAAATGGTGGAGAAATGTCCATTAGAAATGGGTGGACTATCCACTTGTGAAAATTTGAATATTTTAGCACTTGGTTCATATGATATTCCCTTTGGAATGGACTGGTTGGAAGCACACAAAGTTGAACTTGACTATTACAACAATATTTTTGAGTGCATTCATGATGAAGGAAACCCAATGGTTGTAAAAGAAATTCCAAGGGAAATTTTTGTTAGGCATTTTTCAACCATGCACATGAAGAATTTATATCGGAAAGGTTTTCAATTGTATGCATCCCATATATTGGACAAAATGGAAATTGAAATTACTAAACTAGAGGACTATCATGTGCTACAAGAATTCAAGGATGTGTTTCCCGATGAAGTGCCAGGACTTCCTCCCAAGAGGTACATTTATTTCACAATTGATATTGTGTCAATAGCTTCCCCAGTATATAAGACACCTTACAGAATGAGTACATAAGAATTGTTGGAGCTGAAAATGAAATTGCAAGAATTATTGGAAAAGAAATACATAAGGCCAAGTGTGTCTCCATGGGGAGCACCTATACTATTTGTGAAAAAGAAAGATGGTACACTGAGGTTATGTATTGATTACAGGAAGCTAAATAAATTGATAGTGAAAAACAAGTACCCATTTCCTCGAATTGATGATCTTTTTATCAAATAAGAGGAGCAAAAGTGTTTTCAAAGATTGATTTGAGGTCTGGTTACCATCATGTGAGAATCAAAGAATAATAAATTCAAAAGACAACCTTTAGAAAAAGGTATGGACACTATGAATTTGTAGTGGTGCCCTTTGGTATCACTAATGTGCCATCTACCTTCATGTGTCTCATGAATAGCATTTTTAGAAAATATTTCGACAAGTTTGTGCTTGTTTTTCTAGGCAACATTCTTATTTACTCTAAGAATGAAGAGGAACATGAAGGAAATTTGAGAATAAATTTTCAATTACTAAGG
The DNA here is from genome assembly GCA_027924585.1 of Larix kaempferi. Taxonomy (NCBI): domain Eukaryota; kingdom Viridiplantae; phylum Streptophyta; class Pinopsida; order Pinales; family Pinaceae; genus Larix; species Larix kaempferi. The sequence goes on along the minus strand of BSBM01000290.1, from coordinate 5,281,027 downwards.
GAGCATAAGTTGTATGCAAAGCTAATAAAATGTGACTTTTACAAAAAAGGAATTCATTATTCGGGTCACATTATTTCACAGGAAGAAATATTATTGGATCTAGAAAATATTGAATCGATTATGAACTGGACAACTCCAAAGAATGTGACAAATGTGAGACCTTTTATGGGCCTTGTTGGATACTATAAAAGATTCATTAAAGGATTCTCCAAGGTTGCACACCCAATCACTTATTTGCAAAAGAAGGGAATTAAATTTGAATGGAAACATAAATGTGAAGAAAGCTTCCAGTTGTTGAAGAAGCTTATCACAAGTCCTCCAACTTCCAATTCTAAACATTGCAAACCCAGAAAAAGAATGTGTGGTGTGTACATATGCATGTAAACAAGGACTTCGAGGATTTCTTATGTAAAAACGTCATGTGGTGTGTTATGAGTCTAAAAAATTGAAGGATCATGAAAATAATTACGACTCACATGGTATGGAACTTGCAGCCATAGTGCACACTTTAAAAATGTGGAGGCACTATCTAATGGGAAGAAAATTTGAGTTGAGGACATACCATTGTGGTTTGAAATATTTATTTTAGCATCCAACATTAAATGCTAGGAGAGATTGTTAGGATATTTAGACACTTAGGAGTTAGTTAAGATCAACTTGTGTAATATATCCGTTAGGGATAGTGTGTTTCTTTAGTATGCATAAGTATGCATTTGTAAATACTTAATCTGACGGTCACGATATGTTCTTAACATAGAGTGATCCGATGGCTCAACTTCTCTTAGATCAAACCTAACCTTGATCCGTGGCTTAACATCCGATTGGTCCATGATCTCTATTTAACGAGCATGGAGGGTCATTGTTTAGTTGATCGATTATGAGAAGCTCATTTGTAACTTTCTTTCTTTGCATAATAAATTGTCCCGTAGAAGCTATTTGGCCGGGGCCGTGGAGTGTTTCCCTCAAGAGGGTTTAAACCACGTCAAAACATCGGTGTGTTGATTTGTGATCTGTTTGTGTGAAGTGGTTGCTCTTGGTGTTCGGAAAGTTTTTTTTTGTTTTAATTTGTGGTGTGTTTTGCAGGAAAAAGGGAAAGCACGCAAACCGAGCAAGAAGATTAAAAAAAAAAAAAAACCTTCCTCATTCCCATATTTTACATACCTTTTAATCTATCTCACTTGGTTCAAAGTTGCTTTATTCCTTAATAGGTCTTGAGTTCAAGTCTTAGGAAGTTACTTTTAAAAGAAAAAGTGCATGCAATTTCTATTTTCAAGTTACCTTATTGTAAAAGTGCATCTCACTTAAATAATAAAAAGTAAAAATACGAGTCACTTAAGTTTTTTTTATTGTTGCACTATTTAAAAGTAATATCATTGTAAAAGTGAAATCACTTGTTTTACAAAAGTGGTTCACTTAAAGCAACTTTCTTGTAAAGTGATTGTAAAAAGGTTCATCTTGGGAAGAGGGGGGTTCTTTTTTTGCTGGACATTCTCTAGCTGCCACGTCACTATTGGGGATATCTTCAATAGTTTCTTTGTTCAAGCATAACTTCATCATACAGAGTCAGTTTTTAGTGTCGTTTTTTTAAACCACCTATTTTTTTGAGCTATTCACATCCAGACTATTGGTTTCTACTTTTACAGCCATTAATTTACAAATATGGCCGCCCCTTGTGATATACTACTTAACAGTTCCAACTATTTCTCATGGAAATCTCGTATGGAGGATGTTCTACGAAGTAGGGGACTTTTCCGAATTACCTCAGGGAAAGAAACCGAACCCACTGATGATGATAAGAAAATAAAATGGGAAAATAGATGTGACGAAGCTCATGGATTGATTGGGATGTCAATCTCTACTAATTTGCGATTCTACATATCTAGAATTGATGAACCTGATGCTGCTTGGGACAAGTTGGAATTTGTGTTTGGTAAACACAATGAAAATCGAGGTCACCAACTCGAAAATAAGTTGATTTCTTTAAATCCAAGTGACTTTTCATGCATTCAAGATTATTTATCTAAGTACAAAACTCTTAAAATCTTATGTGCAGAATGTAAGATTAAGAGGGAAGACAAACAATGTATTTATCATATTCTTTCCAAACTTGGACCTGCATATTCTATTTTTGTATCTACATTTTACTCCATGAAAGAATCCTTGAATGCAGCTAGCTATCAAGAGCCTAGTCTTGAATCCTTTTGTGATTCCTTGATTAGAGAGCAAGATAAACTCATTCATCTTGGAATAATCAACAATGCAGATACATCTGGGAAAGCCTTATTGTCCCAACAGAAAGAAAAGTCCAAGCCTCCGAAGAAACAAAATTTTCGTAATAATAAGTCAAACAAGGGTCCAAAACCCTCTCAGTCATCTCCTTCTTTAAAAAATGACAAAGGATCCAAGCCAAAAGGAAAGAAGACTGAGCATCATTGCAACTATTGCGGGAAAGATAATCATGATGAATCTAAGTGTTTCAAGAAGATGGCAGCCTTGGAAGTAGCAATGAAGAAGCACCACATCAGCCTAGATTCACCTTCAGAATTTTCCTCTCATGGACATGCACTTTGTGCTTCTGGTTATTCTTATAATGCATCTTCTTCTTCTACTTCAAATGAATGGCTCATTGATTATGGAGCATCTTATCATATGGCTAAGGATCAAGCCATCTTTTCTACTATGCATGAATGTAACACCAAACAAATATTTGTTGGTGATGATAGATCTCTAAGTGTTGTAAGAGCTGGAACAGTTCCAGTAGATAATGGTCATTTTAGGGATGTACTATGTGTTCCAAAAATTTCTTGCAATTTGTTATCAGTCTATCAGATCACTCATTTTGGTGAAGGTAAAATTGTGACCTTTACACCTCACCAAGTTGTAATCAAGGATTTTAAACATCCTCAACAAGTCCTAGCTACCAGAATTGTTGATGATATTACCAGGTTGTACAAGTTTAACAACTTTGGGTCATCACCTTTCCCTTCAGTTTTTGTTGCTCATAGTGATAACTTGAGCAAACTTTTGCATGAGTGATTTGGTCACTTAAATTATCGCTCATTGCAACAACTATGTAAAGACAATATGGTGATAGGTCTTCCGATGTTATCTTGCAGGGATGGTGTTTGTTCTAGTTGTGTACTCAGAAAACATCATCGGGACAGTTTTGACAAACGTGCCTCTTGGCCCGCCTCGGTTCCCTTAGAGCTTGTGCATAGTGACTTGTGTGGTCCTCTTCTATCTACTTCCTTTTCTGGTTTCAAATATTTCTTAACTTTCATTGATGAATACACCAGACGCACTTTGGTTTATTTCCTAAAACTTAAGAGTGAAGTATTTAACATGTTCTTGGACTACAAGGCCCTTGTTGAAAAACAATCTGGTCATCAAATTATTAAGTTAAGATCTGACAATGGAGGAGAATATGTTAACAAAAAGTTCATTGCTTTCTGCACTGAAAAAGGCATCCAACAACAGCACACTATTCCATATACACCACAACAAAATGGTGTAGCTGAGCGGAAGAACTGCACCTTAAAAGAAATGGCTAATTGTATGATTCAATCTAAGGGACTAAGTCTTCAATTTTGGGCTGAAGCCATAAATTGTGAAAATTACATAGTTAATCGCACCTCCACTCAAGCATTACAAGTTATAACACCAGAAGAAGCATGGAGTAAAACTAAACCTGATGTAAGTCACTTCCGTGTGTTTGGTATTGAAGCATGGTCTTACATTCCGGATGAAAAACAGAAAGCATTGCAGCCTAAAAGTGAAAAGTGCATATTTGTTGGATATTCTGAAGATGTAAAAGGTTATAGACTTCTTCAACCGCATTCTCGTGATATAATCATTAGAAGAGATGTTAAATTTGATGAAAAACTCTTGGCCTGCGAGCCTAACTCGACAATTGTGCCATCTTTGGCCTGCAAGCCTGATTCAGCATTTGTGCCTTCTTCTTCTTCTTCCAACTTCCTTTACAGGTTTCCAAATCCAGTTTCTGATGATGACAGTGAGGATGAAAATCCACCTCCGCCTGCTCATGTTCCTCTAGTTGCACCAGCACAAGTGCTTCCTCGATGGGTCCGTTCAACATGTGAAGTAGCGGGTGATCTTGTCGGTGATCCTAGAGATCAACGTCGAACACGTTCTCAGTTTCAGCGAGCCTCTTCTCTTTTGGCTCAAGTTTCCGAGAATCATGATCCAGAAACTTTTGCAGAAGCTTCAGGGAATCCAGATTGGGATGCAGCCATGGATGAAGAATATCGTTCCTTAATGGCAAACGATACTTGGGATATTGTACCTCTTCCAAAAGGAAGAAAACTTGTGAGATGTAAATGGGTCTACAGAACTAAGTATGCATCAGATGGAAGTGTTGAAATACTTAAGGCAAGGTTAGTTGCCAAAGGTTTTTCCCAAGTTGAAGGGATTGACTACAATGAAACCTTTGCTCCCGTCGAAAAAATGAACTCCATCCACCTTGTTCTTTCCCTCGCAGCCTTACACAACTGTGAAGTCCATCAAATGGATGTGAAGTATGCCTTCTTACATGGTGATTTATAGGAAGAAATTTACATGGAACAACCTCCTGGCTATGTTCAGAATAACTCTAGCCTTGTCTGCCGCCTTAAGAAATCCTTATATGGCCTTAAGCAAGCTCCTAGAGCTTGGTATGCCAAAATGGATAACTTTCTCCTTGACACTGGTTTTTCTAGATGCCATTCTGACCCCAATGTCTATACCAAGAAAGTAGGAAACCATCTCATCATACTTGTTCTATATGTTGATGACCTTATTCTTACTGGTAGTGAACCTAAGCTTATAACCCATGTGAAATCCAGTCTTAAACAAAATTTTGAAATGTTAGACTTCAGACATTTGCATTATTTTCATGGTCTCCAAGTCCTGCAAACCAAAGAAGGAATCTTTCTTTCTTAGTCTAAGTATGCTTGTGACCTTCTTCATCGCTTTCACATGGAAGATTGTACACCAGCCCCTTCTCCCTTCCAGTCTGGAGTCAAACTTTCTGACACTTGTACTTCACCTGAAGTCGATGCCACCTTATATCGTCAGCTTGTTGGTAGTCTCTTATACTTGACTCATTCTTGTCCTGACCTTTCCTTTGCCGTTGGTCGTGTTGCCCGTTATATGCAGACACCTCATGAAAGTCACTCAAAAGCAGCTAAAAGAATACTTCGATATATTCGAGTTATAGTTCAGTTTGGGATTCATTACAGTACAGGGGGGAAACCTTTGTTGGTTGGTTTCGTTGATTCAGATTGGGTCGGCGATCCTGATGATCGAAAGTCTACTGCAGGTTATGTTTTCAGTCTGGTATCCAGAATTATTACTTGGGCTTGTAAGAAACAACAAGCTCTTGCTCTTTCTTCAATATTGGCAGAATATCGAGCAACAGTTAATGCTAGTCAGGAAGCTTTATGGATTCGACAGATCCTTTCAGAGTTTGGATTCAAGCAGTAGCAACCTACTCCACTTTGGTGCGACAATCAAAGTGCCATCAAGCTTGCCAAACATCCAGTTCTACATCAACGCAGCAAACACATTGAGATACATATGCACTTCATCAGAAATCTTGTTCATGATCGTGTTCTTGAAGTGCTCTTTTTCCCTACAGATGATCAAGTTGCAGACATCTTCACCAAGTCTCTTACAGAAGCGAAGTTTTCTAAACTTCGACCTATGTTAGGAGTTCAGGAACCTGTCATTAAGGGGGGATAGGCTCTAATGCCTCCTTCCTTCTCCTAATAGTGTCACTTTTGTAAATCCTTCAATCCTATCCCAAGTTGTTCTTAAGGGGGGATGTTAGGATATTTAGACACTTAGGAGTTAGTTAAGATCAACTTGTGTAATATATCCGTGAGGGATAGTGTGTTTCTTTAGTATGCATTTGTAAGTACTTAATCCGACGGTCACAATATGTTCCCGACATAGAGTGATCCGACGGCTCAACTTCTCTTAGATCAAACCTAACCTTGATCTGTTGCTTAACACCCGATTGGTCCATGATCTCTATTTAAAGAGCATGGAGGGTCATTGTTTAGTTGATCGATTATGAGAAGCTCATTTGTAACTTTCTTTCTTTGCATAATAAATTGTACCATAGAAGCTATTTGGCCGGGGCCGTGGAGTGTTTCCCTCAAGAGGGTTTAAAACACGTCAAAACATCGGTGTGTTGATCTATGATCTGTTTGTGTGAAGTGGTTGCTCTTGGTGTTCACTCCTTTGGTAGTACGCTGTGTACCCGAACAGAGATAGATGGTTGGATTTTTTATGTGAGTTTGATTTTGAGATAAAAAAAATGAAACAAAATAAAGTGGTTGATGCAATGAGCAGCAAGGTGCATAAAATGCATGTGGCATCCATTACAACTTGCTAGTCATATTTCAGACAACAAATTATTAATTATCTTGCTAAAGATAAATTATATGTGCAAATAAAAGATAATTTACAACATCAGAATTTTGAAAGAGGTATGAAGGGTATCATTTGGAAGATGATGGATTTCTTATTTATAAAAACATAATTTATATTCCAAATGTGGCAAACTTAAGAGAATTATTATGGACGAAATCCATAAAATGCCATATTCTACTCACCTAGGATATCATAAAATAACTGTTATAGCTAGGAAACAATATTTTTGGTTGGGGATGAAGAAAGATATTGTTGAGTATATTTCAAGATGTATGAAATGTCACCAAGTGCAAATTGAGCATCAACACCCAACATGTTTGGTGCATCCTTTGCCAATTCCAGAATGGAAATGGGAAATAATTTCCATGGGTTTTATTACAGGTTTTCAAATGACCATGAAACAACATTATTCTATTATGGTTGTGGTGGATAAATTGTCAAAATCAGCACACTTTATACTAGTTTAAAACATATGCCATTGCAAGGATTTTTATGAAGGAAATATTCAGATTGCATGGGTTTCCAAAGGAAATAATTACATACAAGGATACCAAATTTACTTCAAATTTATGGAAAAGTATTTTTGTAGATATCGGTACACAATTGAACTCTATCACTGCCTACCATCCACAAACAGATGGACACACATAAAGAGTAAACCAGGTTCTTGAGGGAGTGCTTCGGATGTATGGGATGGACAAACCATCCAAGTGGGAAGATTATCTACACTTGTAGATTTTGCATATAACAATGGGAAACAAGCTTCATTGAGGATGAGTCCATTTGAAGCTTTATATGGGAAAATTCTAGGACACCAGTGACATGGGATAATCCAATAAACAAAATTGTACTTGCGCCAGAATTGCTCAAAGATATGGAATAAGAGGTTGAAAAAATTAGGAAGAATTTGAAGGCAACCCAAGATAAGCATAAAATCTATGCAGATAAGAATAGAATGCATAGAGAATTCAGTGTTGGGGAGCATGTTTACCTTAGAGTGATGCCAAGAAAGAGTTCAATGAATCTTGGAAGTTGTGCCAAGCTATCACTGAGATATTGTGGGCCATGTGAAGTGGTTGAAAGGATAGGTCCAGTTTCATATATAATTGCATTTCTTAGAAGTACTAGAGCTCATAATGTTTTTCATGTTTCTTTTCTTAAGAAATATGTACATGATCCTAACCATGTGATTGAATAAGATGTGATTCAGGTGAAAATCGAGGGAGAGTTTGAAATTGATCCACTATGCATCCTAGATAAGAAGGTAACATTGCTCTAGAACCGATACATCAGACAGGTAAAGGTGAAATCGAAGCACTTCAGTCCAGATGAGGCTACGTGGGAGTTGGAGGATGCCATGAAAGAGGCATACCCATTTTTGCTATGATTTTGAGCAAACACCATGGATGGTGTCATTCCAAGGGGGAGGGGATTGTAATACCCCTAATTTTTATTTGGAATCTATTTAATCAAAATTATGTAAATGATGTAAATATCCTAGTATGGATTCATGTGCAAATCTCAAGGCCAAGGCCTGGTTAGTGATTGGCTAAGTATGTATGGTGTGTACATTTTTATTTAGACCATATTGATCCAAGTCATGTCTAGGAAGCACAAGGGGAACAACAGTTTGACTGAATGAGTCGGCTCTGTTATGGCGAAAGCTTAATAAACAAAATGAGCAAAAGCAGGATTACACAACACATATAAACACAATATGCGCAAACAATATGCAGAAATGGGAACTGCTCTTCTATTACTTGCAAACAGATCAAAATTGATAGATTCTGATGTATATTACAATATTATACATGATTATATAGAATTATGAGATGCTTGGGTGCCTGCATGTTATGTTCAGTTACAAAGAAGAAGTTAGAATGGTTTCAACAGTTCAACCATTACAGTCGACTGGAAGATAGAGAGACAGTCTATCGAAGTTCAAGAGTCGCTGGTCGCATGTCGATGCTGCATGTTGATGTCGTGAAATGTGAGGTTGGTGAACATGTTGAAGGTGCCGAATGTGTCGTAGTATGTCGAAGTCGAGACTCGTCGGAGTTGTATCAAAATCGGAACCTGTCGAATCAAAACTTGTCGAAGTTGTATCGACATCGATGACTTGCAAACTATGATGTTGATCAGACCTCCTTTCTTAAGAAACATTGGTCTCCATGGTTTTCTCATGAAGGCGAGGAAAATTTTCAGTTATTTCAGTAATAGAGTACCACTTTCCTTGAGATGGGATTTGTCCAGCATTCACAACCTGAAACAAGGGAATTGTGTTCATCCTTGTAAGGCGTACTGGTCGTCCCACAATGGTGTTTCAAGGAAGAGGCTCCTGAACATCTGGATGGATGTATTCAGGTTCTGCTATTGATAAGTCATCTTATTCCAACAAGGGTGCATGGTATGGTCGAAGTAGATCCATGTTGAAGAATGGATGCAGACCTAGGCATGCATGAATGTTGAGCTGGAAAGCATTTTTGCCAATCTGTCAAAGAATACTATACGATCCATATCACAAAGGTTTTAACTTCTTGAAAGGACCAGTGAAGCGCTCCTTTTTAAGATGAAGCTAGACCTTATCCCTAATTTGGAATGTATGAGGAATACGATGCTTGTTGTGTTGGGCCTTATCTTTCTCGTTAGCTCTGTGCAACATATCAAGTGCTTGTCGCTGGATATCGCAAATCTGTTCTCGAAACGTGACTGCTTTATCAACTTCTCGTTGGCTATAGTCGCTGTCAGAGTTCGGTTGTGTCGAGGAGTTGATCAAGTTGATAGGCGCTGAGGGTTGAAATCCATAACAAATCTCAAATAGACTCTTTCTTGTGGAGCTGTGCTAAGCACGATTGTAGTTATGTTGAATGTATCGAAGACTATCATCCCATGTGCGTTGATTCTTGTGATTGTACATGCGAAGCAGTTGTACTACAAGGTGATTCACAACTTCCGTATGTCCGTCGATTTGAGGATGGAAAGTTGTCGACAATGAAATTCATGTGTCCAGATGTTTCCATAGGGTCTTCCAAAATATGTTGATGAATCCAGCATCTCAGCCGAAAATGATGGTTGTGGGTAAAACAAAGTGTTTTCAAACATGCATAAAGAAGAGATGAGTGGTTTGCTACGCTGTCGTGGTCTTCTTACATTTTATGAGAATGGCCATCTTGGAAAATTGGTCGACTACTACTAATATTGCGTCATACTGATGTCTGGTAGTAGGATAACCCGTTAAGTATTCCATAGAAATAGATTCCCATGGTCGACTAGGAACTGGAAGAGGTGTGCACAATCCCTATCGTCGATTAGGCAGCTTAGCAATGGCACAAACCATGCATGATCGAATGTACTTATTGATGTCGAATTTAAGTGTAGGCCAAAAGAAATATTTCTGTAGAATAGCAAGTGTCTTTGCTACTCCAAAGTGTCTTGCAGTCTTGCTGTAGTGCGTGTCCTAAATGAGCTGCTGTCGATGCTCATTGGTCGGTACACAAAGCTATCCAATCTTGTATAGTAAGGTGTCTTTTAGGGAGTAGTCGGAGTCTAAGGTCAACGACTTGTTTGTCTACAACTGTCGATAGACTGCTAAGAAGTTATTGTATTCCTCATACAACTGTGCCCAAGTGGTCGTATCGTACCCCTGCATACTCATCACTGTCAAAAGGAGAGTAATGGGTGGTCGAATGAGGCAATCAGTGACAACGTTAGCTTTACATTTCCGATACTTAATCAATACCTGGAATTGTTGTAGGTATTTAATCCACTTGAGTTGTTGGTTTGTCTGTAACTTTGATTGTGTCAAAGAGAACTGTAGAGGCTTGTGATCAGTGAGAATGACCGTTTCCATGCCAAGGATGTAATGCCTCCATTTCTTGAGAGCTTGCACAATGGCGTACAGTTCTTTTTCATACATCGAGTATCTTCTAACTGTGTCGTTAAAAGTCTTGGAATGAAAAGCGACTGGGTGACCAGACTAAGTGATCATTGCGCCCAAGGAATAATCCAATGCGTCCGTATCAATCTCAAATGGCCGATGCAAATCAGGTAACACAAGTACTGGTGCAGTGCAGAGCCTGTGTTTGAGATGTTCAAAAGTTGCTTGATGTCTTATTGTCCATTAGAAGATATTTTCCCATTTCCCTTCATCAATTGATTCAAGGGCCAGGCTATGTGACTGAATCCAAGTATGAACCATCGATAAAAATTTTCCAAACTAAGAAAACTTCTTAGTTCTTGAATGCTTTTAGGAATGGGCCAATCTTTGAGGATCTGTACTTTGTCTAGATTGACATGAATTCCTATAGAGTCAAGTACATACCCCAAATATTTGATGCTGGTCATCACAAAAGAGAACTTGTCCATGTTTAGATAGAGTCAATGTTGTTGGAGAGTGTCGAGGACTTGTCGAAGATGTCCGACATGTTCTACTAATGATCGATTGAAAATCAATATATCGTCGAGATAGACAATGAACCATTTACCAATGAAAGGTCGAAGAATTTTATCCATATGTCGCATGAAGGTCGCAGGTGCATTGGTTAAGCCAAAAAGCATGACTAACAATTCAAAAAATCCTTCCTTGGTCTTGAAAGCATTTTTCCACACATCTAAGGGCTCGATTGGAATCTGATCATATCCTGACTTGAGGTCAAGCTTAGTAAAGAATTTAGCACCTTTCAGACAATCGATGAGCTCGTCTATCCACGACATAGGGTAGCGATTCTTAACCAAAATTTTGTGTAGAGCTCTGTAGTCGATGCAAATGCACCAAGTCCCATCTTTCTTCGAAACTAGGATGACTGGACTTACACAAGGAGAGGAGCTGGGGCGGATATGACCTTTGTCAATTAATTCTTGGATTTGTCTGCGAATCTCTTCATTTTATAGAATGGATCTTCTGTAAAAAGATGCATTAGGAAAAGAAGAACCGTGAACAATTTCAATGGAGTGTTTTACCTGACAATGTTGAGGTACTCCATCGGGAGATTGAAAGAGGTTCTGGTACTCATCGAGAATATGATCGACTTGCTACTTCTGTCGAAAGCTGCATTGGTTGGTGACTCAATTCGTTGTTGCAATATTCTTAAAATGTTGCGGCTTGATCATGATTAATGCGAATTTTTGAGCATGATTAATGAGCTTCTTTGTCTGTTTGGAAGATACCAATGCGACCGTTGGTGTAGATTGGTGCTCTGGTATGTTGAACCATCGATTTTGGATTCCGATAATCACCTTCTAAGGCCGTGACTGATAACTTCCATGTCTATTCTAGAGGTAAGTTTTCCCAAACAAGGCGTCGGCTATAGAGAGTGGTGCCACATCACAAAGTACTTCATCTTCAAAAGGTTTTATTAAGTAGGCGAGTTTGCATTGTCGAGTGATCCATAGTTCTTGTCCATCCTTTATCCAACCAATTTTGTAAGGCTTAGGATGCAGAGTGGTAACAAGACCTAGTTTCTTCATGAGATCTTTGGAAACGAAGTTCTTTTGGCTTCTGTTGTCCACAATCAGATGCAATGGGTTGCTTTGGACCCATATCCGTGTATGGAACATGCATTCTCATTCCTCCTCGTCGATGATAGTTGAGGATGCTAGAGTGGTCAATGTCAAAAGGGTCGTTGCTTCTGGATCAGATTCTTCCACCGTCTTTTGAACGCGTCGGAGGTTGAAAATTTTGTCAAAAATGTCTTCTGAGCTTTGCTTTCAGATGTATCATGCTAAGATGAGTGGTGGTAATCGCACCATTTTAAGATTGGCGGTTGTTTTCTACATTCCCTTTTGTGAAAAGGATTCTTACCGTGGTTTGGATTTGGCTATGTCGGCTGAGAAGAGTTCGACTTGTTGAAGTTGGCTGGGGCCTTCTTGTCGGGTGGTCGTCTTGATGTCGTCTTTGTCGCGAAGCGTGCTTTCCGTTTTTGCTTGGTTTCCAGTTTGTTGGCATAGTGGAATGCATCCGCAAGCGTATTGATAATAAAAAATCCCATCTCCTGCTAGATCTACTAGGAAAATCTGCTAATGTACTTCAGAACAAGCAATTTCTCTTCTTCTTGGACGCCACGTCTAGCCATGAGTTGGTAGAACTCATCGGTGTAACTCTATACTGATTGGTCTTTCCATTGCCTTAGCTGCTGCCACTTCTTATACTATTGCTCGAGGTATTTAGGCGGGTAAAATTCCTTCTGGATGTGTTTGAAGAATTTATCCCATGTGTCGATGGGGTCTCCGCTTTTCTCCATCTTTGTCAAGAGGTTTTCGCACCAGTAGTGTATGGAGGTTGACTTCTTTAAGGATGCAAGGGTGACTTTTTCAGCTTCAGAGAGTTGATTTAGAATGTAATAGGATTCCAATTGTTGCACCCAATTGTTGACGGATTCTGCGTCAATATTACCTTCAACATTCGGTATGTCCAAATTCATTTTCACTTTGAAGGGGTTGATGTTATCAGAGTGAGTTCTCGTCGAAGATCCTCCAGATGTCGAAGCGAATCATAAGAGAATCTTGTTGAACTAGGCGAACATTTCAGTGCATTGTCAAGCCAGAGCTTGCTCAATAAATTGTGCTATCTCGTTGGCTACATGTCTATCATTTGTTTCTTGTGTCATTTCTGGAGTAAGTGTCTGCTTGGATTATTGAGATTGCGAGCAAGTTTGAACCGGCATAAGTCAGGTAACTTCAAGAGAAGTGTATATGCAGAACTTAAGAACGAATAAAAGTGTCGTGTATAGGAAGCACAAGGGGGACAACAATTCAACTGAATGGGTCGGATCTGTTATGGCGGAAGCTTAATAAACAAAATGAGCAAAAGCAGGATTACGCAACACAGATAAACACAATATTCGTAGACAATATGCAAAAATGCGAATTGTTCTTCTAATACTTGCAAACAGATAAGAAATGATATATTTTGATGTATGTTACAATATTATACATGCTTATATAGAATTCTGAGACGCTTGGGTGCCTTCCCGTTACGTTCAATTACACAGTAGAAGTTAGAACGGTTTTAACAGTTCAACCGTTAAAGTCGACTAGAAGACAGAGAGACAGTCTGTTTAAGTTTGACAGTCATTGGTCGCATGTCGATGTCATGAAATTTGAGGTTGTTGAACATGTCGAAGGTGCAGAATGAGTCGTAGTATGTCAAAGTCGAGACTCATTGGAGTTGTGTCGAAATCGGAAGTTGTCGAATTCAGGTCGAGTCAAAACTTGTCGAAGTTGTATTGAAATCGATGACTTGCCAACTATGATGTGGATTAGACCTCCTTCCTTAAGAAACAATGGTCTCCATTGCTTGATCGTGAAGGTGAGGAAACTTGTCGATTATTTCAGTAACAGAGTACCACTTTCCTTGAGATGGGAGTTGGTCAGCTTTGGAAACTTGAAATGAGGGAATTGTGTTCATCCTTATAAGGCATTCTCGTCGTCCCACAATGGTGTCGCAAGGAAGAGGCTCTTGAACATCCATATGGATGTCTTCAGGTTTTGCTGTTGATAAATCGTTCTGTTCCAATAAGGGTGCATGGTATGGTCAAAGTAGATCCACGTTGAAGACTAGATGCAGACCCAAGCATGCAGGAATGTCGATCCAGAAAGCGTTTTCACCAATCTGTCAAAGAATACTATACGGTCCATATCACAAAGGCTTTAACTTCTTGAAAGGACCAGTGAAGTGCTCATTCTTAAGATGTAGCCGTACCTTATCCCAAATTTGGAATGTATGAGGAATACGATGTGTGTCGTGTCGGGCCTTAGATTTCTTGTTTGCTCTGTGCAACATATCCTGTGCTTGTCGCTGGATATCGCAAATCTGTTCTCAAAACTTGATTGCTTTATCAACTTCTCGATGGCTATAGTCGGTGTCAGAGTTCATCTATGTCGAGGAGCTGATCAAGTCGATAGGTGCTAAGGGTTGAAATCCGTAACATATATCAAATGGAATCTTTCCTATAGAGCCGTGCTGAGCACGATTGTAGCTGTGATGAATGTATGGAAGACTATCATCCCATGTGCGCCGATGCTTGTGATTGTGCATGCGAAGTAGTTGTACTGCAAGGCGATTCACAACTTCCATCTGTCCGTCGGTCTGAGGATGGAAAGTTGTTGACAATGAGAGTCGTGTGTCCAGCTGTTTCCAGAGGGTCTTCCAAAATATGTTGACGAATCTGGCATCTCGGTTGGAAATGATGGTTGTGGGTAAACCAAAGTGTTTCCAAACATGTGTAAAGAAGAGCTGAGCGGTCTGCTGTACTGTCGTGGTATTCTTACATGTTATGCGAATGGCCATCTTGGAAAATTAATCGAATACTAATAATATTGCGTCATGCTGATGTCTGGTAGTAGGATAATCCATCAAGTAGTCCATAGAAATAGATTCACATGGTCGACTAGGAACTGGCAGAGGTGTGTACAATCCCTGTTGTCGATTAGGTGGCTTAGTAATGGCACAAACCACGCATTATTGAATGTACTTTTTTATGTCGGATTTAAGTGTAGGACAAAAGAAATACTTCTGCAGAATAGCAAGTGTCTCTACTACTCCAAAGTGTCCTATGGTATTCCTGTAGTGTGCGTCCCAAATGAGGTGTTGTCGATGCTCACTGGTCGGTAGACAAAGGCTTCCAAGCTTGTATATCAAGTTGTCTTTCAAGAAGTATTCGGAGTCTGAGGTCAACGACTTGTTAGTCTGTAACTATCGATAGAATGTTGAGAACTCGTTTTTGTCCTCATACAACTGTGGCTAAGTGGTCGTGTCGTATCCCTGCATACTCATCACTGTCAAAAGGACAGTAATGGGTGGTGAACTGAGGCAATTGGCGACAGGGTTAGCTTTACCTTTCCAATACTTAATTACCAACTGGAATTTCTGTAGGAAATTAATCCACTTGATTTGTCAGATTTTCTGCAACTTTGATTGCGTTGGAGTGAACTATAGAGGCTTGTGATCAGTGAGAATGACCATTTCCTTGCCAATGATGTAATGCCTCCATTGCTTGAGAGCTTGCACAATGGGGTATAGTTCTTTTTCGTACATCAAGTATCTTATAACTATGTCATTAAAAGTATCAGAATGAAAATTGACTGGGTGACCAGACTGAGTGATCACTACGCCCAAGGCATAGTCCGATGCGTCCATCTCAATATCAAAGGGATGATGCAAATCAGGTAAGCCAAGTACTGATGCAGTGTAGAGCCTGTTTTTGAGTTGTTCAAAAGCTACTTGATGTGTTTCTGTCCATTGGAAGACAGTTTTCCCATTTCCCTTCGTCAACTGATTCAAGGGCTAGGCTATGTTACTAAAGTTGAGTATGAACCATCGATAGAAATTCACCAAACCAAGAAAACTTCTTAGTTCTTGAATGCTTCTAGGATTGGGCCAATATTTGAGGATCTGTACTTTGTCTGGATCGACGTGAATGCCTGCAGATTCAATTACATACCCCAAATATTTGATGTTGGTCATCACAAAAGAGCACTTGTCCATTTTCAAATAGAGTCAATGTTGCTAGAGAGTGTCAAGGACTTGTCGAAGATGTCCAACATGTTCTTCCCATGATCGACTAAAAATCAATATATCGTCAAGATAGACAATCACCCATTTGTCGATTAAAGGTCGAAGAATGTTATCCATATGTTGCATGAAGGTCGCAGGTGCGTTGGTTAAGTTGAAAGGCATGACTAACCATTCGAACAATCCTTCCTTGGTCTTGAAAGCAGTTTTCCACACATCGGAGGGCTCAATTGGAATCTAATGGTATCCCAACTTGAGGTCAATCTTAGTAAATAATTTAGCACCTTTTAGACAGTCGATGAGCTCGGCTATCCGTGGCAGAGGGTGGTGATTCTTTACCAAAATTTTGTTGGGAGCTCTATAGTCGATGCACATGCGACAAGTCCCTTATTTCTTTGGAACTAGGATGACTAGACTTCTACAAGGAGAGGAGCTGGGGCAGATATGCCCGTTGTCTATTAATTCTTGGATTTGTCTGTGAATCTCTTCATTTTTTAGAATGGATCTTCTGTAAACAGATGCATTACAAAAAGAAGAACCAGGAACAAGTTCAATGGAGTGTTTTACCTGACAATGTTGAGGTACTTCATCGGGAGCTTGAAAGAGGTTCTAGTACTCATCGAGAATATGATCGACTTGTTGCTTTTGTCGGGAGCTACATTGGTCGGCGACTCGACTCGTTGCTGCAATCTTCTTAGAATGTTGCGGCTTGTTAATAATTAATGTGAATTTCTAAGCATGATTGATGAGCTTCTTTGTCTATTTGGCTGATATCAGTGCGACCATTGGTGTAGGTTGATGCTCTGGTATGCTGAACCATCGATTTCAGATTCTGACAATCACCTTCTGAGGTCGTGACTGATAACTTCCATGTCTATCCCAAAGGTAAGGTTTCCCAAACAGGGCATCGGCTATAGAGAGTGGTGCCACGTCGTAGAGTACTTCATCTTCAAAAGGTTTTATGAAGTAGGCGAGTTTTCATTGTTGAGTGATCCGTATTTCTTGTCCATCCTTCATCCAACTGATGTTGTAAGGATGAGGATGCGGAGTGGTATCAAGACCTAGTTTCTTCACGTGATTTTCAGAAATGAAGTTCTTTTCGATGTCATTGTCCATAATCAGATGTAATGGGTTTCTCTAGACCCATATCCATGTATGGAACATGCATTCTAGTTCCTCCTCATCGACGATAGTCGAGGCTGTTGGAGTGGTCGATGTCAAAAGGGTCGTTGCGTCAGGATCAGATTCTTCCACCGTCTTGTCGAATGCGTCGGAGGTTGACACTTTTGTCAAAAATGTCTTCTGAATTTTTCATTCAGACATATCATGCCAAGATGAGTGGTGGTAATTGCACCATTTTCTGGTCGATGGTTGTTTGCTACGTTCCCTTTTGTGAAAAGGTTTCTTACCATGGTCTGGATTTGGCAATGTCAGCTGAGAAGATTTCGACTTGTCGAAGTCGGCTGGTGCCTTCTTTTCAGGTGGTCGTCCTGATGTTGGATTTGTCGTGAAGGATTCTTTCCCTTTTTTCTTGGTTTCCAGTTTGTTGACGTAGTGGAATGCATTCGGAAGCGTATTGACAATCATAAATTCCATCTCCTGCTGGATGTTCTAGTACAATCCGCTGATGTGCTTCAGAACAAGCAATTTCTCTTATTCTTAGACACCAAGTCTATCCATGAGTCGGTAGAACTCGTCAGTGTAAATCTGAATTGATTGGTCTTTCAATTCCTTAGTTGTTGCTACTTCTTATACTGCTACTCGAGGTATTTAGGTGGGTAAAATTCCTTCCGGATGTGTTTGAATAATTTATCCCATGTGTCGATGGGGTCTCCGCTTTTATCCATCTTTGTCAAGAGGTTCTCCCACCAGCAGTGCACGGAGGTTGACATCTTTAAGGACGCAATGGTGAATTTTTGACATAATAGGATTCCAATTGTTGCACCCAATTGTCGACGGATTCTGTGTCAATATTACCTTCAAGATTTGGTATGTCCAAATTCATTTGCACTTTGAAGGGGCTGATTTTATCAGAGTGAGTTCTCACTGAAGATCCTCCGGATGTTGAAGCAAATCGCAAGAGAATGTCATTGAACTGGGCAAACATTTCAGTCCATTGTAGAGCCAGAGCTTGCTCAATAATCTATGTTGTCTCGTCGGTTGCATGTCTATAGTCTATTTCTTTTGTCATTTCTGGAGTTAGCATTTGCTTGGATTGCTGAGATTACGATCGAGTTTGAACCGACATAAGTTAGGTAACTTCGAGAGAGGTGTATATGAAGAACTTAAGCACGAATAAAAGTATCATGTCCAGGAAGCACGAGGGGGACAACAGTTCAACTGAATGATTTGGATCTGTTATGGTAGAAGCTCAATAAACATAATGAGCAAAAGCAGGATTACCCAACATAGATAAACACAATAGGCGCAAAAAATATGCAGAAATGCGAACTGTTCTTCTATTACTTGCAAACAGATCAAAACTGATAGATTCTGATGTATGTTACAATATTATACATGCTTATATAGAATTCTGATATGCTTGGGTTCCTTCCCATTACGTTCAGTTACAAAGAAGAATTTAGAATGGTTTCAACAGTTCAACCATTACAGTCGACTGGAAGACAGAGGTTTAGTCTGTTGAAGTTCGACAATCGCTGGTCGCATGTCAATGTTGCATGTCGATGTCGTGAACTATGAGGTTGTTGAACATGTCGAAGGTGCGGAACATGTCGCAGTATGTCGAAGTCGAGACTCGTCAGAGTTGTGTCGAAATCAGAACCCACCGAAGTTGTTGAAGTCATGTCGAGTCGAAATGTGTCAAAGTTGTATCGACATCGATGACTTTCCAACTATGATGCATATGAAACCTCCTTCCTTAAGAAACAATCGTCTCCATTGTTTGCTCATAAAGGTGAGAAAACTTGTCGATTATTTCAGTAAAAGACTACCACTTTCCTTGAGATGGGAGCTCTCCAGCCTTGGCAACCTCAAACAAGGGAATTGTGTCTGTCCTTGTAAGGCGTACTCGTCATCCCATAATGGTGTCGCAAGGAAGAGGCTCCTAAACATCTCGATGGATGTCTTCGGGTTCTGTTGTTGACAAGTCATTATGTTCCAACAAGGGTGCATGGTATGGTCAAAGTAGATCTACATTGAATACTGGATGCAGACCTAGGCATGCAGGAATGTCAAGCTGGAAAGTGTTCTCGCCAATCTGTTGAAGAATACTGGACGGACCATATCACAAAGGTTTTAACTTCTTGAATGGAACTATGAAGCGCTCTTTCTTAAGATGTAGCCAGACCTTATCCCCAATTTGGAATGTATGAGGAATACGATGCTTGTCATGTCGGGCCTTCGCTTTCTTGTTTTCTCTGTGCAACATATCCTGTGCTTGTCTCTGGATATCGCAAATCTGTTCTTGAAACTTGACTGCTTTATCAACTTCTCATTGGTTGTGATCTATGTCGGAGTTTGGCTATGTCGAGGAGATGATGAATTCCATAGTCTCTGAGGGTTGAAATCCGTAACATATCTCAAATGGACTCTTTCCTATAGAGCTATGATGAGCACAATTGTAGCTGTGATGAATGTATGGAAGACTATCATCCCATGTGCGTCGATGCTTGTGATTGTACTTGCGAAGCAGTTGTACTAAAAGGTGATTTACAACTTCTATTTGTCCGTCAGTCTGAGGATGGAAAGTTGTCGACAATGAGAGTTGTGTGTCCAACTGTTGCTAGAAGGTGTTCCAAAAGATGCTGATGAATCTGGCATCTCGATCGGAAATGATGGTTGTGGGTAAACCAAAGTGTTTCCAAACATGTGTAAAGAAGAGTTGAGTGGTCTGCTGCACTGTCATGGTATTCTTACATGGTATGAGAATGGCCATCTTGGAAAATCGGTCGACTACTACTAATATCGCGTCATGTTGATGTCTAGTAGTAAGATAACCCATCAAGTAGTACATAGAAATAGATTCCCATGGTTGATTAGGAACTGGAAAAGGTGTGTACAATCCCTGTCGTCGATTAGGCGACTTAGCAATGGAAAAAACCATGCATGGTCGAATGTACTTGTTGACAACGGATTTAATTGTAGGTCAAAAGAATCAATTCTACAAAACAGAAAGTGTCTTTTCTACTCCAAAGTGTTTTGTAGTCTTGCTGTAGTGTGTGTCCCAAATGAGCTATTGTCGATGCTCACTGGTCGGTACACAAAGCTGTCCAAGCTTGTATATCAAGGTGTCTTTCAGGAAGTAGTCGGAGGCCGACAACTTGTTAGTCTATTACTATTGGTAGACTGTTGATAAGTCACTATCGTCCTCGTACAACTGTGTCCAAGTGGTCGTGTCATATCCCTGCATACTCATCACTGTCAAAAGGAGAGTAATGGGTGGTCGACCAAGGAAATCGGTGGCGGCGTTAGCTTTACATTTTCGATACTTAATCACCAACTAGAATTGCTATAGGTAATTAATCCACTTGAGTTTTTGGTTTGTCTGCAACTTTGATTGCGTCATAGCGAACTATAGAGGCTTGTGATCAGTGAGAATGACCATTTCCTTGCCAAGGATGTAATGCCTCCATTGCTTGAGAGATTGCACAATGTCATACAGTTCTTTTTCGTACGTCAATTATCTTCTACCTGTGTCATTTAAAGCCTTGGAATAAAAAGCAACTGGGTGACCATACTGAGTGATCACTGCGCCCAAGGCATAGTCTGATGTATCCGTCTCAATCTCAAAGTGTTGATGCAAATCAGGTAACACAAGTACTGGTGCAGTACAGAGCCTGTACTTGAGTTGTTCAAAAACTACTTGATGTGTTGTTGTCCATTGGAAGACAGTTTTCCCATTTCCATTCGTAAACTAATTTAAGGGCCAGGCTATGTGACTGAAGCCGAGTATGAACCGTCGATAGAAATTCGCCAAACCAAGAAAACTTCTTAGTTCTTGAATGCTTCTAGGAATGGTCCAATCTTCTAGGATCTATACTTTGTCTGGATTGACGTGAATGCCTGCAGAGTCAATTACATACCCCAAATATTTGATGTTCGTCATCGCAAAAGAGCACTTGTCCATGTTCAGATAGATTTGATGTTGTTGGAGAGTTTCGAGGACTTGTCGAAGATGTCCGACATTTTCTTCCCATGATCGACTAAAAATCAATATATCGTCGAGATAGACAATGGCCCATTTGCCGATGAAAGGTCGAAGAATGTTATCCATATGTCACATGAAGGTCGCAGGTGCATTGGTTAAGCCGAAAAGAATGACTAACCATTTGAACAATCCTTCCTTGGTATTGAAAGCCGTTTTCCACACATCTGAGGGCTCGATTGGAATCTGATGGTATCCCGACTTGAGGTTGAGATTATCAAAGAATTTAGCACCTTTCGAACAATCGATGAGCTCATCTATCCATGGAAGAGGGTAGTGATTCTTTACCGAAATGTTTTTGAGATATCTGTAGTCGATGCACATGCGCCAAGTCCCGTCTTTCTTCGGAACTAGAACAACTGGACTTCCACAAGGAGAGGAGCTGGGGCAGATATGACCTTTGTCGATTAATTCTTGGATTTGTCTGCAAATCTCTTCATTTTTTAGAATGGATCTTCTGTTAACATATGCGTTAGGAAAAGAAGAACCAGGAACAAGTTCAATGGAGTGTTTTACCTGACAATGTTGAGGTACTTCATTGGGAGCTTGAAAGAGGTTCTGGTACTCATCAAGAATATGATCGACTTGCTGCTTTTGTTGAGAGCTGCATTGGTACGTCACTCGACTCATTGCTGCAGGATTCTTAGAATGTTGCGGCTTGATCGTGATTAATGTGAATTTCTGAGCATGATTGATGAGCTTCTTTGTCTGTTTGGCAGATATCAGTGTAATCGTTGGTGTAGGTTGATGCTCTGGTATGTTGAGCCATCGATTTATGATTCTAACAATCACCTTTTGAGGCAGTGACTGATAACTTCCATGTCTATCCCAGAGGTAAGGTTTCCCAAATAGGGCGTCGGCTATGGAGAGTGGTGACACATCGTAGAGTACTTCATCTTCAAAATGTTTTATGAAGTAGGTGAGTTTGCATTGTCGAGTGATCCATAGTTTTTGTCCATCCTTCATCCAATCGATGTTGTAAGGCTGAGCATGTGGAGTGGTAAAAAGACCTAGTTTCTTCACGAGATCTTCGGAAACGAAGTTCTTCTAGCTGTTGTTGTCCACAATCAGATGTGATGGGTTGCTATGGACCCATATCCGTGTATGGAACAGGCATTCTCATTCCTCCTCGTCGAAGATAGTTGAGGCTGCTAGAGTGGTCGATGTCAAATAGGGTCATTGCGTATGGATCAAATTCTTCCACTGTCTTGTCGAACGCATCGGAGGTCAACAATTTTGTCAAAAATGTCTTCCGAGCTTTGCATTCATACATATCATGCCAAGATGAGTGGTGGTAATCGCACCATTTTCCGATCGGCTGTTATTTGATACATTCCCTTTTGTGAAAAGGCTTCCTAGCATGGTCTAGCTTTGGCGGTGTCGGCTGAGAATATTTTGACTTGTCGAAGTCGGCTGGTGCCTTCTTGTTCAATGGTCGTCCTAATGTCAGCATTGTCGTGAAATGTGCTTTCCCTTTCTCCTTGGTTTCCAGTTTGCTGGAATAGTGGAATGTATCCTCAAGTGTATTGATAGTCATAAATTCCATCTCGTGCTGAATGTATTGGGACAATCCACTGCTGTAATTCAAAACAAGCAATTTATCTTCTTCTTGGATGCCAAGTCTAACCATGAGTCAGTAGAACTCATCAATGTAACTCTGTACTAATTGGTCTTTCCATCTTGCTTTCTACCATATAATTACAATATAATTCTTTTGTTTTTAAACAAAGACAAAATAACATAAAACATTAATCTTTATTTAAGTAGTCATATAAAAGTTTATTACTTTTTAAACAAAGACAAAACAAGTGGCTACGTGGTAGCATTACTTGTCGATGAAGAAATTTGTAGTGGACTTTGCAGTGGAAAAATGCAATAGAGTTTGTCATCAAATTTATAAATGAAAAATTCAAGTTATTATGAACATAATATTCTATGCTCTCTACATTATTCTATATGTGTTGCAACATTCTCTAACTTGATTTGCTTAAGAAGTCAGACAAACTATGTGAAAATCAATGGCAAAGATAATCCAAAGTCATAGACAATAGTGAGCACTTGTGTTGTTTATGAGATTAGTTTTGTTTGGCCAATCTTTGTAATCTCTTTGTTTAAAATATTTGTCAGATATTTAGGATGTATTTCCATTTTCCTTGTGAAAAAAGTAAAATCAAGATTCCTGCATCAATGTAATGGCGTCAATTGAATCCATTGCTTATTGGTTTGGTCTGCAAAGTGTTTGATACTGAATAATTAATACTGAATAAAATAGTCAATGGATATATTAACAACTTATGTTTATATGGAAAAAAATATTGGATATGACTGATGAGTCCTCTCCTGTGTTTCATTAATTAAATGTTGAATAAGCCATCTATAAAAAATAAATTAAATAAACATGTTAAACACAAATGTTTTATTATCGTGTGGTGATATGTGAAATGATTGCCCAGTTCCTTTATATTGGTTAAGGCTTCCAAACCCCAAAGAATGTAGCTAAATTAAGAAGATTACTGGGGCTAGTTTGATATTATTGTAGATTCGTTAAATCCTTATTAAATATTGGAAGATCCAAGTCAAAGGTACAAGGTAAAGGAGTTAAGCTCTTATGGACAACCTATGAGAAGAAATATTTTAAGAGATTAAGTGAAACCTCATGACAACACTTAATGTTTTCCTAATGTACACCAATAAGTCAATGAAAATGGTAAATTTCATGGCTTTAGCCAGTAGGTGCCATGCCTAGTCCATAATATTGTTTTGAATAGCTAAATGCTTTCTCGTTCTTCTCTTTTTATTATAAATTTTCTTTGTCATGTTCATTATCTCTTCTTACACCAAAATTCATTTCATTTAATTCGCGAGAAGTTTCCTGATGGATGGAGGATACAATAAATTGCCTTTACTAGTTTTTGGTTTGGTCCTCATATCCAAGTGTGAGTATGTTTCTAGAGCCAGCCAAACAGTATTCACATTGACAATATTAAAGCATAGTAAATGCTCCATTATTTTCTTATTTATGCATATAGACATATTTTTGGATTTATTTTCTTATTTCTGCATATAGGCATATCTTGGATTTTAAACACCAATTTCATTAAACTTGGACTTATTCCAGTCCAAGTCACTTTGAAGACAGGGCTAAAACCACCTTTCTAAACTCTAAAATCAAACAAAATCCGGTTCCAAAACCACCAAATCCAGGTTCCAAAAGTGCCAAAACCGGTTCCAGAAGTGCCAAAACCGGTTCCAGAAGTGCCAAAACCGATTCCAAAAGTGCCAAAACTGATTCCAAAATTGCCAAAACCGATTTCGAAAGTGCCAAATCAAGGTTCCAAAAGTGACAAACTGGTTCCTAAATAGCCAAAAACTTGTTCCAAAAGTGCAAAATCCAGTTCCGAAAGTGACCAAACCGGTTCCGAAACTACCAAATCCATTTCCAAAAGTGCAAAATCCAGGTTCCAAAACCATACTTTTTATTTTGATATTTGTGTCTGTATAATATGATGGTCATTTGAAGTTGAATGTCATTAACAAACACCCCATTTTTGAATGAGGCTTAAGCTAAATGAATGAAGAGGCGGCTGACCCTTCTTCTGCCCATTATTATTTTAATTGTAGTTCTAGACTACAAGAAGGGTGGTTCGATCCTTCTTGTGTTCACCATTCTGGATACAAGTGAATTGTCGGATATTGGTGTTCACAATTATCTACTAAAAGAAGGGGCGGCCGATCCTTCTTGTCTTTATTCGGGATAAATATTGTTTACATGTTATATCATAGGCAATGTGTCGATCCCTGCCACATAATGCGGAAGTCGGTAGTGGGGAAATGTTGTCCCAACCTTCGTAGATTAATTGTTCTTCATTTCTCTTTTAAATGAAGGATCGACCGACCCTTCTTGTGCTTAGTATTTTTGCAGTCTACGACATTCAGGGTATGCATGAATTGGCGGCCTATACTTCGTAGTTTGAATATTTGCACAATTCCCTCATAAATAAAGGGGCGGTCGACCCTTCTTCTACCCAATATTATTTTCATACTATTTCTAGACTATTAGAAGGGTCGACCGACCCTTCTTGTGATTTATATTTATCTAGTCTTGACCCTTATGGTTATACATGAATTGATCTCTATTTTGGAAGGCGAAAATCTCACACGTGTGAACCTCAAAGAGAGAACTGACGCCATAGGAAGTGATGACATGGCATCTATGATGACATGGAATGTGTGATGATGACATGACATGTATGATGACATGGCATCGAAAGACACATGATGGTGTTCTGGTGTTATCATTAAGTCAATGTTGCAATGTGACATCATTCTGGAAAAGTATGGTAAGTTTGTGAAACTTTGGAAATTGACAAAGTATGGAAAAAGTAGTCAAAACTGCTCTGAGAGAATGCCTGCCATAATTCATGGTTTCAGAAAAATGAATGCACCATCATATCATGATATAGCTTGTTGAAGTGGCTATATAGCTATACATGATTGTGGATTGCGGGAACCGTTTGAGTAATGGATTTGCGACATGTGTTTCCGCAACCCACAATTCAGATTGCGGATTGCAAAACTTTTGTTTGTTTTTATTTAGAGATGTAGTCCCACAACCCGCAATTGCGGATTGTGGAAACGTTGTATTTATTTCAAAAAAATTAAACCTCCGCAACTCGTCTTCCACGTTACCCAGATTAGATCTTAGCCGTCGACTTGTCTTAATATTATGGCCCAGAAACAGGTTAATTGTTTTATTTTAAATAGAAACATTCTTTCTTTTTGTTTGTTTAAATCGAAACATTGTTTCTTTTTTCTTTTTTTAAATAGAATGAAATATCATAAAAGGGAGAACACAAGAATGATTGACAAACCCTTCTTGCAGTGTCGAACTATTTTGAAAATAATACTTGGAATAAGAAGCGTCGCTCGACCCTTTTGTAGTGTTGAACTATTGTAAAAATAATATTGGGAATAAGATGGGTCGGCCGACCCTTCGATTACGAGGGAATTATAAAAATAGAACACCTTGTAAGTTATAACATATAAAAATGGTTTCTAAGTAATTTTGTTTTTTATACTTATTTTTCGACAAGAAGGATCGGCCGCCCCTTCTTTTCGTAGTTATTTGTGAAAACCTTTATCCAGAAATTCAGATATATACATAATGCATAACAAAAGAAGGATCGACCGACCCTTCTTGCAGTGTCAAACTATTATGAAAAGAATATTGGGAATAAGATGGGTCAGCTGAACTTTCATCTACGAGTGAATGGTGAAAATAGAACGCCTTAGAGAAAGAGCGGCCGAGCGACCACTCTTTCTATGAGAATATTTCTACTTGCTAGCAAGGTATTTGAAGCAAAAATTTAATAAATTTGGAGACACATGGCATATTTGATTTTTAAAATTAGTTTAAATATTTTTTAAATGAATATTAAGGATATTAATGGTACCAGGCATGTTGGCCGTAGGATTTTCAATGAATTGATTAGAGTAATAAGTGTACGATTACTCCAGCAAAATATGTACTCGCTACAGATGACATCAATGACCACCATGATCCCGCCATATTGTGATAATTACCATTGACCTCATCCAGAGACTTTGTTGGTGACAAGACATAAACATCATGTGGACTGAAAGCATGATGAGATTATTCACACGAGTGATACAATCCATCATTTAATGCGAATATTATTAAGCCTGTTGTAGGCCATTTAATGCGCTGGCAGCATGCATGTTGGCCGTTGGATTTTCAAGGAATGGAGTGATACGTGTACAATTACTCCAGAAAAATCTGTAGTCGCTACAGATGATATCTTTGACCACCATGATCCCGCCATGCTGTGATAATTACCATTCCCCATCCATCCCAGAATCCCATCCCATTCAATCCATCAACACAATGGCCACTCACTATATATAGGCTAATCCATCAACACAGTGGCCACTCGCAGCAAACTGAAATGGAATTTTTCAGTTTGTGCACCTTATATTCCCTGGGTATGCATGGATTTGTCATTATGTTCCTGCAACCAGGAGGGGACAGAGGGAGATTAAGAAACGTTCTCATATAGGTAGATGAAGAAATGTTCTCATATAATGGATCTAATGCACCATTTTCCTGCAGAGAAATTTGGGGAGAGAATAGGTATCTTGAAATAATTGAAGAATCTTGATATCAATATTCTAAAGCCTCTTTCTCTTCTCAACGTATTGGAGCAACTTCCTAACCTTGAAAGACTACATATCCGCAAAAGGTTTTTCTCAATAAGAAAGAATTTTTGTAGTCATTATTATACACGTGTCTAATTTATGTGTTTGTTTATCATTTGTAAAGTATATTTCATTGTTTGAATACCTTTGCTTCCACTAACTACGGTGTTAGGAGCTAAATCGTCTAAGAATCCAAGTAGTAATTGCTTAGAATCCAAATTAGATCTAAGACTTGAATCATGGTTTCTTGAGATCTCCTTTGAACCATAAGAGGTGAGATCAAAACCAGTAAATGCATGAGAAATTATCTCAAGCCAATGGCAATGGTTTCTTGAGATCTCCTTTGAACCATAAGAAGTGAGATCAAAACCATTAAATGCATGAGAAATTATCCCAAGCAGGTGGCAATGGCCATATTCTTCAATAACCTTCTGAAAGCATGAGATAATGATCATATAGTAATAAATAAGAGGTGATTGCTTGAGGAGAGAGAATGCATTACCTCCAATAGCTGATTTTTCCTCCAAAATAATCATGTGATCATGATGCAAACCAACAGACTCTGGTGCAAGAGAGGATTTAGGACCTTCTGCAATATATAGAGTGTGAGCTAGCTCAGAAAGAGAAGAAAGTTGGAGCATGAGTGTAGAATCTGCAAGTTCTTTGTGGACAAATTCAATATGAGATGATACTGGTTCATGATCTGAGAGATCATCAAGGGGAGCGAATGCATCACTTTGCTTGTTCTCTAAAGGGTTTGGACCAAATCCTTCATTCTGTCTGCCAAATATTTCATCCAGATGGGCCCATAGCTCTTTTGGAGTTTCAACATCATCAATGATTTGGTAAAACATGTATTCAGAAAAAGCAGACATCATTCTTCCAAAGGCCATGTCACCTTTATTCAACCAGTCAATATTCTCTTCAGAGGATTCAAACTCTCTTTCAAAATAACAATCAAAGAGATCATGGCTCTTCAAACATGCTATCATTTTTTGTTTCCATTCATCATAGTTGAATGGAGAAAGAAGAGGGATTCCTTCTAAATATGAATACATTGGAGCTGTAGAAGACCTACAAAAATAATAGAGAATATCTGCAACTGCTACTGCTGCAAAAATGCAGAAACTACTACAACTGCTACACTCGAAATCTTGGTAATAACTTGCAAAAAACTCTCAGGAATGGAGATACACAATAATCTCAACATGCTCTGATACCATGTAAAAATCCTCACAGCAGATCTAGGAGATGATGTATACCTCACAAGAGTAATTATGATTAAGCAAGAAAATAGAAGAAGAGTAGTCAATGCAGTATAATGAGCAACAAAACAATAATACAGTAGAACTCAGATAGAAGAAAAAATACTTCACATATACTAAATTATTAATCACAAATGGACATATAAATAATACAATGCATGAGGATTCGAATGCCTAAGGTGGCAATTCGAATTAGCCTTCATGGAGTGATCAAAGGATCATTGGAGTGTCATCGGAGCACAACTAGTAGTCTATCTCATCATCGATGGAGTCATCAATGCACAAGTAACTATCAACCGTCAGTCAAACTGAGTCTAACTGAGTGTGGTAGGTGTAACTAAATGTAACTGGCACATGGAGACACTAACGGAATGAAGGAGTCTTAATGGAGGGTGCATGAGGAGCTAAATGGAGTCAGAATAGGTAGTCATGTCTCATCGGAGGTCAATCGGAGTGATAACAGCAGTGAGGAGTCAGTCTGGCCTCAAATTAAGAAAAGACTAGTGGCTAACTGAAGTAAACTGGACTGGTAGGTGAGAAAGGATGAGTGGCTTCCTTAAATCAAGGAGGAAGGGCGCACTAAGATCTAGGAGGGATAAAATTGATTTGAGAGAAGCTCTTGGGGGTTGGCTAACGGAGGGCTAGGTGTTGGACTGATGACTAGAATGCATGCAAATGCATGCAAACCCTAAAAGTGCATGCATGATTGAAAATGTAGATGATCAAAATACTGGTGGGACTAGGATGGAGTATAGGAATATCCTAACACTGAGGAGAAGGTCAAGACAACTGGTGTAACAAATAGGGTTTCCATCATCATTGGAGCCAAAAAAGTGATGCACAAGCACCAGCAGGTAAAGGTTATTCAAGCTAAAATAGATGTCATGGAACAACAGATCAAGTATTTCAAAGACATGTTTGACCCTTTGTTCAAGAAAGGGTTACCTCTCTTTTGGGAGGAGGATGGAACAATGCTCATAGAAGAAGAATATCAGAAGAAATTGGCGGTATGTAAAGTGCATTTCAATGATTTTGCAGGTATGGATCAGTTGTTATCAGGGAAGACAGTGGTGGAGAAAATGGAAAAGGATTTTGAGTTAAGCATGATGTTTAAGGAGGCTAGTGCACATCTGCAAAGATACTCTTATAGGGACCACACTGAGATCTGAGTCCTAATGAAGGAGTTGGCCACCTCAGAGCTTCCAGCTACCGAGCTATGGAAGCTTGTTGAGAAATATGGGAAGGGAAAGCTGATATTGGACCATTGAAGATTCGATGATCGTGGGATAGTAGCATGGAGGAAATATTCATTGAAGCATTTTGTTTAGTTTGTTAGAGTCTGTTGCCTTTCGGTAAAAATGCTCAGTAATTTTGTAAAAGTAAATTGAGCTAGTTTTACCAGCATTGTCATTTTGTTGTAACTAATTCATGAGGGTGGCGAACCTTTTTGAATAGGTGTCACCTACAATGTAACAGCTTCCTATTGAGGCAGCTTGAGATGGAAGGCTCTGAGCATCTATGTAAGCAATGTAATAGAAGGAGAAAGGGTTGGAAACTTTTGTTGGACTCGTGAATTCCCTGTGTTATTAAGCACTCTGAGATATATTTTAATAAAATCTGGCTGGGCCGAGTAAGGTTTTCTATCAGAGATTCCTGTGTTATTCATATTACAGTCTGTTTACTTCTTCTCTTATGTGAATGTTTCTCTCATTGTTTAATTCATACTGTTATGCTTTTTCATGCTTGGATAAGTGTTGTATCGGGACAGAAGTCATAAATATTATGCTCTGTTGCTTTCATTTCAAGCATCCACGACCATTTTCTGCTAAAGTCGGTATAGAATTTATTATCATAAGCTCTATATTGATGGGTTGTTCATATCTTCTTCTTTAATCACCAAAAAAAAGCTCTTTAATCAACTATCCTGCCTCTGATTAGTTTTCTTTGCATAGCACTGTCATGTTTAATCATATCCTGCCTCCTGCCTTTGATTAGTTTGATCTACAGTTTGGATTTGTCTTTACTCATGATCTGTGTGTGTTTTATGTTTTAAGTGAATTTATTTAATTAGAACATTTATCTATTTCTACAAATGATTAACATAAATTAATAAATTCATGTTAATTTTTCAATTAGCATTCCAGCTACAAGGTAATCTTGCATGTGCCTAATCCTTAAAACTACTGAGTGAATTTTCATTTCCTGATTGTGTTGTGGTTAAACCCGCATTAGTAACTTCGCTATACTCAATGCGCCAAATCAAATAAAAAGTAGTAACCTCCCTATACTCAGTGTGCCAAATCAAATATGCCACATGTCACAATATGATCATTCCACATGTCACCCTAGGATACTAGATATCAACATTTTAACAACAAAATTTATAGACGTTTTGCTTTAAAGACTTTGTTGGCAAGTGGAAATATTCTCAGAGAAAGAGCGGCCGCTCTTTCTCCAAGGTGTTCTACTGTTACAATTCCATCCTAAATGAAGGGTCGGCTGACCCTTCCAATTTCAAATATTCTTTTCATAATATTTTGACACTCCAAGAAGGGTCGGTCGATCCTTATTGTATTATCCATTATGGCTATAGCTGAATTCCTGGATAAAGGTTTTGACAATTAACAGCAAAAAGAAGGGGTGGTCGATCCTTCTTGTCGTAAAATGGAAGTCAGGACAAACCATTTTTATATGATATAAATTCCAAGGTGTCCTATTTTTACAATTCCCTCATAATTGAAGGGTCGCCCGACCCTTCTTATTCCCCATATTATTTTCATAATAGTTGGACACTGCAAGAAGTGTTCGTCAACCCTTATTACCAATATTCTTTTCATAATATTTTGACACTGCAAGAAGGGTCAGCCGATCCTTCTTGTGTTCTCCATTATGGATATAGCTAAATTGTTGGATACAGGTTTTCCTATTTAACTACAAAAAGAAGGGGCAGCCGATCCTTGTTGTCGGAAAACGGAAGTCGGGAAAAACTATTTTTATATGTTATAGCTTTTCACCTTAAAATTTTGAACAATTACAAATGAAAATTGCAATTTTGAACACTTTTCAAATCAGAAATTGCATTTTTTTTTATTTTAAATTGACATTTGAGGGTTATATATTCATACCTCCCTTCTAGCATGAAGGGATTTAATTAAAAAATAATAATAGCTAGCAGCACTTTTCATTCTTTTTATGAGATTTCATTCTATTTAGAAAAAGAAAAAAAGAAATAATGCTTCGATTTAAAAAAACGAAAGGAAATAATGTTTCTATTTGAAAAAAAAGAATGTTTCTATTAAAAAAAAGAAAAAGAAAGAATAAAATAGCTTTCGTATAATGCTACTATTATGATACTAATGTAAATGTGTAAAGTTACTTATTTACAATTATTTCCACAAGTAAAATTCAGTTCGAGGAGCATTATCCCTCGGCTACGGATGTCAACATGATCTATGGGTCCATACCCAAAGCATGTGGAGAGCATGAGGGGAGGGATCCTAATCTAAGTTATAATCTATTCTAAGGAAGACTTGTTGTTGTGCAGATCAGTCTTGATGTGAAAGGAACAAGCATGTTTTCCAACTACAACAGAAATGTAAAAGATGCATTTTACTTGTTTACTTAAATCATCACCAATTAATGAAAATTAAAAGAGAATAATTCAAGTAATTTAAACATATTAAGATCAATCTGTGATCACTGTGTCAATTGAAAAATTAACATTGATCAAATAGCATGTGAATCATTTGCAGAAATCGATAAAGAAAAATATCTTAATTAAAGAAATTCAAGAAGATATTTTATACATAGATCAGCCATAAGAGAAATCAGTACAACAGACCTGTGCATTAATTCATACATGCAAAAGGGATCACATACTGTAGATGAAAATTTGAGATACGAAATCAGCCGTTGTCAAAAAAACTTGAACAATAAACAGGAAAAGATTCAATGAGATTACTTTACTGTATTAATGAGTTCTGCAAACAAAATTACAAAGCTCCAGTAAGACAGAGAATCCCCAGTTGTCTTCTGTTGATTCCCAATCCCAAAATTATCCACCCCTTTTCAAAAGAGGCATCTGTCCAATCAGAACTACAACAGGGTACAAAAATGGAGATCCACAAAAAATATGGATCCACAAAATAAAAAATAACCTAATGTCGTAGAACATCTTGCCATTTTCCCCAAATCTCTAACAACTCATCTATTATAGGATAATTTGTTGACTCGAGTCCTAACTGGGCATTGCATTCGAACGTCTCCATCTCATTCTTTTCCAGCTTATGCCATATACAGATGTAGACTTGGATCTTACGTTCCATAGAAACTGGATTCCTAATCAATTGCTCCACATCATCAACCTTGACTTCTTCTAGAAGCTGAATTTGCTGCTAAACTTCATCAAACTTACGCTAAACTTCCTCAATCTTCAATTTAGGTGGAAAGTCATGTTCGATGAGTTCCATGGCATGCAAATGGAGAGCCAACATAACATTATCTACTGCATACCATCGCCTTCTATAGATGGCTCGGGATTTTTTAAGAATATCGTCAACCGATTCGTTTATTTCCAACAAAGTATTCAACGCACCTCTGATTTTCTTAAATTTAAAATTGCTAAGCATGGGAAATCCTTCTGGAATGTCTTTGTTGTACTTCTGCCATTCAACAATGTTATTATATGCCTTGGAAGCCTCAAGCCTTCTACCTTCATGCCTTTTAAAGGCACTAAGCATCTTGCCAAAAGTGATATGAGTTTCTCTAATTTCATCCAATGTGCAAAACAACTTTTCTAGGTATTCGTGATACTCCTTATTGACTTGAGAAGCCAAGTCCTTGAATTTCTGAGATGTCATCTTGAAGAGAGGCTGCACTTGCAGTTGCATCCTCACAGTGTTTTTGCAATAAAGCAATTTGCTAAACATTGGCAGAATTCTCAGCTTGTAACATTTGAAGTTCAACCTGCAAAAATTGGCTCTTGCGCTCCTCATCTCCCAACTTATCTTCCCAAATCCTTCTAAGATCATCAACATAAATTTGATGTTCCTCTTTCGCCTTTTTCAGTTCTTCTTGAAGCTTCTCCACTTCTTCCCTCTTCTGATCAATTTCTCTATTGAGAACCTGTAGGAATAAAGGTTTGCTACTGCAAATGCCCCTAGGGCTGTAGTTGCCTCAGTTGCCCCTGTCTGAGGGTTACTGGCTTATTGAGCCCAGACTATCTGGTTAGGAACATACATTTCTAAGCCTTTTTTATCAATGCTTCTCTTCTTACCCCTCTTTACCACTACCTTATTATCCTTACTGTAGAAGTAATGTCCAAGAGGGACTATTTCATCATCCTCCCATTCAGGTATTACTTCAGAAGTGACTGAAATAACATTTTATGTTGAAACCAATGAGGGATTTTGAGTGGCCATGGCATCGGGCATAGGCATGGTAACTTGAGGAACAATCATAGGGGTAGAAAGAATTTGAGGAATTGATGAGAGAATAGTAGGAAACGGGATTGAAGTGATAACTTCAGAAAGGAGAACTTGGTCACCATTAGCAGTTGATGGTAATGAAGAAGTAGTTGTGACTGAATCTCTGTCAGTGGGTAATGATGAAGTAGATGTGGGTAATTGCAGGAGGCCAGTTAAAGACAGGGCTTCTGCAAGTATAGAGGAAGGAATGGAAAGAGAAACTGAGTTACTAGGAAAGGGGTGGCCCTATGAGTCAAAGTGTGAAAAAACTGTGAAATAGAGAGTTGTGGGATTTCCCCTGCAGGAAAAATAGAAAGATCCTGAATAGGTGGTAACAAAAGTGATGGAACTGTGATGTCAGGGTTAGTAGAGGTAAGTTCCAAAATTGGTTGATCAAGATCAGAATGGTCCATTTCAATATTGTCCAACAAGTCTGTAAGTGACTATGAGTTGTCTGTCACTTCCCTAGTGACTTCTTCCACAACTTTGTCAGTTACCTTTTCAAGTACTTCTTTAGTCACTTGAACTGTAGCCTATGGCTCATCTTCTACATCGCTGTTACTGAGATCAACAATAGGAACTTCAGATGTGGAAACCTGAACTTTCTATCTCTTAGGAGGATTATCTTCAATCATTGTCGAGTCATCAACCAGCTGCGAAGCTGCAGCAGTTACTTGAACACTCATAGCAACCTTGGGCGATTCAACTGTCTTGGTACCCAACACTGAAGTCAATTTTGCCAAATGTTGTTGAAAATTGTGAGATGTCTGCAACAAGGCTTTAACCTACTCAGTGGTTTTAATCTGAGGAGGTTCCTCCATGGGATTCTTACCTTTGTCTCCATTTGTATAAGTAAGCATTAAGGTAGCATTGTCTAGCTGAATTTGGTTTTGTTCTCTACTCCTTCTAACCTGTTCAGTGATATTCAACTCCAAGGTTCTTTGCCCACAAACCTAAGATTTTATTTCTTTCTAAAATGCCATAATCTGTCACTGCTCATCCAAGCTCTTGGCTCTGGCTAACACTTTATGGAAGGTGTTCACCCCTCGATAGATAGAGTCATATGGCAAATCTTCATGGACATAGTCCATTTTCCTGTGATATTGCTTGAAGTGTGCATCGAAGAATTTCTTGGGATCGTGATTTCTTTTGGGTGCTTTTCCCAACTTCAAAGGAGCCAACTGATCACCAAGTACAACAGCCCAGGTTGAAGTAGGAATAACTAGTGGCCCAAGATTTACAGAGTACTTAGGCCAGCCTCTCTTTTTAGGACCAGTAAGTTTCTTGTAGAATCCAGCAGTGACAGTATTATAGGAAACTTCTTGAATAACCAACCTGTCAGGTACAATTCTGGGCAACAGGTGAACAATGTCACTTCCCCAAACTCTGATATATGCAAAAGACTCATAATCATACCAGTCCCCAATGGTGTTGATGAAGGTTCTGGCATCTGC
This sequence comes from Larix kaempferi, assembly GCA_027924585.1. Lineage (NCBI taxonomy): Eukaryota > Viridiplantae > Streptophyta > Pinopsida > Pinales > Pinaceae > Larix > Larix kaempferi. Next base: position 5,245,517 of record BSBM01000290.1, on the reverse strand, counting down.
TGAGAAGGCAAGGGATTCCTAGTGAAATAATTTAAAATAAATGGTACCCATGAAGTGGTCACAAATTTCATAAAGCAAGGGTAGATAATTTCTTTCCCATAATTCAGAATGATATATATGAATTGGTGGAGCCTCAGGAGTCCAATTCCACCCAAGTTAGGATATTGAAAGTCAGTGCAGAAGACATCAAGCATGTAGGCTGATAGATAAAAATGTTGCTTCTTTGAGATGGGTGCCTTTTGATAGTTTTGAATTTGTGTCTTAATTTCTGATGACAGGATGGATGCCCAGGGAAAGGATTCACCTGTTGTTAACACATGATGGGCTATGGAAGCCCATTTAGCCTTGAAAAATGAACAATTGGGGAGACCAAAAGCCTACAAAGCATGGCTGCGAGTAAAGAGTAAGGTTCCTTGAACCAAATAATAGGATAGAGATCATCCACCTTGGGCATGAAACTATTAGGTTTCATCATCCAACATTTCATCATCTTGTCAAAATTATTTCTGGTCTTGGATGATTGAATAAAGTTAGAACTCAGGGTTTTTATAACTGGCTTAAGAGCGAAAGCTCTGATAAAAACCTCTGGGCGAAAGGTAGTCAATTGCGAACCTGCACAATCATTGAATGACCGGTCCTTAGTATTGGCATTTTCAACAATCCATTTTACAGGGTCTGTATAAGTTAAGATGGAAGGGCGAGCAGCAATGGCATGAATTTGGGAAGCCCTAATTTTTTCATAGGCTAGCCGGTCTTGTTTGATGCCTAAAAGGTCATGGTTGTCAAAGATTTAAATTTTTGCCCATTCCATTTGATAATCCTCAGGCACCCTCTCACTGGTGTCTGAGAAAATGCCTAAATTGGGATCCTTGGTCAGTGAATCCCTATATAGTGCCTTGTACCAGGTAGTTCGAGACATTCTGATGAAGGTTTCGAGAAATTTTGATAAATAAACAAATGAGAGTCAAAATCAACCCATAAATAGTAAAAGCACGAAAAGAAGATGAAAAATTCACGACAAACCAACCTGATTTTAGTTGAAAACCGTGCAGGTGACCCTGGTAAAAACTCCATAGTAAAATCGATGTAGGAGCGTAAAAACCGACAGTAAAAATGATAGTGAAAAATAAAATAAAAATCGTTTGTTTAGGGTTTTTTTCGATCGGATGAGATCTGGACCGTAGACCTAGGAAGAAACAAACGACCGATATTACTCCTACGGGATGCAGGATTCGGGGTAAATTTTTAAAATCTTGCTTTATCCAACATTCCCGAAATCTGTAATCCAAAAATGTGGGTTGCGGGTTTCGAGTTCTCAAAACTTTACCAAATAAGCAATCAATAATCCACACTGTCTATGAACACTATTTAATTTTTGCAATCAATAATCCACACTGTTTATGAACATTGTTTAATTTTTGCAATCAATAATCCATACATTGATCTACAGTTTGGATTTGTCTTTACTAATGATCTGTGTGTCTTTTATGTTTGAAGTGAATTTATTTAATTAAAACATTTATCTATTTCTTCAAATGATTAACATAAATTAATAAATTCATGTTAATTTTTCAATTAGCATTTCCAACTATAGGGTAATCTTGCATGTGCCTAATCCTTAAAACTACTATCAGTGAATTTTCATTTCTTGTTTATGTTGTGGTTAAACCAACATTAATAACCTTTCTATATTCAATGTTCCAAATAAAATATGCCACATGTCACAATAAGATCATTCCACGTGTCACCCTAGGATAGCAGATATCAACATTTTAACAAGAAAATTTATACAATTTTTCCTTTAAAGACTTTGCTGGCAAGTAGAAATATTCTCAGAGAAAGAGCGGCCGCTCTTTCTCCAAGGTTTTCTATGGTTACAATTCCCTCCTAAATGAAGGGTCGACTGACCCTTCTTATTCGCAATATTCATTTCATAATAGTTCAACACTGCAAGAAGGGTCAGTCGATCCTTCTTGCATTCTCCATTATGGCTATACCTGAACTGTTGGATAAAGGTTTTCACAATTAACTACAAAAAGAAAGGGCGGCTGATCATTCTTGTCGTAAAACGAAAGTTGGGACAAACCATTTTTATATGATATAACTTCCAAGGTGTTCTATTTTTACAATTCCCTCGTAATTGAAGGGTTGGCCGACCCTTCTTATTCCCAATATTATTTTCACAATAGTTCGACACTACAAGAAGGGTCGGTCGACCCTTCTTATTCCTAACATTATTTCCATAATATTTCGACACTGCAAGAAGGGTTGGTCGATCCTTCTTGTGTTCTCCATTATCCATATAGCTAAATTGCTGGATAAATGTTTTCACAATTAACTATGAAAAGAAGGGGCGGCCAATCCTTCTTGTTAGAAAATGGAAGTCGAGAAAAACAATTTTATATGTTATAACTTCCAAGGTGCTCTATTTTTATAATTCCCTCGAAATTGAATGCTCGGACGACCCTTATTAATCCCAATATTGTTTTCATAATACTTTGACACTGCAAGAAGGGTCGGTCGATCCTTCTTGTGTTGTCCATTATGGATATAGTTGAATTGCTGCGTAGAGGTTTTCACAATTAACTACAAAAAGAAGGGGCGGCCGATCCTTCTTGTCGAAAAACAAGGATTGAATACAAAAGTGTTGATGTATATGTAACTTCGGAATGTATTTCACATATATGTATATTGTATTCCTATAGAGATGGTATTATTCCTCTATAAGGAAGTGTCGTCATTTATATTGTAAATGTCGTAACTTATTCTTGATGGGTTATTAGACCACCTTGTTGGGGTCGGCCCTGTATAAGTCATGTGGGTCAAAGGGTTATTAGACCACCCTATTGGGGGTCGGCCCAGTCAGCATTATGTTATGTGATTAAGTTCGAGCCTACATGAGTTAGGTAAAAAGGCAAGTCAAGTCAAGTATAAATAGAGTGCGGGAGGCACTCTATTTACTCACTCACTTCTCACTCATGCACTCAAGGAGGAGTGGCACTCTTATGGAGGAGGAGGATCTGCTGCTAGGTTATGTCTATCTCTCATGGTTGGTTGTATCATTGCTCTATCTATCTCTGAGGAAGTTATTGGGGTTTTTCACCTTTATGGTTTTCCCCAAGTAAATATTTGTGTCTCTTGTGTGCTTGCATTATTGTCTCCATGATTGATATGCTGTAGATATGCTGTACATGTTGTTCTCTCAGTTAAGATCCTAGATCATATGGAAGTAAATTCTGAAAATTTAACATGGTATCAGAGCTAGCCTGAAAGAAGGCATGATATGGCATGTATGACACTTGTTGTACTTACGATGCTAGGGCTTCATATAGCAAAAACCAGTTGTCGTAGCACTTTCGCTAAAAATCCGTTTTGGCAAAGGTTTCGGATCTGAAATCTTTACAGGTCGAATATTAAAGCTCCAGGTACCTTGTGTTCAAAGGAAAACCTCTAATTCGTTGTAATTTGTGATTTATGATCTATACAATATAGGGTTTCTGCCTCTTCCAGATCTTCGTCAAAATCAGGTGACCTTGGGAAAAAGGTCATAACATGGGCTAGGAAGCTCCAAATGAAATTTCGTAAAAAGACACAGGTAGTACACAGACTGTACTATCTCTGAAAATGTTTTCAGAGGCCGAAGATGAACCAGTGACACGTGGCACTCCGTACAAGTACGCTCTCATGTATTATCCTATAAACAGGTCACATTATGACAATTGGCATAAATCTCTCTCAGAGAATCCAATTGAGGTCAAACCTATCAGGATGGAAATATAACAGGTCGAGATATCTCAAGAAAATTGTTTAGAGGCCGAAGTTCAAACAGTGACACGTGGCACGCCGTACAAGTTCGCTCTCCTGTATTATCCCAAAACAGGTCACGTTGCGACACTTGGCATAACTCTTTCTCAGAGAAGCCAATTGAGGTTAGACCTGTTGGGATGGAAATCTAACAGGTAAGGCTATCGTAAGAAACATTTTCAGACCTTGTGGATCGAAAAGTTTGGAGTTACACCAGAAACAATCAGGTATATATTTATGTCAAAACAAAATTATTTTTTGAGTACCTTCATTCATGGCTTCCGGAATTTAGGGCTTTGGAGAAAGTTGGAATTTTTGTAATCAGAGACCACGGCTGGATGCTACTCATAAAAATAGAAATTTAGAGACCAAGATCAGAATTTTTGGGTGGGCAGAAGGCCGAGCTTGATCAAACCCTAGTTCGGGACTTTGATCAGAAAAGTGGAAAATTAGGGCTTCTGTAAAAATGGGAATTTTTGAAATCTGTGACCACGGCTGGAAGCTCCTCAGAAAAATAGAAGCTTAGAGCTTTGTATCAAAACTTTTGATTGGGAAGAAGAGTGGGCTTCATCAAACCCCAGTTCAGGGTCACGTCCAGTGAATCTTGAAGTTTCAAAGGCAAAATTGAGGAGTGAAACTTTGTAGTTTTCAAATTCTGAATATACCAGCTTGCTCAGCTCATCAAGGCGCATATTTCTATCCTTTCGAAAGTTTGAAATTCAAAGTTTGAATTTTTGGGGTTTCTCTGACAAACCCATATCCAGCTCCAGTTCCAGTTCTTGTAAATCAAGTGGATTAGGTTAATCCTAGAAGAAGATGGATTGGTCACCTGCATAAGTGAAGAAGTTCATGTTTCAGAGGGAGATGAGGCTAAGGCCTTACATAAGAAGATTACAAGCGATCTCGACAGGTATGACTCATTGAGGTATGTTTCGATATTTGTTCATGATTAATTTTATGGTATGTTTGTCTTCATGTTATTACGGTTAGCACAATCTTGATTTTAGATTTATCGTATCACCTTAACAAAATTATGAATGCATGATAGAAGATATTCATTGGTTAGGGTGTTGACACTTATGATTGTACTAATGCATTATGGTGTTGTATGAGGTTTATGTTGTCTGCTAACATGAAAGGTACACCAAGAAAGACAAATCATGTTCTACTTCAAGAACGTATCATCATGGTGACATGAATACAAGGATTCGTCCATTGTCATGGATCACATAGAAGATCTAATTTCAAGGTATGTATAACTTGTTTCTACAATGGTTAACTTATGAGACATGCAGGTTACTAGCACAAGTCACTGAAGAGAACCAGAAGACATTATGCAGGTATGTTAGACATAAATAGCTAGCATGCTAATCCAGGTATTTTTTTCCTATATCAAGCTAGAATCCTACCTTGTGTTAGGATCTTATACTGTTGTTGATAATGATTATTCATGAAGTCATAGGTTTGAATAATCATGGTTGTATGCATATTATGTTTCTTACCATAATTGATGATATGACTAACCAGAAGAATCATGAAGGTATAGGTTTGAATAATCACAGGTTTTATGCATATTATATCTCTTATCTTAATTGATGATTCAACTAACCCGAAGAGTCATAGGTTTGAGTAATTATAGGTTTAGACATGTTATGCTTCTTATGATTTGACTAACCATAAGAATCCTACATAAACCTTGAATGCTAATGCTTATTATTTCTGTTTGAAATGATCATGACTATACATGCTTGAGATTATTGTGTTTTAATAGTATACTAATGAATGTATGATTTTATATGAGATCACAAGGATAACACAATCATGATACTAATAAGCATGCATAGGGACCAAGGATGAATATGAGTTCAAGAACAGGTAATCCAAGAAGCAAAGATCAAGAGGGAGTACACTCCAGTGGTTTATGCAAGGATGCAAATATTCAGAGGGAGTTGATCATCTCTCTACATTCCACAACAGAAAAGTGTAGAAGAAGCTACTTCAGATTAGGACTCCAGCAACTCCTGCAAGGAAGCAAAGACTCAGAGGGAGTCCACCCAACGAACAAACAAAGATAAGTATTTTTAATTATCATTTCATGCATATTTGTTTGTTTAAATAAAAGTGTTCAATGATGTATATGCTCATTTTCCTAGACTTAGGATATGTATTGTGCATATTAGAATAGTCACATTGATGAACAGTATACTACTAATATACATGGGTAAGTGGCCTATGGCACTGTACAACATTCCATTGCTACTTATCTAGAATGAAACCTCTTTGCTGACATGTTGGGAGTTGTGCACACTATTAACAATGTTCTGGTAGAGATTGGAAGGCATCTAGAAAGTTACGGGATATGGATAAATGTTGTATTGAAGCATTGGCTAAGATAATTGCATGACTGTATGACATATTTCTTTATGTGTAAGAATTTGTTCTGAAAATTATGAGATGTTTCTAATCATACAATTTAACTTGTTTTGTAGGAAAGACCATATATCTTCACCTACAAAAGGACTACAACATTTGTTCCAGCAACAAAGATATCTATTGAAGATATTGAAGTTCCCAGGATCTGGGATGAAGAAATGGAATGCCATGATCCGTCGATCATGAAGAACGATGTTTGGGATGCGGTCCCAAGAGCTGAAGGGAAGTCTATTGTAACTTCCAAATGGAACTATCAGATCAAGCATGTTGCAGATAGCAGCATTGAGAAATATAAAAGTGATGAAATAGAGGATGCACCAGATGGATTTCAAGACAGCATGGTGTAGTCATATATGGGTGCAAAACTTGGTATGGTAGGATAGACAGCGTTCTATCCAGTTTGGGCTTTACCAGGAATAAAGCGGATTCCAACCTTTTCTACAAGGTTGAGGAAGGAAATCCAGTGATACTAATTTTGAATGCGGATAACCTGTTTGTATCAGGTGAGGATAGATTGATTGCCGACACACAACGGAAGCTTGCTGCTGAGTTTGAGACGAAGAACTTGGGAATGATGCACTATTTTTTGGCATGGAGGTGTGGCAGAGTGCAGATGGAATCTTCCTTGGACAAGGGAAGTATGCAGTAGATATCCTGAAGAGGTTCAGGATGATGGATTGCAGGGCCATGGCCACACCTATGGCATCGAATCTGAAGCTTCTTTGTGATGCTTCATCTGAGCCGGTTGATGTCTCTATGCATCATCAGATGATTGGATCTTTGATGTACCTGACGAACACGAGACCAGATATTTGCTTTGTTGTGAACACATTGAGCCAGTTCTTGACGGATCCGAGGAGTGTTCACCTGATTGCTGTAAAGCATGTTCTGAGGTACCTGAAGGGTACAGTGGATTATGGGCTCAAGTATGAGGCGAATCAAAAGTTTAACCTGCAGGGTTATGTTGATTCAGATTGGGCTGGCAGTGCTGCAGATAGGAAGAGCACATCCGGGTGTTGCTTCAGTATGGGATCAGGTGTGATCTCTTGGCTTAGCAGGAAGCAGTCCTGTGTAGCACTGAGTACAGCTGAGGCGGAGTATGTTGCAGCCTGTTCAACTAGTTGTGAGGTAGTATGTCTATAGAAGCTACTGTTTGAGTTATTTGATCTCCCGTTGGATGCTACTGGTATCTTCTGTGATAACCAGAGTTGTGTGAAGCTGTCCGAGAACCGAGTGTTTCATGACAGGTCGAAACACATAGAGATCAAATATCACTATATCAGGGATATGGTGCAGAGAGGAGCTGTGAAGATCCTGTGTGTTGTGACGGACGAGCAGATTGCAGATGTGATGACGAAGCCACTAGCCAGGGTGAAGTTCGAATACTTCAGAAAGAGACTTGGCGTTCTTCAGATTGAGGACACTTCGAGGAAGAAGTGATGGACACATTTGCTGAAGCCATTCCAAGCATGTTGGAAGGAGGATCCTTCACATGTCTTTGGATGTAAGCACTGGATAATGAGCATCAGGATGATGTTCTAGTTTCTGCTTGGATATGATCAGTTGGATCATTTTTATGTATGTATGTATGTATCATGTTGGATGCTAGATATGATCAGTTGGATCATTTTTATGTATGTATGTACGCATCATGTTGGATGCTGGATATGATCAATTGGATCATGTGTATGTATTTTTGTATATGCATCATGTTGGATGCTTGAACCATGTATCTGTATATGTATCAGGAGGATACATTGTATGATCAGGTGGATGATGTATGGTGATATGTATCATGTATTTGTATCAGGTGGATACATTGTATGATCAGGAGGATCATGTATGATGATATGTATCAGGTAGATACTTGGTATGCATCAGGTAGATGCATTGTATGATCAGGATGATCATGGATGACGAGCTTCAGGATGTTGCTCCAGATGAATGCAGCAGGATGTTGCAGTGATGATGATCAGGATGATCATGGATGACGAGCTTTAGGATGTTGCTCCAGATGACATGTAGCAAGACGTTGCAGTGATGATGATCAGGATGATCATGGATACATCAGGATGATGTATGGTGAGTATCAGGTTGATACTCTATGGCCGTGGATCAGGTTGTGCAAGATGAGCATGTAATCCGGTGCCCTGGGAGATCTGCAGATAGTCTTTCGAGGTTTTTCCTATGGCATGTAATTCGGTGCCCTAGGATATCTGGCAGATGCTCTTTCGAGGTTTTGTCCTATGGCATGTAATTCGGTTCCCTGGGAGATCCGATAGGTTGGGCTGTGTGCCCGTAATCAGTCCTGGGATGCTCTTGCGAGGTTTTGCCATGACCACATGTAATTCGTTGCCCAGGGAGATCCTATAGGTAGAGCTGTGTGCTCGTAACAGCCTGGGATGCTCTTGCGAGGTTTTGTGGTGAGGTCACATGTAATTCAGTGCCCTGGGAGATCCTATAGGTAGAGCTGTGTGCTCGTAACAGCCTGGGATGCTCTTTCGAGGTTTTGTGACACACGTAATAAGTCCTGAGGATTCCACAGTATGGCCAGTGATGATGAAGACCTACAGGTGGTGGGCCTACATCCAATATGAAAAAGGATTGGCTCTGTAGAACTTCCTATGATGAGTAGATTCAGAGATTGATCGAGATAGCAGCAACAGTGACGATGATGATGACTCGATGATGATTATCCAGTGACGATGATCCAGAGAAGATGACTTGTGCTAGAAGAACTGTGCTGAGAAATACCTTCCTAGTTAAGAGGGAGTGTTGATGTATATGTAACTTCGGAATGTATTTCACATATATGTATATTGTATTCCTATAGAGATGGTATTATTCCTCTATAAGGAAGTGTCGTCATTTATATTGTAAATGTCGTAAATTATTCTTGATGGGTTATTAGACCACCTTGTTGGGGTCGGACCTGTATAAGTCATGTGGGTCAAAGCGTTATTAGACCACCCTATTGGGGGTCGGCCATGTGGGTCAAAGGGTTATTAGACCACCCTATTGGGGGTTGGCCCAGTCAGCATTATGTTATGTGGTTAAGTTCGAGCCTACATGAGTTAGGTAAAAAGGTAAGTCAAGTCAAGTATAAATAGAGTGCGGGAGGCACTCTATTTACTCACTCATGCACTCAAGGAGGAGTGGAGCTCTTATGGAGGAGGAGGATCTGCTGCTAGGTTATGTCTATCTCTCATGGTTGGTTGTATCATTTCTCTATCTATCTCTGAGGAAGTTATTGGGGTTTTTCACCTTTATGGTTTTCCCCAAGTAAATATTTGTGTCTCTTGTGTGCTTGCATTATTGTCTCCATGATTGATATGCTGTAGATATGTTGTACATGTTGTTCTCTCAGTTAAGATCCTAGATCAGAATGAAGTAAATTCAGAAAATTTAACAAAAAGTCGTCAGAAACCATTTTTATATGTTATAACTTACAAGGTGTTCTATTTTTACAATTCCCTCGTAATTGAAGGGTCGACTGCCCCATCTTATTCCCAATATTATTTTTATAATAGTTCGAAACTCTCAAAAGGGTCAATCGACCCTTCTTATTCCCAATATTATTTTCATATTAGTTCGAAACTGCAAGAAGGGTCGCTCGATCCTTCTGCAAGAAGGGTCATTTTAGATTGTCCTTGTTAGTCGCTGAACATTGGCAGCATCTTTTATTCAGACATATGCAGGCTCGTTTGAAGGGATGGTAGTGGAGCTGCCGCATTTAATACTCTACAGCTCAATGCTTAGATTTCACCGTCTAGACCTCTATCAACCATCATGACAGTACTATTCGGACAGATGCAGGCTAGTTTGAAGGGATGGTAGTGGAGGATGACACGGGGCAGGGGTCAGCTAGATGCCCTATAACGTCATGCCTCCAATAAATTACGCCCTCAATCATTATGTTGATGTCGGTTTACACAATTCGTTTCTATCATTGCTTCCTTACGCATAACTGCCTCCGTGTTGAAGGCAGTAATTCTGGTTGTACCGCGCTGCCAAGCAAGTACTGCAAATTGATTTTCAATTGTATAAATGGCCTTTTACATGGATTTTGAGTCATTCAATCTCTACAAATCCATTAATCGAAATCCTCTTGTATGTGTGGGCTTCTGTGAAAATATCTGGGGGTCAAGTCGGCTCTCCACCCTGCTTTCCATAGAAATTCCTATAAATATTTTCAATGGAGTAGGTGAACTCCATTCGAGAGACCTGCAATTTAAAGCTTGGCTGAACTTCTGGGTGGATTTCTGGTGGTTCAGTTTTTTTAATTGGTATATCATGGCTGCCCGTATGAGGGCGTGTAGACGCAGGGGATCCAGCACGGGTGTAGGGTCTTCATGACCTGGGGGGAAGGTTTCTCTCAAGGAGAAGGCTCATCTCAACAGCACACCATGGGTATGGAAGAGTCTGCCCCGTGGACCTTCAATTGGGGGGCTCAGTATCTAGCAGAGACGCCTGCTCTGATAGAGATGCAGATAGCACACCGCGAATTATCCCTTCTCTAGGAATATGAAGCCCACTTGGGCCAAAAATTAATCTCCAACCCCTACTGGGCGGTGAGGATCTTGTTCATTTGCCAAATTCAAGTGACGAACCAGCTAGCTCACGGCCTCCGTGAATCCCTCCAAATTATAAAAGGTGGCCAAAAAACTCATTCGGTTGGTGTTCGCTTGCTCAAGTATGATCTAAAAGATTACATGGATAGTACCTCGAGGGACTTCCCTCATGAAGAACAAGTTTCCCCATGGGGGGAGCACCGTGCTCCCTGATTGGTCTTCCTGGTATGCATTCATGTCAGTCGTGGTGGTCAGCATCCGGCTCACCAGTGGCTCGCTATTTTTTATTTGGATTATTTGCTGGTGGCTCACTATTTTTTCTATGTATTTTGTCATGTCTTTGGAAGTTCAGTCTCGGTGCAAACTCTGGATGTTAGCGTGGTTTTGTTATGGGGGTTGCTTGGTCAATATTCAATTGTTAGAATCGGTCAATATGGACCATTAAATAGCTTATAAATAGAAGTGAACTGTAAGCCTAAGGGCGGATTAGAAGAGAGAGAGATAGTGGAGAAATCCTCTTTTTGGTCTAATTTGGATCCACAACATTATGTTTTGACTGTTCCTGCAATGAGTTTACCGCAGAGTTTAATGAATGCATGAAGATGTCCGATTATTGTTCTAATTTTGTGTCTGTGCAGTGCTGAATGTTGCATTATGTCTATTATGTTGTGGATTGAATGATAGTGGTTCATGCGATTAAGTAGAATGGATATGTTATTGTGAATGTTTACTTTATGTTGAATCTGCGAATTGCTTACATAATATGCGAATGATTAGTAAATAGTATGTTGTCAAGTTGATGATATCTGGTTAAATTGCTGTGATAAGAGATTTGTGGGTAAAGCATATTCTCAATGCCACTGCGGAAACTTGGTTCCTGTAGCGCCCTCCGCAGGTATTGCTGGGAAGGGTAACTCCTTTCCGGGTCGGTGTATAAGGGATTTTTGGTGCTTGTTGATGACAGTGAGAACCCCTATCGAGAAGAGTTCAGTCAACACGGGTTTTATCTGCAGCTAGCCTGGTTGTATGCTCCTCAGTTTGATCTACTCTAGATTTTTGACCATACTTAGTATGGCACGAGCTACTGGGCGCTCGTTTGTAATTGTATTCAGTAATTGTGTCTTCCTTTTTTATTCTAGGCGCTTGTTTGTAATTGTATTCAGTAATTAAAATTTAAGCAGGATACTGTGTTGGAAAAGGACATTCCCAGACGACAATGCAGATAGTGATGCCATTAGTTGGAATGATTCTGACTGCGATTAACCAGACAGAAACATTCTTTCTTTTTGTTTCTTTTTTTAAATAGAAAAAATATACTTTTGGGTCTGCTCAAAGTTCCAAATCAAATATGCCACGTGTCATGATATCATCGTTCCACATGTCACCCTAGGATACCAGATATCAAACTTTTAACAACAAAATTTATATAATTTTTGCTTTAAAGACTTTGCTGACAAGTGGAAATATTCTCAGAGAAAGAGCGGCCGCTCTTTCTCCAAGGTTTTCTATTGTTACAACTCCCTCCTAAATGAAGGGTCGGCCGACCCTTCTTATTCCCAATATTCGTTTCATAATAGTTCGACACTGCAAGAAGGGTTGGCTGATCCTTCTTGTATTCTCCGTTATGGCTATAGCTAAATTGTTGGATAAATATTTTCACAATTAACTACGAAAGAAGGGGCGACCGATCCTTCTTTTCGAAAAATGGAAGTCGGGACAAACAGTTTTTATATGTTATAACTTTTCACCTTAAAACTTTGAACATTTAGAAATGGAAATTGCAATTTACAAATAAAAAATTCCCCGTATTATTTTCATAATATTTTGACACTGCAAGAAGGGTCGGTCAACCCTTCTTATTACCAATATTCTTTTCATAATATTTCGACACTATAAGAAGGGTTGGTTGGTCCTTCTTGTGTTCTCCATTATGGATATAACTGAATTATTGGATAAAGGTTTTCACAGTTAACTACGAAAAGAAGGGGCGACCGATCCTTCTTGTCAGAAAATGGAAGTCCGGACAAAGTATTTTTATATCCTTCTTGTGTTCTCCATTAATATTGGGCATTGGTCATAAATGAATCCAATATCAATTTTAGCATAAGATTGGTGAATACTTAGATGCGGTAAACCAGAGCATAAACATATGAATTCTAATTTAATATTACTTTCATCCAAGCATGAAGAATAACACAATGGCAAATATCTACTGGAAATAACAATTAACAGAGAAAGGAAGGAAATTTACACACACACATAATTTACTGCAAATAACAATTAACAAAGAAAGGAAGGAAATTTACAGACTATCATTGCGGGAAATAGAAATTAGCAAAGAAAGGAAGGAAATTTATAGACTGTCATTACTGAATATTTTTTTCAACAGTGGTACAATTATATTCAACACATTCCATGTATAATTTCAAAAACAACCAACTCATGCATGCCTTCCCAGACACACTATAATGCTAATTACAATTTAACATTGATCGACATGACGGTTTGACATGTTCTCTGAAGTGGTTGAACGGAGGACCTACTCAGGTGGCCGACCTAAGATCCTCCAACATCTCCCCCACGAACAATCCGTTTCTTCATCCCGAAGAAATTAGAAAATAACTAGAGTTGAATGAACAGAACGTTGTTGACTATGAAAGCACAATCCTTCTACCTTCTACTTGGCGCAGTAAGAAGAAGTTGACAGCATGGTCTAGTACTAAAACAACATTCGACGACTGCTGCAACTATTGATGACAGCATGTGACGACGGCTCCATCCCATCTACATCCATCTATCGCAAATCTATCTCACCGATCACAGTTTCAGGTCGAATTATTGCGCGTCATCACATGTATTGTTCCATAGTTTCATTTTCTTGTTGGATTTCAGTGATTATAAGTTTTGCGAGCGAATTCAGATCCTCTGTTAGAAAATGATGGCTCCATTCCGTCCATATATCCATCAATGGCAGACCTACCAATCTATTCCGGTCATGTTGTTAGATGGATAACATTCCAAGATCAGCATTTTTGTGTACAAATGATGGTTCTTAATAGAGATGAAATGGGTTGCTTCACAACTACGTTAATCTTTTCATTTAATGGAAAATCCATGTATTGGGACTTGGCTCAAAATGCCCATGTATCAACTATTGGCAATAAAATAAACGAAAATCTTAACGTAGTTGTGAAGCAACCCATTGCATCTCTGTTAGGAACCATCATTTGTACACATAACTGCTCATCTTGGAATGTTAGGCATATGACAACATGACCGGAAGAGATTGGTAGGTCTGCCATTGATGGATATATGGATGGAATGGAGCCATCATTTTCTAACAGAGGTCCGACAAATGCTCCATTGTTAACGGGAAAAAGTTATAATCAACTACGGGTAATAAGAACAATACATGTGACGACGCACACTAATTTGACCTGACAACGTGATCGGTGAGATAGATCTGCGATAGATGGATGTAAGGATGGGATGGATCCATCGTCACATGTGGTCGTCAACAGTTGCAGCAGTCATCGAGATAGATAATTAAGCGAAATGATTCATAGTTCGCGGGAAAAACTTATAACCAACTACGGGCAATAATTAAACGAAAAGGTTTGCAGGAAAAACTTATGATCAACTACGGGCAATAATTAAACGAAAAGGTTGGCAGTAAAAATTCATATATCATGAGAAGAACTGGGGAGTGATCATAAGACTCAAGCAATTCTCATAAAACAAGAGAGGAAGTAAAAGAAAATTCCATGGCTTCCTGGATGATTTCAGTTTGCTGTGATATGGGGCATGGTTAGCCTATATATAGTGAGTGGCCACTATGTTGATGGATTAAAAATATTTTGCTGGATTAATCATACACGTATCACTCCAATCGATTCCTTGAAAATCCAACGGCCAACATGCCTGCTACCAGTGCATTAAATGGCCTACAGCAGGCTCCTATAGTAGGTTGAATAATATTCGCTGTAAGTTTCAGCCTATGTGAATCAAGTATACCATATATATTATGCAATTACTTCCCATGATTGTTTTTAAGAAACAAAATTGTTTATGTGAATCAAGTATACCATATATTAACCCTGGATGCAGGCATCACCATTATACAAAGGGCCACGTGTCGGACACGAGGAGGGCACATGGGGGAGGAGCCTTGACCAAGGCACCTGTAACATGGCACGCGTGCCCCATGTAATATACCACCTCCCTTGCTTGCACTTTCCTGCCCTCACATGTGCAGCTTTATGGCTCCTTCTCAATTCTTCGCTCGCAAGTTCCTTCACCGGCTAGCTACTCTAGTACCTCGACCCTCTACGCATTCAAAGTAGCCCTCACCTGGGGGCAGCTCCATGTCTACTAGGGATATGCCCCATTCTCTCTGCTCTGTCTACAAGGGATTTGCCCCATTCTCTCTGCTCTGTCTACTGTTGAGTTGCCCCATTCTCGAGGAATAATGGGGCAGCTCAACTATTATCAGTTTAAAACTAATTTGGAGTGTATCAGTTTTAAACATCGTTAAGGAACTTCTACTCAACAACTCAACCATAAATTCCTTACACCATCTTCATCTCGAACTACTTCTCATTTCTCCACAAACTGCACGCTATACTTCTCATTTGGACCCCGGTCATATAACATCCTCGTTGCTGGTTCAGAAAACGTAGGAGCTTAAAACTGTCCCCAAACGTTAAATGGTACCATTAATTTCCTTAATATTCGTTTAAAAAATCTTTAAACTAATTTTAAAAATCAAATATGCCACGTGTCACAATATAAGCATTCCATGTGTCGCAAAATTTATAGAAGTTTTGCTTTAAATGCTAGCAAGTAGAAATATTTTCAGAGAAAGAGCGGCCGCTCTTTCTCCAAGGTGTTCTATTGCTACAATTCCCTCCTAAATGAAGGGTCAATCGACCCTTCTTATTCCTAATATTCTTTTCATAATAGTTCGACACTGCAAGAAGGGTTGGTCGATCCTTCTTGTATTATCCATTATGGCTATAGTTGAATTGATGGATAAATGTTTTGACAATTAACTACGAAAAGAAGGGGCGGCCAATCCTTCTTGTCATAAAACGAAAGTTGGGACAAACCATTTTTATATGATATAAATTTCGAGGTGTTATATTTTTACAATTCCCTCGTAATTGAAGGGTCGGTCGACCCTTCTTATTCCCCATATTATTTTCATAATAGTTCGACTCTGAAAGAAGGGTCGGTCTACCCTTATTATCAATATTCTCTTCATAATATTTCAACACTGCAAGAAGGGTCGGCCGATCGTTCTTGTGTTCTCCATTATGGATATAGTTGAATTCTTGGATAAAGGTTTTAACAATTATCTACAAAAAGAAGGGGCGAGCAATCCTTCTTGTCGGAAATCAGAAGTCGGGACAAACTATTTTTAGATGTTAGAAATTCCAAGGTGTTCTAGTTTAACAATTCCCTCGAAATTGAAGGGTCGACCGGCCCTTCTTATTCCCAATATGATTTTCATAATAGCTCGACACTACAAGAAGGGTCGGTCGATCCTTCTTGTGTTCTCCATTATGGATATAGCTGAATTGCTGGATAAATGTTTTCACAATTAACTACGAAAAGAAGAAGCGGACGATCCTTCTTGTCAGAAAATAGAAATCGGGACAAACTATTTTTATATGTTATAACTTAGCGGATTGACTTGTTATTGTAACAATGACTGGATATTTTAAACATTGAATTTTTCACATTAAAATTTTTCACATTTACAAATGCAAATTGCAATTTTCAAATAAAAAATTGTAGTTTTTTTATTTGAAATTCACGCTTTTCAAATCCGAAATTGCATTTTTTTATTTTAAATTCACACTTTTCAAATCAAAATTGACATTTTTTTATTTGAAATTCACACTTTTCAAAACAAAATTTGCATTTCTATATTTTAAATTCACACTTTTCAAATCAAAATTTGCATTTTTTGATTTGAAATTCACTTATTTGGAATTGAAATTCATAGTTTCATAACAAAAAAACTGCAATTTTAAGGTTCATAAGTAGTCAAAAAACACACTATTCGAATGGAAAAACACACTTTTCAAATCCAATTTTGCCACTTTCAAAACCCGTTTTTTCACTTTAGAAAGGTTGATATTGACACTTTCAAAGTCTAAATTCACACATTATTAGTCCAAAATTTGCCTAATTTGTCCAAATTTAATGAAATAAGCGTTTTTAAATTGTCTTGCAATTATTGTCACTTCCCATATGAAATATTTGTTAATATACTTCTTGTTTACATACATTTGTGTTTTGCCAACACCTCCAAATCTAAAACCAAAAAGTTGCAACATGTCAATTGAACCATCATTAAGTGTCAAATGCTATGTGGACTATTTCCAAGACCATGACATTAATTACTTTATTTCCATTTAACAAAATCATTGGCTTTTGCTTAGGTCAAATTTTTGTTATTGTTGTTTTTTTAAAATCATATATTAATGAACCATTGTACAATATTCTTTGATCTAAGTGTTAGACCATACACTGAATCATGTCATGTTGAAATTATCTTGTCTCCATGTTACAATTGTTCACTAAAATACATGTTTCCAAGCTTTCATAGGAGAACTTAACCAACATTCACTCGATTATTTTAAAACTTTAAAGGGATTTTCCATCCGTCGTTTTATCAACTTTCAAAACTCATGCTAAATATCCTTTGTATCGGTGCCATGGGTAATATTCCAAACTCGAAAACTCTTTAAAACTGAGGTCGCAGACAAAGTTGATCCCTATTGTTATAAAAAACGGAGAAAGTATTATGGAAAAATTTTGGTGACAACCAAAGAAGAGCACTAGGTAATCATGCTTCTTAAAAAAAACTCTAACCGGAGGCAAAGGAAACGTATTTTTATATATTTAATTACAATTTAACATTTGAAACACAATGAATCACAAATGCTATAATAAATCCTTTTGAAAGCATACTTTGGGGGAGCTACACCACCATATATCTAAAGCTCCACGTTTAGGCCATGCATCCACCAGATTTATAATGAGGGGAAATTCCAGAAGAATACTCATGATTGTCAATGGATCCCATTGTTGATCATGTATTTTGTTTGATTTACAGAGAAATGTGGTTCCTCCCCAAATATGAAGCAATGGATCAAATTCTGAGACAATTATTGTAACCTATTTGAAGTTGTTGAATCAGTGGCTCTAGGGACACGACAAATCAAGAACTCGCCTTCTTGCAGTAGTGTGATAAGGTATTCTTTCTTTCTCCCTTGTTGTTTAGAAATCATATGAAGAGGATAATGCCTTCTTCAATTGACGATAGAGTTTCATTTTCCCCATGTTGAATGCCACAATAGAATTTTGTTAGATTCCTCATCCATTTTAAAAAGGTAAGAGAATTTATGCACAAACTGTCCACAACAATCCCACTATTTTTAGTTCCAATTTGTAGAATCATTTCATTCACTGACTCACCTGAATTTTTATAAGAACAGACGAAATAGCTTACCCTACCTTCTCTTCTCTGCTAAGAATGCTAAGTTCTGGCACAAATTCTTCGTACCAAGCAAGCAAGCACTTTGTCGATCATGGATGCCAAGCAACAAGTCATGGGTTCGAGAGTTATGGTGGTCGATTCTCACAAATCATGGGATGTCATCTTGGTTCAACCCCAAGTCCTAGAATGCCTGGTTAGTTACAATATATGTTTAATCCAAGCTATGATTTCGTAATTTTATTTGTTGTATATCTATAGTCTATATTTTTTATGGATACCTTGTCGAAGACCCAATTTGTTCTTTCTATTAAATATTTATAGTTCCTTGTTTTACATGTATATTTGTGGTCATACATAATGTCATCAAAGAAGTCTCAGACTATGACTACAATAAGGAGAATAAGACAAGTAAATAACTAGATTAAGATGCACCTTTGCTACTTACTGCTAGTGCTATGAAGTTTCTACTTGTGCTGGTGTTGTTGTTTCCTTAGATTATGTGGCTATTGGTTCTAGTGTTGGTGGATAATATGTTGGTTACGGTTATGGGTCAATAGTTACTATATTGAATTCTACCCATGTTGTTTTTGGTGTTGGAGCTAGTGCTAGTGCTACTAGTGGAGGTGGTGCTGGTGGAGGATCTGGATTATGCTACTTACTGCTAGTGCTACTGAAGTTGCTACTTATGTTGTTGTTGTTTTTGTTTCCTTAGCTTCTGTGGCTATTGGTTTAGTGCTAGTGGATATTTTATTTCTTATGGTTATGGGTCAATAGTTTCTACCTTGAGTTATCTCCATGTTGTTGTTGGTGCTAGAGTGCTACCAGTAGAGGTGTTGCTGGTGGATAACTAGGTCTTTGGTTGGTTCTTGAAATACAAAATATTTCTCTCTCGCATCATAAGCCTGATCTTGATCTCTAAGTAATCCTGTAAATCCTGCATCTGGATCTACTATTGCTTGCTTCGCTACAGATATCTTCATCTCTTCTGCATGGACCATCTTAGAAAACATATTTCCCACTATAGCATCTAAATTCCCATGGTGGAAAGTCAAGATAGGTTGTCAATAGAGAATAGGCGTACATGACATAACGTTAAGTAAGTGAAGCAGGCATCATAGTATGGAGGAATACGAATGAAGGAACACAGATGCATAAGGATATCGAGGAATATGGATGAAACTGTGCAGGTATGGATGAGGTGGTGAGGTGGTGGAGGTTGGGAAGAGCTAGTGGAATGGAATTCAATGGACATTTTCATTATTAAACCGTGAGAGAGCATTAAAACAATCTCCCTAATACCAAGAAGGTTGTCATCATCTCAACAATAAGACCTTCAACTTCTTATCCAATTGCATGGCACATAAATAGATTTATTTTGAAAAAATAATAAATAAAATATATGGCCTTATATTAGAACTTAAGGAATTGTTAAATAATTTTAGTCAACCTAACAATTAATTGTGATTCAACACAAATCAATTACAATGTTACCCTGTCTATCAGCAAGTACAATAAGATAAACCATTCTTTATTAAACTATTCATATTCTTTTTAAACCAAAAAAAAATCTTTATTGAATTAATCATAGTATAATTCCTTTACAAACAAAATAACATAAAACATTCTTTATTGAACTAGTCATAGTATAATTTCTTTGTTTTTAAGCAAGGACAAAATAAAATAAAACATTATTTATTGAACTAGTAACAGTATAATTTTTTTCATTTTAAACAAAGATAAAATAACATAAAACATTCTTGATTGAACTAGTCATAAATGCAATTCCTTTCTTTTATAAGGATGAACTAATGAGTAAAATCAACTTTATCGAAACTACATATAGTTTTGTGTCTATCAAATTAATTTATAAATAAGATCGTGGTTATGCGCATATATATATATATATATATATATATATATATATATGGAATAGCTCAAGTGGTTGAAATTTGTTGGTTTTAAGCAGAAAGTATTGGGGTCAAATCCTCGAGTGGCTATGCATAGATATATAAGGGCCTCACTTGATGTCCCCACTGGGTTGGACTTTGTAATCAGAATCGATGGGGTGAGGCCCTTTCGGGTGGCCCCCCTACA
The DNA here is from genome assembly GCA_027924585.1 of Larix kaempferi. Classification (NCBI taxonomy): domain Eukaryota; kingdom Viridiplantae; phylum Streptophyta; class Pinopsida; order Pinales; family Pinaceae; genus Larix; species Larix kaempferi. The sequence continues at coordinate 5,225,105 of BSBM01000290.1, read as the reverse complement.
ACTTCTTCCGCTGGACGTAGCAACTCCTCTCTAGGGTTGTGAACCACACTGAAGAATGTGCGTGTGTGTGTGTGTGTGTGTGCACCCGCACTAGTGCAAGGTAATGATACCCACTTATGACATGTTAATTGCAATTAAATTCTAGAAAAACAAAAACCTTATCATTAAAAAGAATTATTAGAGGTACCTACACAATTTTTAGAATATGTTGTAAAAATATGAAATGTAGACAATCAGATTACCTTCCGAAATATATAACTTTTATTATGGAAAATAGGTATAACTACCCAAAAAAGGTGTTCTTATAATATTGGTATGTTACTTCTTCTCTAAAACATAATGCATATGTTTGTGTTAGGCCCCAGGTTTGGTATGTAAATGGTGGAAGTTTTTGAAAAAAAAATATACAGTTGTAGATAACATGTGGTTCTTATGCAGTGTTACTTTTCCATAATTTTTAATGCTAATTTTATATATTTTAAAAATTAATAAAGTCATTGAATCCTTGAAATGACTAGTTCAAGTGTTGGGCCCCGCTATGAGGGTCTTAACATAATCAATCAACCATGTTTTTTTAGTGGGTAGTTCTTTGTCTGTATGTGTGCGGGTTTTTTCCCACTTTCAAAATAGTTGATCCAATCAAAAGTTATAGTGAAAATAATAGACCTATGTATTTTAAAAAATTTAAATATGTGCAAATAAAAAAATAAATAGAAAACATTTTTTATTTATCAAAAAAATATATATTTAGAATTTGCACATAGAGCTTAGTGTGTGCACTTTCATTCAAAATGAACACCTACAACATATGTAGAATCGTCATTGAAAAATAGGGAGTTGAAGAAATGGATGTGTTTTGGGTTATGCAGTCTGAACCAAGAGGTTTGTCAATCCCAACCTAAAACCTAAACATCCAGCCAACTCATCCACCACGTAGATGAAGAGAGGTTGTCCCTCCCTTTTTTTTGAATTTGTAGGAACGCACGCGCTATCAAAATGCTCACACATTAATAACATGCATGCACTATCAAAACATGCACATGTTATTCAAATGCACACGTGTTAATAATGCACACACATTATCAAAATGTGCACATGCTATTAAAATGCACACGTGTTAATAACACGCATGCGTTATCAAAACGCATGCACACTTTAATTACATCTAAACATGCCTTTACCGTTTTTTCCATAAATTTTGATGCAAAACTCATATTTTGATGCTCCTTATATTGTTGGAAATGTATTTCTGAGCTCTACAACTTTTGTGTTTTAGGATTTCTATAATTCATCGGCATTTTTATTTTTATTTTTAAAATAATATTATGAATCTTTTTACCAATAGAATAAAATGCGCTTATGTTTTTGTTACATAAGAAGATGCCTTCATTGTTTTTGCCATAAAATTTGATTGAGAACTCAAATTTTGATTCTCCTTATATAGTTGGAAAGGTATCTCTCTCTCTCTCTCTCTCTCTATATATATATATATATAAACCCCTAACTCCCAATCTCTCTCTCTCTCTCTCTCTCTCTCTCTCTCTCTCTAAACCCCTAACCTCCAATCGTTCTCTCTCTTTAAACCCCTAACCACCAATATATATCTCTTCCTCCCTCTCTCTCCCATCCTCCCTCTCTCCATCCAAATATCCCTCTCTCTCTCTCTCTAAACCCCTAAACCCTAATCCCTATCTCTCTCTCTAAACCCTTAACCTCCAATCTCTCTCTCTTTCTATCAATCCCTAACCCCCAATCTCTCTCTCTCTCTCTATCAACCCCTAACCTCCAATCTCTCTCTCTCTCTCTAAACCCCTAACCCCCAATCTCTCTCTCTCTAAACTCGTAACCCCCAATATCTCTCTAAACTCGTAAAACCTCTCTCTCTCTCTCTCTCCTTCAAACTCTTTCCCTCCCTCTAAATATCTCTTTCCCTCTTCCTCCCTCCCTTCCTTATTCTCCCCTTACCTTCCATCCCTCGCTTCTCCTACCCTCCCTCCCTCCCTTCCTTATTATCCCCTTACCTTCCATCCCTCACTCCCTCCCTCTATATCTATATATCACTCTCTCTCCCTCCCTTCCTCATTCACCCCCCACCCTCTCTCTCGACCTACTCTCTCTCTCTCTCTCTCTCTCTCTCTCTCTCTCTCCCCTCTCCTACTCCCTCATCCCCCCGCTCTATCTCTCTCTCTCTCACCATTTAAACCTCCCCCCTCTCTCTCCCTCTATCCCTCCCTCTCCCCGATCTAGATGGATATCGGTGGCCACCCACCTATTCCACTGGCTCAAAATAGTTTCCCATTTTGACAATTTTCTAGTAATTTTTCTATGGTTTTTGGCATCCTAAACTTCCGGGGTCGTTTTGAGGCCCTAAACGACCTTTTTTGGCAATTTTGGGGCAGAATGGTTGTCAATGGAATACAATTAGTTCAAGTTGAAAGTTGTAAATCTCGGATAGACCTTTCCAATGGGTTATCGAGTGCCCCAAATGGAGATCGTATGCAAAAGTTATGACCCCAGGAAGTTGGCTGTTCAACTAACCACCTAGGGTTAGGTTTTTGGATGTTTGGGATTCTTTCCCTCATGCTTATGATAAATAGGCCCTTTCGGCCTCTTTTTGTATTCATATTGACACGAATGAGCATAGCGACCACATCTCTTCTCAGAGATAACTACCACCATTCTAGCTATTGTATTTTACAGTCTGTTCTATTTCCGCTATTTAATAGAATATGTGTTTACTGTATCACTATGTTCTTTGCAATATATCTCTGTATGTGAATATAAATATGCTCTTTCATTTCGTTCTCACATAAATCTGGATCAGTGGTATCAGACCAATCTGCTCTTTGATTGTTTCTCAACGCATGTCCCCGACGAGGTCAAGATACAGAGAGTTGGGTCTCGAACTAGTTTCACTTGGGGAAGACCACTTTCACCGCCCCAAACGGCCTCCCATGGGGGGAGAAAAGAGAGACGATGAAGCAGGAGATCCTATCAAGTTGTTGCTCGAGGAATCCCTCACGTGACAGAGGAATGAGATGATGGATAATTTTGCCCAGATCCTTCGACGCATGTCAACGGCAACAGACACACCTTCGACAAGCTGCCATTTTGGAGATGCGACTCCCTTCAAGGTACAAGTTAACTTTGATATCCCTTTATTTGAAGGCCAAATCGATGTCGATGCCATAGATAAATGTTTGAATCTACTAGAAGGGAATTTCTCTATCTACAATTTTTTCGACAAGGAAAAGATCGTCTTTGCACTCCTCAAGGTTGTCCCCCATGTCAATAATTGGTGGGAAACTTATTGTGAGAAAAACTCATCAGACAAGTCTAGATTGTTTGATGCCAATCCCACTTGGGCCTCTTTTATAGATGTTGTTAAGGAACAATATTACCATGTGGGAAACTATGATGACGAGTACACAAAATGGACCATTCTGCATGAAGAGAGGGACCAAACGGTGTCAAAGTACACCAACAAATTTCACACCTTGCGCACAAAGCTAGGTATCAAGGACTCCAAGCGGCACCTAGTACTGAAATATCACAGTGGCCTACACCGGTACATACGAATGTAGATGGATTTCTTGGAAATCTCTTCACTCGGATCCGCCTATTGATATGCTGTCAAAATTGAGCAGAAATTTCAGCAATAGAACAAGCATGGCTTCGAACCTGCGTAGAAGCAGGGCAAGGGAAACTCTAGCTCGCAGAACACGGGGCAAGGAAAGGAAAACCAGTCCCAACCACAAGCGAAGAAGGGAAATGAAAAGACAAAGAAGGACATCGGGAAGTGGTGCGAGTTCCACAAAATCCCCTGGCACAACACTGATGAATGTTGCTCAAAATAATCATTGGTGTTTGAGATCAAAGCTTCAAAATCAGATCCCAGTTTCAATTCTGACTCAGAACCTAATTTCACAGCTGCAGAAAAAGAGAAGCACATCATTGATGCAGAACTCAATGCCGTTGTTGCCACCACGCAAATTCAACCAAAGGAACCTGAAGAGCAGGAGGCAAAGGAGTTCCTCTTCCACTCATAGATGTGGGTGAAGGGAATTACCCTACACTTTGTTGTGGACAACGACAACTAGAAGAACTTGGCCTCAGCAGAAACCATCAAGAGATTGGATCTACCAATAACACCACACCCACAACCATACACCATTGGATTGCTAAGCCAAGGACGAGGGATCCGCATTAGTCACCAATGTCTCCTACCATATGGAATCAAGCCCTTCAAAGATGAGGTATTATGTGATGTGGCCCCACTTGAAGTATGTGATGTTCTTTTAGGAAAACCATATATGTGGAAGCGTCATGTTGTATATGAATCACGACCTCGTAGTGTCAATGTCACTTTGGGAGGACAACTCTATCGGATACTAGAGATAGTTGTACCTACCCCAACCAAGCAGGGAAAGAAGATAATCTCCCACACTGGGAAATTTTCCCTATTCTCAATTGCCACTAAAGGAGAACATCGGATCGCAAAGACATCCACAACCTCTTCACATTATCCCTCTAGTCAGCAGAAATAAGAAGAACACAAAGTCAGTGCAGCATCGCCTATTCAGGTACCTCTACAATGCAAGGCCACACATTCAAGGTGCTCCTCCAAAAAGAAACCATCCACACCGATGCAAACCAAGGATACCACGACAACCAAAATTTTTTAACAGCTCCAGCACATCCATCAACAACAATTACAAGCCTCTGTAGATGTCAAATTAAGGCATCCTTTTCACTTCAGCAAACGCCGCACCAGGAGCTCAACTCAACATATAATTCGACATATGATAAGGTATTTGATGCAATGGAGACCATTGATTCCTAAGGGGGTAGGAATGATCCAGATGGATATCGGTGGCCATCCACCTATTCCATTGGCTCAAAACAGTTTCCCATTTCGGCAATTTTCTAGTAATTTTTCTACGGTTTTTCGAGTCCTAAACTTCTAGGGCAGTTTTGAGGCCCTAAACGACCTTTTTTGGCGATTTGGGGGGAGAAATGGTTGCCAATGGCATGCATTTGGCCCCATTCAAAAGTTGTAAATCTCAGATATACCTTTCCAAGAGGCTACCAAGCGCCCCAAACGGAGATCGTATGCAAAAGTTATGACCCCGGGGAGTTGACTGTTGAACTAACCACCTTGGGGCCATAAACGTTATGACGGTTCATCTTCTAGGGTTATTTTTTTGGATGTTTGGGATTCTTTCCTCATGGTTATGATAAATAGGCCCTTTCGGCCTCTTTTTGTATTCATCTTGGCACGAATGAGCATAGCGGCCACATCCCTTCTCAGAGATAGCTACCACCATTCTAGCTATTATATTTTATAGTCTGTTCTATTTTTGCTATTTAATAGAATATGTGTTTATTGTATCACTTGTTATTTGCAATATATCTCTGTATGTGAATATATATACATATGCTCTTTCATTTCATTCTCACATAAATCCGAATCACTCCCTCCCTCCCTCCCTCAATTTCCCCCCTTCCTCCCCCCAACCCCTTGATCTCTCTCTCTCTCTCTCTCTCTCTCTCCCCATATTTCTATCTCCCTCCCTACCTCACTCTCTATTCCACCCTCCATTCCCCCCACCCTCTCTCATTACATTGATCTCTCTCTTACCCCCACCTTATTCCTCTCTCTCTCTCTCTCTCTCTCTCTCTCTCTCTCTCTCTCTCTCCATCCCTCTAACTCCCTCCCTTCCTTCCCTCCCTCACTCTTCTCTCTCCCATCTCTCTTGATTTATGTCTCCCTCATTATCCCTTTATCCCTACCTCCCTCCTTGCATTGATCTCTTTCTAACCCCCACCTTGGTCCTTCTTTACCTCCCTCCCTCTCTCATTACAACTTTCTCTCTCTCTATCCCTTCCTATCCATCCCCCCATCTCTCTCTCTCCCCATAATTTTCTCTCTCTCACTTCCTAAATTCCCCACTCCCCTCCCCTCTCTCTCTCCAATCCTTAGTGCCCCCCTCTCCTTCCCTCCCTTGCTCTATTTGTCACCCTCCCTTCTTCACTACCTCACTCCTCCCCTCCCTCTCTATATGTTTCTCTCTCCATATTGCTATATTCCACCCTCCTCCACTCTATCTCACCATCCATCCCTTCTCCTCTCTCTCTCTCTCTCTCTCTCTCTCTCTCTCTCTCTCTCTCTATCCCCCACTCTCTCTCCATCCCCCTTTCCTTCTTTCTCTCCATTCCTCCCTCTCCCTCCCTCCAATTATCATCTCTCTCTCTCTCTCTCTCTCTCTCTCTCTTCATATCTCTTTCTCTCTCTCCCCCCACTCCCTCTCCATCCCTCTCTTAGTCTCCCTCCCTCCCTTGACTATGCTCGAGGGAGGAAAATGACAAAAGAGTCATAGATATTGTTTTTTGAAAATAGGAAACAAACAATGCTGAAATATGTAAAACATATAACTACAAAGTTTTAGGTCTTGGAAATACCTTTCCAATGTTATAAGAAGCCTCAAAATCCAAGTTCAAAATCAAAATTTATGTCCAAAATATGGATTTTTTCATTTATGTAATAAAAACACGTGCACATTTTTAAAAGCATGCACATGTTCTTAGAAGTGCACATGTGTTTTTAACTGTGCACACTTTTTTAATAAGGCACACGTGTTAGTAGTATGCGCACACTTTTGTGCCAACATGGATGCTTTAGTGGATGTTCAGAAATTGTTGGACCAAAAGCACATGCGCAGTGTTGGGAGCGCATGCACACTTTTTGTTTTTACTGCTCGTGTGCTCCTATTGGAATAGTTTTGGGTACCATCTTCATGTGAATGCCCATATAATTGTCCATATGAAAACATTTATTCTATCCTAAAATAATATAATGAACAATTATCATAATACTAATATATAAATGGTTAATGAGTTGGTATCCTAATGCGAGGGACTTATCAGTTTTACTATCCCCGCTAGGGTTCAAACCCCAATGATACATGGGCCCATTGTGATAAGGATAGAAGGGTAGGAACCCCTACTGGGTGTGTATTCAGACACATTAGCTCTTGCTTAGTCATAGGATACTTGTTGGTTGGGGCTTGTAGGATGTTTGCAACTAGCCTATGGGTTATAGTGGTATCCAGTTGGATTTGAACCTAGGTCTATCCTACAATGAGGCCATATTAGTTAACATCTATAATGGTTTTCTATTCCTGATGATGTGCCTAAACATTACATCAACACATCTCTAGCCAAATATTTTTTTACATTTAACATCCATCCATTACAGTAGATGAATTAACATATCCATGGTTTTGTACATACATACATATCTATCTATCTATATACATGCACACACACACACACACACACACACACACACAAACATTCAATGTGTTTCACAACCCCAAAGAGGATTTGTTACATCCATGGGAAGAATTCACAGGAGGGCCACCCGAAGGGGCCTCACCCTGCTAGCTTTGATTACGGAGCATAACCCGATGGGGACATCAAGTGAGGATCTTATATATCACTTAAACTACAATTAAATGATTAAAAAATATAGATGTTAAAACATATATGATGTTGATATAATGAAGTCTAATATATCTTAAAGTGACACCCATAGCGAGATCACTCATCTACAACTTAAAAACAAAAGCTTATCCATTACATTGAGTTACACATTTGTGAATAGAGACTAAATTTCATGAAAATGTAAACACCGAATTACTCAGGTATAAAATTAAATAGAGAAATTATTTATCATTACTTTATACCTACAGGTTGTTATCATCCAAGCCAATTGTGGTGCCAATCATACTTCCAGTTATTGTACTAAGAAATTCTTTTCACATGACACATAGATCGACACCTATACACTAGTAGATGAACACATCCAACAGATAGATTGGAAAAATGACATTGGAAATAGGTTTAGTGACAATATCGACATTGTTCGAGCATACATATAGGGTTACATCTTAACAATTGTTCTGCGTCTTAGGTTGTAGTTTGGGTACATGGGTTAACACCCTGAGATATGGTGGTCGTTTTGAATAGTTTAGGGGGAAATAATAGGTTTAGGAATCCTAACTATAAGAACTATAGGGTACCAGTTAAGATCATGAAATAATAATAAAAACACCTATAGGAACTGACATCTCTCATTGATCAAGAACTTACACTGGCATTCTTCGTTCAGGCTACTGAAATCACCATGGCTAGATATTCGTGTTCAAGAATCCTATGATCGTGATCCTGTTACACATCTCAAATAAAATAGTTAGGGTATAAGGTTTTAGGTATCATGAGTAGAGGTAGTTGGCATGTGCATGTGGAATATGGCATGTCATTCTATTTTATTAGAAGGGAAGCATTACAAAACTAGAATTTGTATAGGAGCATTAAGGGTAGGAATAACTAGCCACTAGCTATGATACTACCTTCTTGATCTGGCAATGGATGCAAATGTATAGTTTTACATATGTATAAATTTCTATAAGGGTAGATATAAAAATAAATAGCATTCACTTTCCTTCGGTAATCTATCATTTCATGTTGATTTGGCTCAATTGAAAATATTAGATAAGAACAACCAAACTTAAAAGACATGCTTGACACTTTTCATCATTAAATTAATTAATAATAACAACCATTTTGTGTGAAATTTTTAATTAAAGTACCAACTTGTTTTATGTCATGGTTTTTTTCAAGAGCCAGAACCTTTTCCACTTACCGCAATCCTATGCCATCATGTGCTACAATCTTCCATCAAGAATTGCAACCTTTGTCGTTTGTCGATCGATTCTCCATTCAATGTATCCATTGGTTGACCTCCCTTCCTACTCCCAATGGGTACTCTTCTTTCGCAAGGGACCCCCAAGCTGCAAAAAGGTTGCATGGAAGAAGCACAATACTTAGCACTATTGGAAGTGGAGATTCAAGCTTTCAAGACTCCAAACCTTCACCACATCCAAGTGACCAAACTGATCAAAATTCACTTGATATTTTTAGCATAATCTTAGTTTTCCAACCATAGGGAAAAATATTCCCATAGCTCATGTCTTTACCTTTCTTTTAAAGAGTTTTATGTATTCATCACATGTCCTTTACATGCAAAATTCTAATTATTTTAATTCTAATTATATTATTATTCATCCTTCCATGTGTCCTTTTCTTATCCATTTGCACAACTAATTCATTATTAAAAATTAAAAAATTGGGATTTTCCCTCACCTTCCAATCAGTCTTCGTAAAATTATTCCTAGGTATTCCCTTGATTGCCTTTTCTTTTTTCTACATGTATGTGTAATAGAGTTACTTTTCCCCTTAATTGATTATGTCTTTGAACTAGATTTTCATGTTTTATTTCTTATCCTCAATTACAGGGATATGTTTTAGTTCAATTTCTCTTTATTTTATAACCAATTTCGTATCCTCTTTTCATGCACATGTTTTAATTTAAAGTAATTTATTATTCACTTATTTTATTTTCTTCCTCGAAAAAATACATACCTATATTTCTAGAAAGAAATGTCAATACAACCCTCAAGTTGTCCCAAACAAAAATCTAATCATTTTTGCAACATCAAAAAGTTACTTAGAGATACTTGAAACTAAAAAAGGACCGACTTATTTTTTTTCATAATTCATGCTTCTAAATTTGCATTCAATTAAATCACTTAGCTCATTCATCTTTTATGGAAATGCATCTAACCATATGAGTCCTTAAGTTTTTAATGTGATATAATTTACCAAGGTTCTATCAAGGTGCCATGATCAAACACATGCCCTTCAAATAGACCATTTTCCTGCAATGGGGTTGTGGCATGACGATGGAGACCATGTTAATTTGTTTAGTCTTTTCCATGTTGAGAGACTAATGGTCACTGAATAATAATGTGAACACCTTATTGCATGCCCCTCACACAAGCCTCATGAGTGATTGGATCCATGGCATGCCCTGCCAACAACATGCATCTAGTGGGTAGAGGTCTTAGTTACCTTTCAACCCATCGCATGGAAACCTGTGCTAGTTTGCAGTGTGCATTCTCCCATACAACCCAATTACCCATATGTGAACCGATTGGAAATCACGATCCTGTGCCTGCACACATGAAATCGACGTCCACCAAATAGTTCATGCAAAATAATCCAAACATCAATTTATTACATTATATCACCTGATATCATATCCAGACTCAATATGGAGCACACACACCATTGACACCACCTTGTGTTCATGTGCACCTGTTTTTTCCCTATCACACTAGAAAGAATTGTTAAAGCATCTTACAATTATTGCAATTTAAATATATATTTACATTTATCCTTTACATGCATCATATCGCCAATGGTTAGTCATCATACATAAATCCATTTATTACAATATATTTCTAACATAAGCACAAATAGTATTGATCATCATGCAACATAATTGTTTTAAGTTTTATCTTCAAGAAACATATTATCAATTAGGATCATTTCTAATCAAATGCCATCAAATAATACCATAAAATAATGATTCAAATAATGTCTAAGAAAAACAAGGCACTACATACACCCCACTCTTCAGTAAACTTCGTCCCAATGTTCTAGAACAAGGAAACTGCTAATGAATTTCCAATGTGTCTTCCCATGTCGCTAATATGGGAATATAGTGTTGTTGTTGTAGCTACATGATTTATCCTCACTAGCTAGATCCAACCTACAAAAGAAATAAAATAAAAAAATTATTTTTATTATTTTAAAAGGAGAAGCAAGCCCAGTGAAAGACACAAGTCCACCCCAATTGGAAAAGTAATTTTAAATCAGGTATAAATAGAGGGCTCTCCCTCCTCATTTGTTCTCATATCAAGCAAGTTCACTCAAGTAAATGAAAGTTCAATTTTGGGTTATGGAATACAATTTGAATCTCCTCCTTTTGGAATTTTTTTTCTCTTTGTGATATTCATCACTCTTATCTTTGATGTACTTGTATTATATAATGAATATCTGAGTAAGAAAGGTTTGTTGAGTTTTTCCTGAGTTTAGGTTTTCCTAGGGTAAACTAATGTGTCTCTATTTTTTTTATGTGCATATTTATTCTTTCAGTGATCCTATATTTATTTCTAAGTTGAGAGAGATAAAAATTATATTGTTATAATTAAAAATTTAACATGGTATCAGAGTAGTGTTGAAAGAGACTACTGCTGGAAACTAGGGTTAGTTGTTTCTACCTCTTCCATCCATAGATTAATCTCACCCTCAATATTATTCATCTCTCCCTAGGAAAACACATCTTCCTATGGAAGCATATTTGAATTCAGATAAGTTTCAATTTTGACCTAATTACTGTCAGGGTTAAGAATTAGGGTTTGTAGTTTTGAATTGTTCTAGCCACAGATCCAAAAGAAAAGAAAGTTCATTCAACTCACCTTGGAAGGGCACATTCATCTGTTGAAGCAGTTTTCTAAAAATCCAAAGTTCAATTTTGACCTAGCTTTTGCTAGGTTTTTGAACCAGATTGCAGTTGTCCTTCTCATTCAAGATGAAAAGCATCAAGGTTGAAGATAGGCTTGATGGAGCTTCAAACTTTCATTCATGGAAGTATAGAGTGTTCATTTCTTTAGAAAAAAATTACCTTCTAAACTTTGTTGTGAAAGGAGCACCAGAACCAGAAGAAGAAGCAAGAAAGGCTCAATGGAAGAAGAGTGATGCCAAGACAAGAAGAATCCTAATATATTCAGTCAAGGATCATTCAATTCCTCAAATTTCTCAAAAGAAGACAACTAAATCTATGTTTGATACCTTGAAGAATTTGTTTGAGAACACAAATGTCAATAAGGCTATTGCCTTTAGACAACAACTCTCAAATGTCAATATGATCATATCAGATTCTATTGCATCCTATTTCATGAAGATATCATAAATCAAGGATCAAGTGGGAACTATTGGAGAAATTATTGCAGACAGAGAACTAGTCATGATGACTCTGAACCATTCATTCAAAGTGTAACTGGAAGATCTAAGCTACCCAATTTTGAACGATTGTGGAAAGATTGTACACAAGAAGAGGATAGACTTGTGGCTAGAAGCAATGCTCATGCCTCTCGTGAAGAAAATCAAGCTCTTACTACACACACCAAGAAAAGAGGAAAGAAGTCCTTTGGTAGAAACAACAAAGGTGGAAGATCAAGTCCAGTTCCATAACAAAAGAAGAAGAAGGATCTCTCTCACATAAGATGCTTCAATTGCAAAAATCTTGGACACTATAAAATTCAATGTAAATAAAATAAGAGAAAGAAACATGCCTTTACAATTGATGTTGATGAAGATACTTCGCAAAAGAAATCAATGAAGGAAGAATAATTCTTATTTATCTCATCTATCTTAGGTATTGTTCCTACTAGTAATGATACTTGGTTAGTAGATAGTGGTTCTTATAAACATATGAGAGGTTATAACGAGTTTCTCTCAAATATAGAAGAGAAAGAATCACACCTAAGAGTTGTACTTGGAGACAATGTCAGATATACTATGAAAGGAACTGGGGCTAGTACCTTCCAGTTAGATTCTAGTGTTTCTCTACATTTGGGTGAAGTAATCTATGTACTGGGAATGAAAAGAAACCTTGTCTCCATCTCTTCTATAGAAGACAAGGGTTACAAAGTTTCATTCTCAGATGGAAAGGTTCTTGCATGGCACAAGAAATCCACTTTTGATTCATCTCATGTGATTGGTGTTTGTGAAGAAAGATTATGCAGATTGATGATACATGTAGTACAGGATATAGTTCATGACTCTACTATTTTGAGTGAGCTATGGTATAGAAGAGTTGCTCACCTAAACTATAGGTCTCTTCCTCCTCTAAGGAATATGGTCATAGGTCTTCCCGAACTCCAAGTTGAGCATGATGGCATTTGCAGAGGATGTGGAATTGGAAAGATTTCCAAGGGTATTTTCCAAACAATGATACTAGGTCCAAGGGAATATTAGAATTGGTACACTTAGATTTATGTGGACCTATGTCAGTTTCTTCTTTGGGAGTATTTTTGTATTAGGTTACCTTCATTGATGACTACTCTCGAAAGACATTGATTTGCTTCTTGAAGTCCAAGGAATCCGAGGAAGTTCTAAGCAAGTTCAAGGAATTAAAGGCATAGGTTGAGAACCTATTCGAGAAAAGGATAAAGGTTCTAAGGTCCAAAAATGGAGGAGAGTACACCTCCTCATAGTTCAGTGATTTCTGTAAGGAAGAGGGAATCAAGAGGGAGTATATTGTCCCTTGCAACACTCAATGGAATCAAGTTGCAGAAAAGAAGAATAGGTCGATAGTTGAAGCATCCAAGGCCATGATTCACGATCAAAACCTACGTATGTTCCTATGGGAAGAAGCCTCATTTACTGCAGTATATGTATAGAAGAGAGGTCCTCATAAGATATTGAGGAACATGACTCTAGAAGAGGCCTTCACAAGTGTGAAGCTAGAAGTGGTTCACTTGGGAAGATGTTTATTATACATTCATGTACCCAAGGAAAAGAGAACAAAGCTAGAACCCTCAAGATAGAAGGGTACATTTTTTGGGTATAGTGATTCGTTAAGGCATATAGAATCTACATCCCAGGTCAGAGACAAATTGAGGTCAACAGGGATGTCTCCTTTGAAGAGGAGGTTTCCTTTAGAAGGGATAGAGGATCATCCATGGAGAGTGAGGAGAAAGAAGCTCCAACCAAGATGGGGTCATCTCCCCCTCTCTCTTTAGTAGTTTAAAGGGAGCACGTAGATCCAGTAAATTCTACAGATATGATTGATCATGTTGATCCAGTAGAGATGACAGATGTTCCTAGAGATATTGTGATTGGCCAGAAGAGGCCTGTCTGGGCTCGTTGGAATTTAGAGAATGCAGATAATCATATAGCTCCCCCAGGTACCTTCAGGGAGAGAAATAGGGCTATGAGATATTCAGTATATGTAGAACTAATGTCCCACATCATTGATTTTTAGCTTTTCGACTATGAGGAGGCTACCACCCAGCAGGTATGGAAAGATGCCATGATGGAAGAATATCAATCCATAATGAAGAATGACGTGTCGGAATTTGTGTTGTGACCTAAAGGGAAGTCCGTGGTGACTTCCAAGTCGATGTGCAAGATTAATCATGTAGAAGATGTGAGCATTGAGAAGCACAAAGCGATATTTGTGGATAGAGGATCCTCTCAGAAAGAGGGAGTCGATTATGATGAGACATTTGATCTTGTTGCACAATACACAACCATCAAGTCGATCATAGCTCTGGATTCAACTATAGGATGGAAGTTACATCATATGGATGTGAAAAATTCCTTCCTCAATGGTGTGATTGAGGATGAAGTCTACATTGAGAATCCATAGGGTTTCATGATTCATGGGAAGGAATCCCATGTGTGGAGACTGAAGAAGGCCCTGTATGGACTCAAGCAAGCACCACGTACAAGGTATTCCAGGATTGATGGATACTTGGTGAGGTTGGGATTCACCAAGAGTGAGGCATATTCCAACCATTATTACCAGGTTGAGGATGGTAGACGATTGATACTAGTATTGTGTTTTGATGACTTGTTTCTCACTAGAGATGATAAACTTATCATGTGGTGCAAAAAGAAGCTAGCGTATGAGTTCGAGATGAAGGACCTTGGTTTGATGCACTACTTCTTGGGTTTAGAGGTGTGGAAGAGACAAGAAGACATCTTCCTGATTCAAGGGAAGTATACCATTGATATATTGAGGAGATTTAGTATGATTGACTGTAAATCCATGATCACAGCCATGGAGGAAAATTTAAAGAAGTTGAGTGACTCAGTTGTCAGTTCAGACCTGATAGATCCCACTATGTATAGACAATTGATCAATTCATTGATGTATCTAGTTAACACTAGACTAGACATTTTTTTTGCAGTATGTGTTGTCAATCAGTTTATGTGTGAATCAAGACAGGTACATTGGGTTTCTACAAAGCATGTACTGAGGTACTTACGTGGCACTGTGGGATATGAACTGAGATATGATTCTAGTGGTGATATGATATTGCATGGATACTCAAACTCTGATTGTGTAGGAAATGTTATGGATAGGAAGAGAACCTCGGGGTGTTGATTCAGTTTGGGTTCTAACGTGATTTCCAGATGTAGCAGGAAGCAACCCTCGGTAGCACTTAGTATAGACAAGGTTGAGTATATGCGGAAGTGAGTGTTGTGGCTCAGGAAGCATTATGGATTTAGAATGTCTTTGCAGGATTTTCTAGGAAGACACTTGATCCAACTATGATTCACTATGATAATCAATGTTTTGTGAAGAATTCAGTGAATCCTGTATCTCATGATAGACCAAAGTATGTGGAGATCAATTACCACTATATTAGAGACATGGTACAGAGAGGATCAATTCATCTCCTGTATATTATGATTGATAATCAAGTTGTTGAAATTATCACCAAGCCTCTCTCCAGAGTGAAGTTTGTATACTTCTGTGAACGGCTTGGAGTATTGGAGAATGCTTCCCTCAGTGAGAGGGAGTACTTATAATTCTTGTATGGACAGTCAGTCCTATGTAGAATGATATGAGCTTTTAGTCCTATGTGGACAGGAGGTCCTATGTAGACCAAGATGAGCTTTTAGTCCTGTGTGGACAAGCAGTCTTGTTAACACCGAGATGAAATTTTAGTCGTATGTAGAAAGGAGGTCATGTGTATACCAAGATGAGCTTTTAGTCCTATGTGGAAAGGCGCTCTTGTGTAGACCGAGATGATCTTTTAGTCCTGTGTGGACAGGTGGTCCTGTGTAGGCCGAGATGAGATTTTAGTCCTGTGTGGACAGGCAGTCCTATGTAGACTGAGATGAGTTTTTTAGTCCTATGCGAACAAGCGGTCCTGTGTAGACCGAGATGAGTTCTATGTGAACTCTTGTTCCTATGTGGGATGTTGTTATGTGTGGACTGTATTGACCTTTCTTATGATGACAAGATGTACGAGACAATCTGTGATGATCAGATAATGCTGAGATCTGTTCCAGCATGATGATACCTCTATAGCTAAGAGGGAGTGTCGTTGTTATAGCTACGTGAGGTATTCTCACTAGGTAGAGTAGACCTACAAAACAAATAAATAAAAATGTATTTTTATTATTTTAAAAGGAGAAGTCGACCCTAGTTTGAAAATTCACTTAAAATCATGTATAAACAGAGGGGTCTCCCTCCTCATTTGTTCTCACCTCAAGCAGGTTCTCTCAAGCAAAGTAAAGTTTGATTATGGGTTGCAAAAGACAATTTGGGGCTCCTTCTTTTGGAATTTTTTTCTCTTTGTGATCTTCATCACTGTTATCTTTGATGTACTTGTATTATGTATTGAATCTCAGAGTAAGAAAGGTTTGCTTGGTTTTTACCAAGTTTGGGTTTTCCTAAGGTAAACTATTGTGTCTCTATTTTGTTTATGTGCATAGTTATTCTTTCAGTGATCCTATATTTATTTCTAAGTTGAAAGAGATAAAAATTATACTGCTATAATAAAAAATTTAACATGGTATAGAAGTAGTGTTGAAAGAGACTACTACCGGAAACTAGGGTTTCTTGTTTCTACCTCTTCCATCCATGGATTAAGCTTTCCCTTAGTATTATTTAGCTCACCCTAGGAAGGTGCATCTTCCTTTGTAAGCATATTTGCATTTAGATAAGTTTTAATTTTGACCTAATTACTGTTGGGGTCAAGAATTAGGGTTTGTAGTTTTGAATTGTTTTGACCACAGATTTGGAAGAAAAGAAGGTTCATTCAACTCATCTTGGAAAGGTGCATTCATCCGTGGAAGCAATTTTCTCAAAATCCAAAGTTCAATTTTGACCTAGCTTTTGCTAGGGTTTCTGAACCAAATTGCAGTCTTCCTTCTCAACTAAGATGAAAAGCATCAAGGTTGAAGATAGGCTTCATGGAGCTTCAAATTTTCATTCGTGGAAGTCTAGAGTGCTCATTTATGTAGAAGAAAATGACCTTATAAACTTTGTTGTCAAAGGAGTACCAGAACTAGAAGAAGAAGCAGGAAAGGCTAAATGGAAGAAGAGTGATTCCAACACAAGAAGGATGCTGATAGATTAGTCAAGGATCATTTGATTCCTCAAATTTCTCAAAATATTACAACTAAATATATGTTTGATACCTTTAAGAAGTTGTTTGAGAACACAAATGTCAATAGGGCTATTACCTTGAGACAACAAATCTCAAATGTCAAGATGACCAGATCAGGTTCTCTTGCATCCTATTTCATCAAGGTATCATAAATTAAGGATCAATTGGGCATTATTGGAGAAATTATTGCAGACAAAGAACTAGTCATGATGACTCTGAATGGCCTCCCTCAATCTTGGGAACCATCCATTCAAAGAGTAACTTGAAGATCTAAGATACCCAATTTTGAACGATTGTGGCTATATTGTACACACCAAAAGAACAAACTCTAGAGGAAATGCTCATGCCTCTCATGAAGAAATTCAAGCTCTTACTACACACACCAAGAAAAGAGGAAATAATTCCTTTGGTAGAAACAACAAAGGTGGAAGATCATGTCTAGTTCTAGAAAAAAAAAAAGAAGAAGAAGGATCTCTCTCACATAAGATGCTTCTATTGCAGAAAGCTTGGCCACTATAAAATTCAATGTAAAGAAAATAGGAGAAAGCAACATGCCTCTACACCTGATGTTGATGAAGAGACTCCACCAAAGAAATCAAGGAAGGAAAACGAATTCTTCTTCATCTTATCTCTCCTAGGTACTGTCCTTACCACTAATGATATTTGGTTATTAGGTAGTGGTGCTTCTAAACATATGACATGTTTTTTTTTTACAGTAACGGTTAAAGAGCTCTGTATTTAAAAGGTAGGACTGATACAAAAAGTGGGAATACTACACCCACCAAAAAGAGAGAAGAAGGCACCTCATGTCCAGTCTTTAAACTTCACAGAAAATAGAGATACACAACTATATATGACTAACTGCTATTACATCTGGTTACATAACTAGAGCTTAAGCAAAAAAAAGTGAACCTAGCACAAAGATAAAATAGACTTAATTCTCAGCGAAGCGACAAGCTTTTGCCAGATTCTCATTTTCTTCCATGCCCAAAGTCCCAGTAGGGTTGTTGCTCTTGCTGGTGCGAATACAGTCTACCTTGGCTTCTACAATCCTGAGACAACTGTACGTGGATTCCATTTTACCAACCATGCCATCGTGGTACTCCATTTTTTTTATTGTTGTTTCTAACTTCAGAAATAACAATTTCAACAAAGCTAGACAAGTGAGAAATAGTTTTCTTGAGTTCCTTATTCTCACCTCTCAGCCAGTAAACCTGCGATTCAATGTCATGCAGATGGGAGAGCATGCCTAGAGGTGGACTATCCAGCCCACCTAGAGAGTCCAGATTCACTACATCCACGTCTTCAGTCTAGTTCCATAGCTTTCCAGCACCTGTTTCTCCAATGCCACCTATAAGTTGCAGAGCGTCGTGTTGAAGAGAACCACCAAAGCTTTGAATGTTGTTGGCATCAAGGGGACGCCAAATTTTCCCAGAGTCTAGCTCAAAACCATTCTGAACGTTGTTGACAGAGTTCCGTGTTCCTTGCCTAGAGCCCTGTTGCACCCAACCTCTGTTAATTTTGTTGGGTTTGGGGTGACCACGACGGACGTGCCTCATCCTCTTGACAGGAGGGCCATGATTTTCCTTGTCACCATTTCCATTCCCTGAAATACTTCCAGAGCAGAGAGATATCGATTCAGGCTAGTTCCCTCATTGTTAACCTGTATAGAAGTCTTGCAATGGCGACACTAGAGTGTGGGAAGATAGAATCCGGGGTTATTGCCAACATTTCCACTATCCACAATGTACCATGAACCAAGACGCCTGAACTGAAACTGATCAACCTTCCAAGGTTTGCAGAGATGGAATGTTTGATCGATACCTTCATCCAGAAGCTTGAAATAGGCGCTGGATGCCACGCCTTCTGCACACATTGAATTTTCGCATGCATGACAGAAGGATCTAGACAGAGAACGCCAGCACAAAAGCCATGGGAAGGGTGGATGAGATCTTTGGTGGTTTTCGAGTGTGACCTAAGGTTCCATCAACCAATAAATTGAAGTGGCCATTTGTTGAGTTTCTATGTGACTATACCTCATGGGACAAAGGTAAGGGATGGTGGAATAACTGTGGATATCCCTAGAATTATGGAACCCAATCAATTGTAAGGTTTTGTCCATTTATAACCATAATACCTTGGTTTAAATCGGCTCCTTTGTTTGCCAATGAATCATCTTGCTGGTTGTTGGTTCTTAATATGTGGTAGAGAGTGATCGATCTAAGCTCTTTTATCTTGTAGAAGAACTGAAAATGATACTTGGAGGATGGTTGATGCATATTTTTAATTAGAGCCCTTACTTCTTGGATCACGATGAGAGAGTCGCCAATGGCAATCAAATCCTCGACATTGTTTTCCTTTGCTACATCTATTCCTTTGATTAGAGCCAACTACTCTGCGACTTTGTTGGTGTGCTTTCCAATCCCCCATGCATATTCTGACAACTTGTTTCCATCGGAGTCCAGAAGAACTCCCCCCGCACCTGCCAACCCAGTATAAACATATGACATGTTATAAGGAGTTTCTCTCAGATATATAAGAGAAAGAATAACACCTAAGATTTGTACTTGGAGACGATGCTAGATATATTGTGAAAGGAACTGGGGCCACTTCCTTCCAGTTAAATTCTAGTGATTCTCTACATTTGGGTGAAGTACTCTATGTACCAGGAATGAAAAGGAACCTTGTATCCCTTTCTTCTCTAGAATACAAGGGTTACAAAGTTGCATTCTAAGAGGGAAAGGTTCTTGCATGGCATAAGAAATCCACTATTGATTCAGCTTGTGTGATTGGTGTTTGTGAAGAAAGCTTATACATATTAATGATATGGACAGTATAGGAACTAGTTCATGTCTCTACCAGTTTGAGTGAGCTATGGCATAGAATACTTACTCACATACACTATAGAGCTCTTCCTCCTCTAAGGAAGATGGTCACGGTTATTCTCGAACTCTAAGTTGAGCATGATGGCATTTGCATAGGATGTGCACTTGGCAAGAATTACAAGGGACCTTTTCCAAACAATGATACCGGGTCCAAGAGAATATTAGAATTGGTACACTCAGATTTATGTGGACCTATGTTAGTTGCTTATTTGGGAGGATTTTGGTATTATGTGACCTTCATCGATGATTACTCCCAAAAGACATGGATTTATTTCTTGAAGTCCAAGGAATCTGAGGAATTTCTAAGCAAGTTCAATGAATTCAAGGCACAGGTTGAAAACCTATATAGGGAAAGGATAAAGGTTCTAAGGTCTGATAATGGAGGAGAGTACACCTCCTTAGAGTTCAATGATTTTTGTAAGGAAAAGGGAATCAAGATGGAGTATACAGTCCCTTACAATCCTCAATAGAATGGGGTTGTAGAAAGGAAGAATAGGTTGATAGTTGAGGAAGTCAAGGCCATGATTCACGATCAAAACCTACCTACGTTCCTATGAGAATAAGCCCCAAGTACCACACTATACGTCCAGAACAAAGGTCCTCATAATATATTGAGGGACGTGACTCTAGAAGAGGCCTTCATAGATGTGAAGCTATAAGTGGGTCACTTGTGAATATTTGGTTGTCCAATATACATTCATGTGCCCATGGAAAAGAGAAAAAATCTAGAACCTTCCAAAAAGAAGGGTACTTTTGTTGGGTATAGTGAGTCCTCTAATACATACATAATCTACATCCCAGGTCAGAGACATATTGAAGTCAGTAGGGATGTCTCCTTCGAAGAGGAGGTTACCTTCAGAAGGGCTAGAGGATCATCCATTGATGGTGAGGAGCATGAAGCTCCAAATGACATGGTGTCATTTCCCCCTCCCTCTTCAACATTTCAGAGGGATCCCACAGATCAAGTCAATCCTGTAGATCCAACTGATCATGTTGATCCAGTAGAGCCGACATATGTTCCTAGAGATATTTTGATAGGCTCGGAAGAGGCATGTCTGGGCCTGTCAGAATATAGAGGATGCAAAGAAGCATATAGCTCCCCCAATTACCTTCAAGGAGAGCAAGAGGCCTAGGATAAATCCAAGATATGTAGCATTGATGTCCCACATTATTGATTCTAAGCCTTCCAGCTATGAGGAGGATTCCATCCAGCGGGTATGGAAAGATGCCATTATGGAATAATATCGATCCATTATGAAGAATGACATGTGGTAAGTTGTGACGACACCTGAATGGAAGTCAATGGTGATTTCCAAGTGGATCTACAAGATTAAGCATGCAACATATGGGATCATTGAGAAGAACAAAGCAAGATTTGTGGCTAGAGGATTCTCTCAAAAAGAGGGAGTCGATTATGACGAGATGTTCTCTCTAATTGCACAATACATGACCATCATGTCGATCATAGCTCTGTATGCAACTATGGGATGGAAGTTACATCAAATGGATGTGAAAATTTCCTTCCTCAATGGTGTGATTGAGGAATAAGTCTACATTGAGCATCTAGGGGGTTTCATGATTCATGGGAAGAAATCCCATGCGTGCAGACCAAAGAAGGCATTGTATGGAATCAATCATTCACCATGTGCATGGTATTCCAGGATTGATGGATACTTGGTGAGATTTGGATTCACTAAGAGTGAGGCATATTCCAACCTTTATTACAAGGTTGATGATGGTAGGTCATTGATGCTAGTATTGTATGTTGATGACATGTTTCTCACTGGTGATGAGAAACTTATCATGTGGTGCAAGAAGAAGCTGGAATATGAGTTAAAGATGAAGGAACTTGGTCTGATGCACTACTTATTGGGTTTAGAGGTGTGGTAGAGATAGGAAGAGATATTCCTAAGTCAAGGCAAGTATAACATTGATATCTTGAGGAGATTTGGTATGATGGAATATAAGTCCCTAACCACACCCATGAAGGAAAATATGAAGAAGTTGAGTGACTCAGTTTCTAAGTCAGACCTAATAGATTCCACTATGTACAGACAATTAATTGGTTCATTGATGTATCTAGTTCAAACTAGACTAGACAGTTGTTTTGCAGTGAATTATCTTAGTCAGTTTATTTGTGGTTCGAGACAGGTACATTGGGTTGCTATGAAGCATGTGCTGAGGTATGTACATGGCACTGTGGGATATGGATTGAGATATGCTTCCAATGGTGATATGATATTGCATGGATACTTAGATTCTGATTGGGAGGGAAGTGCTATGGATTGGAAGAGCACCTTCGAGTGTTCCTTCAGTTTGGGTTATGTCATGATTTCTTGGTGGAGAAGGAAGAATCCTGAAGTAGCACTAAGTACAATCAAGGATGAGTATATTGTTGTGAGTGTTGCAGCTTGGGAAGTAGTATGGGTTCAAAATCTCTTTTCAAGATTGTCCAGGAAGACACTTAAGCCAACCGTGATTCATTGTGATAATTAAATTTGTGTGAATCTTTCAGTGAATCTTGTATAACATGAAAAATCGAAGCATGTGGAGATAAAGTACCACTATATTAGATACATGGTATAGAGAGGATCATTTCAGCTCCTATATATTCTAACTAATGATTAGGTTACCGACATTCTCACCAAGCCTCTCTCCGGAGTGAAGTTTGTATACTTCTGTGAACGACTTGGAGTATTGGAGAATGATTCCCTTAGTGAGAGGGAGTGTTGGTAAGTAATGTATGGAAAGGTGGTCCCATGTAGACCGAGATGATATTTTAGTTCTTTAAGGATAGGTGATCCTGTGTAGAATGAGATGAGATATTAGTCCTGTGTGGATAGGAGGTCGTGTGTAGACCGAGATGAAATTTTAGTCTTTTGTGGACAAGAATTCCTATGTAAACCAAGATGAGATTTTATTCCTTTGTGGACAGGCGGTCCTGTGTAGACCGAGATGATATTTTAGTCATGTGTGGACAAGCGGTCCTGTGTAGACTGAGATGATACTTTAGTTTTATGAGGACAGACGGTCCTGTGTAAACCGAGATGAGATTTTAGTCCTATGTGGATAGACATTCCTATGTTAACTAAGATGATATTTCAGTCCTGTTAGACAAGCGGTCCTTTGTAGACCAAGATGAGTTTTCTAGTCCTATGTGGACATGCAGTCCTGTGTAGACCGAGATGAGTTCTGTGTGAACTCTTGTTCCTGTGTGGTATGTTTTAATGTGTGGAATGTATTGACCTTTATTATGATGACAAGATGTACGAGGCAATGTATGATGATCAAATGATGCTCATATGTGTTCCAACATGATGATACCTCTCTAGATAATAGTAGGGTGTGTTGTTGTTGTAGCTACACTAGGCATCCTGATTAGCTAGAGCCGACCCACAAAAGAAATAAAATAAAAATGTATTTTTATTATTTTGAAAGGATAATTTAGCCTAGTGAAAGAAACAAGTATCCCCGAGTTGGAAAATTCACTTAAAATCATGTATAAATAGAGGGTCACCCTACTGATTTGTTCTCACCTCAAGCAAGCTCGCTCAAGCAAAGGAAAGTTCGATTTTGGGTTGTGGAAGACAATTTGGAGCTCCTTCTTCTGGCTTTTTTTTGTCTTTGTGACCTTCATCACTCTTATATTTGATGTACTTGTATTATGTACTAAATCTCAGAGTAAGAAAGGTTTTCTTGTTTTTTCCCGAGTTTGGGTTTTCCCAGGGTAAACTATTGTGTCTCTATTTTTTTATGTGCATAGTTATTCTTTCAGTGATCCTATATTTATTTCTGAGTTGAAAGATATAAAAATTATACTTCTATAATTAAAAATTTAACATATAGTTATCCCATCGGACCTTTACCTAGTTGAAAAAACAATGTTAAAGCTATCGAGTTTGTTGGTCCAGTATATAGATCGTTTTAGCCATAAAGCCCCCCTCATTTGATATATGTAATTTAATTAAGTGTATAATATGGGAATGATCTAAAATATAATGATGCAAAATAGATACATAAAAAACATTATGCATGTGACACAACACGATAGGAAACCAATCCCAATTTTTCCATTATTGTAAATGAACCCACAAACCGAGGTGATAATTTGGCTCCCTTTCCAAATTTAATTGTGCTATTTGTGACAAATCACAAAAATATTGTATCACCTTCATTGTAACTTTTGTCGATCCTATGAGAATCTCTGCAACTCTTTTGTCTAGCTTGTGCCTCTTTCAACCTTGCACGTATAGTCCTCAGCTTCTCTTCCATCTATTGAATCAATCTCGGTCATACTAGAACTCTACGCTCTCGTCGATCCCAACTAAGAGGTGGCCTACATGGTCTGGCATATAACAACTCAAACGATTCCATCATAATCTTACTTTGATCATTGTTGTTGTACAAAAACTCAACCAATGGTAAATATTTTTCCCAATGCTTATGTTTATCCATCATGTACATATGTAACATATATTCCAATACTTGGTTAACCCTCTATGTCTGACTGTTCATCTATGGATGATATGCCTTATTGAAATTAAGTTGTGTAACAAAATCCTCTTGAAATATTTTCCAAAATATTCCTATAAACATTGAACCTCTATAAGAAATTATATTCCTTGGTACACCATGCAATCTCACAAATTTGTTTATGGAAACCTTCACAATATCTGGTGCTTGATAAGTAACCACTTCTCATTGATGTATTTATGATGAAAAATATGGAGTCATATCTTCTTGGTATTCATCGACAACCCAAATATAAATTCCATTGGCATGATTTCCCATCTTGACTATGGAAATGCATGCGGTTTTAATAATCCTTTCAGATGTCTATGCACAAATTTCACTGGCTGGAATTCTAAGCACCTTGCCACATAGTTAACCACATATTTCTTCATTACAATCCAATAGAATAGTGTCCTCATCTTCGTACATTTTATTAACACCTAGATGGGCCATATAGACTACCCTATGACCTTTAGATAGAATCAAATTTAATATTTCCTTGTTTAGTGGTACATATATACTCTAGTTATATCTTAGTAATCTATATTCTTCTAATGCATATCACTCATATTTCAAAACTCTCATCTCTTGATTTTCTTATTCATTCTTCACTTCTTTATACCATTCATCTTCTAATTTTAACTTCAATATCTTTTCCCGCAATTTTTTTTTAAGGGTAATATAGAAAAGATACGAGGTCTTTGACTTAACATGTATGCAACCTTATTCATTATCCCCTAATATATGATATATAAAAATCATACTCACTCAACAATTCTAACCATCTCCTCTGCCTAGCATTTAGATCACTTTGACTAATAATATACTAGAGGCCATGATGATCTGTCTTCAATTCGAATTTTATTCCTACCAAATAATGTCTCCATAGTCATAAGGTGTAAACCACAACTACAAGTTCCAAATCATTCATTGGATAGTTTTCTTAATGCAACCTAAGTTTCCTTGAAGTGTAAGCGATCACTCTTTCATCTTGCATTAACAAACTACCTAGGCATTCCTTTGATGCATCCATACATACTAAGAAATATTAATCCATATCCTATACTTTTAGCACTTGATCCATCATCAATAATTGCTTAAGCTTGTTGAAAGCTTGTTCACAACATTTTGTCCATAAGAATTTTTTTCTTTTCTTTTGCAAATCTATGATTGGGCTAGCATTGGAAACCATTCCAAAAAACTATGGAAATAACCCACTAATCTATGAAGTTGTGTACCTCATATACATTCATTGGTGTTGTCCATTCGAGAATAGACTTAATCTTTGATGGGTCTACTGCAATCCCATTCCTAAAAATAGCATCCTAAATAATGAATTTCCAATTGTAAGAAGGAACATCTTGAGATATTAGCGTATAACTTATTCTCTTTCAAACATAATTGCAATACCAACTTCAAATGCTCTTTCATGCTCCTCCTACATCTTTGAATAGATCATAATATCGTTTAGAAATACCTATACAAATTTATCTAGGTATTTCTGGAATATGCCATTAATAAAAAAAATTCATAAAAAACTCCGAGCAAATTTGTTAATCCAAAGTGTATGACTACAAATTAGAAATATCCATATCATGTCTTGAAAGCAATTTTTGATATGCCCTCAATTAATGAGACCCATATCTTAGGTCTATTTTTTAGAACACCGTCGCCACTTTCATCTAATCGAACAAATTGTCAATTCTTAGCAATGGATATTGGTTCCTTATCGTTTCTTTGTTTAATTGACGATATTCAATCCAAAGTATCCATGAATCATCTTTCTTCTTCAAAAATATCACTAGCGCTCCTTAGAAGAAAACACTTGGGCAAATGAAACTAGGTCCAGTAATTCCTAGAGTTGCATTTGCAACTCCTTTAAATTTGGTGTTGCCATGCAATAGAGCACTCTAGATATAGGTTGTCTTCCTATCTTGAATTCTATAGTGAACTGAAGATCTCTCTTCGGTGGTATTCCGAGAAACTCTTAGGAAATACATCGATGAGCTTGGACAACATAGGATGTTGAATCACATCTATGGTATCGACCTTATCATTCATTGAAATTACAACATATAACTTACATCCCTTCTGTATACTTTTCTGCAATTGTAATTTTGAATTAAACCTTAAGGATATTCCTCTTTTAGTTCCTATCAAAATCCTTTTATATCTGAAATTGTCTATGAAAATAAGCTTTTTCTCCTTACAGCCCAACATTACCACATGTGATTCTATCCAATTCATACCTACAATGATGTCATAGGACCCTAAAGTAGTAGTGTAGACACTCCTAAGTCTACTTCACACACTCCTAATTATACTTCACAATACTTAACTAACTCTCCTACTTCTTGAGTAATATTGGATGCCATTTCGACTATGTCGAAATCCTCTTACTTACTTTCCATTACCTTGCATCTAGATAAAAAAATTACAAGAAATGAAATGTTTAGTTTCTCCTGGATCTATTAATAAGGAAACTTTCATACCTTTTATCTTACATGTTGTCTCAATCATGGTAGACTAATGTTCTTCCTGGTGGTTGTTAATTGCTGCATGAATTCAATGGGCCTTTCCCAAATCTCGAATTGTAGGATTTATGTGCCCCTAACTATAGCCCCTTTGAGTATTTGGGAAATCTCTCTGGCAATGCGGCTCTCCACATGTCCAACAACCCTCCTTCAAGGTTTTCTTTTACACACTATCCTACGAAAATATAGATCCACTACTGAATTGGGATCGTTGCGCCTATGGTATGCCACCATTGTACATAAATTGTTGTCCTGGTGGCTTGTAAGGCGTCCTATGGATTCCTGGTGCATGTATATAATTGTGATGCACCTGCAACAATTAATTAATACGAATATGTGAAATAGCAGAAATGACAGAACTCAGAATCACTTTTATATTGATCACAGGCCACTTTGAGGGGGCAACCTCCTATGAGCAATCTCAATACAAATAACTTCACGGTGCCTTCATAGGTCTCAACACACACTTATATACTAAGTCTAGGTGCCAATACCATGGGTCAAAACCACGGGCCGCTACAAACTATGGATCAACAATACTACGGGTGACTTACAAAGCATATGCGCCAACAACAATAACACAAACTATTGATCAACAAATACTACAGGACGACTTACAAAGCATATGCGTCCAACAACAACATACTAACAACGTAAAGACATGGGTTCCTAACATCCCCTCCTCCTTAAAAAAAAGCTTTGTCCTCAAAGCTTTAGATGTGGAAATTGTTGTTGAATCTGAAGGAGTGGTTCCCATGTAGCATCCTCTGGTTGCATGCCATGCCACTAAATTAAGACCTCTGTGATAGAGCGAGAGTGAAGCTGACGCGTGCGCTGATTGAGGATGGCCTCTGGCTCCCAAAGGATGGATCCTTCATTATCCAGTTCGGGTAAAATCGTTTGTCCATTGATGTTGGTGCCAAGAACTTTCTTCAGACAAGAGACATGAAAGACTGGATGAATGTGGGAAGAAAGAGGAAGTTCCAATTTATAAGCAATGGACTCAATCTTCTGAAGAATCCGATATGGCCCATAGAACTTTGGAGAGAGCTTATGACGCTCTTTGAGTTTCAAGGAGGATTGTTTGTATGGCTGGAGACGAAGAAAAACCATATCGCCGACTTGAAAAGTGCGCTCAGAACGGTGTTGATCAGCTTGTTGCTTCATGCAATTTCTTGCCATGTGAAGATTGTCCCGCAAAATGCGAAGAATCTGATCGCGGTTACGAAAGACCGTGTCAACTTCCTGAACTGGTGAACTGGTGGGGGTGTATGGAAGAAGAGCTGGAGGTGCCTGACCATAGACTGCTTCATATGGGGTCATTTTAGAGGCGGTGTGGTAAGAGGTATTGTACCACCATTCAGCGAGAGGAAGCCACTTTTTCCACTGATGTTGTTGTTCCAAGGTGAAGCAACGAAGATAAGTTTCCAAGCATTTATTGATAATTTCAGTCTGACCATCTGTTTGTGGGTGATACCCTGAACTCATCTTCAGTTTGGTGCCAATGTGGCAAAATAGTTCTATCCAAAAATGACTGGTGAAAGTCGCATCATGATCCGAGACAATGGAAGAAGGGATGCCATGAAGATGAAAGATCTGGTCCAGGAAAATTTGAGTGATGGAGGAGGCTGTATAGGGATGGCTGAGAGCACAAAAATGACTATATTTGGAGAGGCGATCAACCACAACGAGAATCATTGTCTTCCCGCCAGATTTAGGGAGCCCTTCAATGAAATCCATAGAAATATCTGTCCAAATCTGTGTAGGTATGGGCAAGGGTTCAATCAATCCTAGAAGGAGTGTTGTTTCACCCTTATTGCATTGGTAGGTATCACATTCGGCCACCATCTGTTGAATTGTCCTTTTCATGCCCTACCAAAAGAAGTTACGTCGTGCTCGTTCATACGTTTTGAGGAACCCAGAGTGCCCTGCCGATGGAGAAGCATGGAGTTCATAGAAGACAACATGTTGAAGATTTGTGCTCTGGGGAAGCACCAGACGACCCTTGTATCGCAGAGAAGCACCATCCCAAGAGTAATGTGGTACAGCAGAAGGGTTGTTGCTCAAGCATTGGATGATTTGAGATAAGGAAGAGTCATTGACATAACCCTGTTGGACAGATTGCAACCAATTTGGAACAGGCATAGAAATAGATGAAAGAGAACCTTGGGCATCAAATGTGCGAGAAAGAGCATCTGCCACAATATTGTCTTTACCCTTCTTGTAAGTGATCTCATAGTCATAACCCATGAGTTTTCTAACCCATTTCTATTGTGCCGGGGAGGAGACACGCTGGTCCAAGAAATATTTCAGACTCTGGTGATCAGTCTTGATGCAGAAATGATTTCCTAATAGGTATGGGCGCCACTTCTGTACTACATGCAAAACAACCATCATTTCCTTCTCATAGGTACAGGCAGCTAAATTCTTACCTGAAAGGGATTTGCTGGTGAACGCAATGGGGTGTTCATCTTGAAGGAGAACAACACCAAGTCCATTGCCGCAAGCATCACTCTCAATAGTGAAGGGCTTGGAAAAATCGGGCATAGCTAGCACAGGTGTAGTACACATAGCTTGTTTTAGTTTTTCAAATGCACACTGAGCAGCAGGTGTCCATGTAAAAGCATCCTTTTTCAATAGAGCAGTTAATGGAGCTGCAATCTTCCCATAATCCTTGAAAAACTTGCGGTAGTAGCCAGTTAACCCCAAAAAACCACGAAGGCTCTTGAGTGTCTGAGGCTGCGGCCAATTGTTCATGGCATCGATTTTGGCAGGATCCACGTGAACCCCTTGTGCTGAGATAATGTGCCCGAGACACTCAACTTCCTTCTGTCCAAAAACACATTTAAACTACTTGGCATGGAGATGATGTTCAGAGAAAAGTTGCATGACAAGATCCAGATGCTGGAGATGTTCATCCCATGTTTTACTGTAGATGAGGATATCATCAAAGAATACCAGAATGAATTTCCGCAAGTAGGGTCGAAATATTTTATTCATTAAGGCCTGGAATATGGAAGGAGCATTAGTGAGGCCAAAGGGCATGACAAAAAACTCATAATGGCCATCATGTGTGTGGAAAGCTGTTTTAGGGATATCATCCTCATGAACCCGAATTTGATGATACCCGGAATGAAGATCCAACTTGGAGAAAAAGTGAGCCCCATGAAGCTCATCAACAAGAGGAATTAGAAACTTATCCTTGATGGTGAGGTGATTAAGTGCTCGGAATTCAATGCAGAGGCGCCATGACCCATATTTTTTGCGGACAAGAATAACTGGAGAAGAAAAGGAACTAGTGCTTGGGCGAATAATACCTTACTTCAATAAGTCCCGAATGAGCATTTCAATCTCCATTTTTTGGTGGAATGGGTAGCGATAGGGCCTGATGTTGGGAGGAACGCTGCCAGGAAGGAGCTAAATACGATGGTCTTCTGGCCTGGAGGGTGGCAATCCCACTGGTTCAGCAAAGACACCTGTATATCGATCCAGAATTTGTTGTAGATCCAAAGGAGTAGTGGAGACCGCTGATGGTTGCATCTGAATGGAATGGATCTGAGCGATGACACCATGTGAATTCTTCTTGAGAATTTTTTCAATGCGATGTGAACTTATGATGATGAGAGAACCTGGTTGTAATCCTGTCAATGTGTGTTTTTGTCCATTGAGGGAAAACTGCATCCAAAGTTCAGCAAAATCCCATAAGATAGGGCCAAGTGTGTGTAGCCATTGAGTGCCCAAAACCACATCACATCCACCTAAGGGCAAGGAAAACATGTCAGAGTGCAAGGTATAATCTCCCATAGAGATATGCACATTTCGACACTTCCCTTTGCAAGGTAAAGTGCCCCCATTGGCAACCATGACTTCAAAGTTGGAGCAAGGATGGATAAAACAATCAGCTTGTTTGGCGATCCGAGGGTCAATGAAATTATGAGTGCTACCAGAATCAATGAGTATTGTAAGAGGAAGCTTCTTGAAGTAACCCCTGACCCGCATTGTTTGGGGGGTGGTGATTCCAGCTAAAGCATGGAGAGATATCTCTGGCTGGTCATCCTGAGACGGAGGGTCAATAGGTGGTTCCTGAATGTCGACCGGACCATCCAGTGTTTCTGGATCTTCGTCACCAATTTCAGAGGCAGGCGGAGACTCCGCATCCAAGAGATAGAGATTTTGCTAAACACATCTATGTCCCCGAGTGAATTTCTCATCACAATTATAGCAAAGCCCCTTTTCTCTACGTGCTTGCATCTCTGTTTCAGACAAACGCTTGATAGGAGTCAGTCAAGGAGCCTACGGTATAGGTGGTCACTGAGAACCCATATTTCGGAAGGGAACAAAAGTGGGCTTGGAGCGTTGTTGGGCTACAATCTTGTCTTCTACCAACTTAGCCAACCCTAGGGCTTCCATCATTATGGTGGGATAGAACATTTTTACCTTAGAGCGGATGGCATCCTTTAGACCACTGATAAAACAACTCCGGTAAAAGTCATCAGACAATCCTTCGATGTGGTTGGCTAGGTTCTCAAATTTAGTTTGATACTCTCTCACAGTGTTAATTTGGTGAAGTTTAGTGAGGGATCCGGTGAAGTCATCAAAATCACTAGGACCAAATCTTTGCAAAAGAAGCTAGCAAAAGTCTGACCATTTGGGCTCTGGATGAGCCTTGATGTACCAATGATACCATTGAAGAGCTTCCTCTTCCAAGTGAAAGGATGCCAGCGGAACTTTGTTGACATCAAAAGTATTATGCAGACTGAAATACTGTTCTGCATGATAGATCCATCCAGTTGGATCAGTACCATTCAAGCGAGGAAAATCAAGCTTCGGACCACGAAAATTGTTGGAAGAAGAGAACCCATTGTCTGATGAAGACTCGGACTGTCGTTTGTTGTTCATAGCTGAATGTTCAAGATGGAGGCCGAGAAATTTTTCATCAAGATCCTGGAGTTTGGCTTAGATGGCTGCAAGTGCTTCTTCCATGGTTTTTGCTCCTACGCGGGTGACAACCATAACCAGGAGATTTTTTTTTTTTCTTTGACTGGGTAGGAAAACAAAAACAGAAACTGCTTCAGTAAGGGGAAATCTGGACTTGGGAAAAAATCTGAAGGGTAATTGGGGTTTGACTAGGTGTTGGACATTGTCGACTAGACAGGGAAGCAAAAATGAGGAGTTCAGAAGCGGGGTGAAAGAATGGGAAAATTTGGCAGAGGGGGGAAAAGAAGCAGAATTCAGAAAGGAACTCTGTGGTAAAATTTGAAGGTGATTGGGTGAAATTTGAGGAAGTTATGGCAAACCTTAAAAATGGACAAACGTGAGATTTTGGGCTTTGGGAAGGGGAATTGGGGATAGGGTCCTCATGAATGAAATATGCATAATGGAATGACAGGGGTTCCCCGAAAATTTCAATGGAAACAAAGTGAAAACAAGGGAGATATGGACAAAAAACTGAATTTTATACAAGGGAGATATGGACAAAAAACTCTTTCTTTTTTCTTTTTTTTCTTCTTCTTCTTCTTCTTCTTCTTCTTCTTCTTTTTTTTTTTTTTTTTTTTTTTTTTTTTTTTTTTTTTTTTTTTTTTTTTTTTTTTTTTTTTTTTTTTTTTTCAGACTGGAACGGCTATGGCTCGGAAGAGATCTGGAACAACGCCGAATGGATTGAAAATGGTTGGATCTGAAACGGCTTGCAAAATGGATTTGAAACGGCGCAGTAGTGATCGACAATAGTTCAGCTGAAAGTAGATATGGACCCTAGGTATGTGCGGCTTCCTAGCAGTTCAGGGGTTTCACTCGACCACCAATGTTGTCTGACGACTTGCGTATTGGGGCAGTACCCCTCACTCCACGGCTTAGGTAAAACTTATAACCGCTTTGCCACAAACGAAAGCTCTTGGTTTACCTCACGGGTGGAAACTAGTCAATCAGGTAGGGGTCGTTGCCCTTTTCGCTAGCAGGTCCTCTCAATGGGCTAGCTACTTCGGGGTTCCTGTGGTACTCCTCACAATGAGTTTTAGGGCTTATGCCCAAGTACTTCCCACAGTTAAGCGGATAGGGATTATTCCCAAATCTGAACCTGCAACAGATGCGAAAAAAATTTTGGCAAAAATTTCACCCAGCGAGCCCAAGAAAGTGCTCTGATACAAGATGTGATGCACCTGCAACAATTAATTAATACGAATATGCGAAATAGCAAAAATGACAGAACTCAGAATCACTTTTATATTGATCACAGGCCACTTCGAGGGGGCAACCTCCTATGAGCAAGCTCAATACAAATAACTTCACGGTGCCTTCATAGGTCTCAACACACACTTATATACTAAGTCTAGGCGCCAATACCATGGGTCAAAACCACAGGCCGCTACAAAATATGGATCAACAATACTACGAGCGACTTACAAAGCATATGCGCCAACAACAATAACACAAACTATTGATCAACAAATACTACGGGACGACTTACAAAGCATATGCGTCCAACAACAACATACTAACAAAGTAAAGACATGGGTTCCTAACAATAATTCCCTGGCATGGGTACTATATATGCACCTCTATGCCCTATCACTTATATCAAAGCACCAGTCTCCTCCTTGTCTCTGCCCCATGAACCTTGAAGGTCGAGGTGGTTTGGTAGGACCACTTCCCATAAGTTCCTATTCAACAAAAATAGCTCTTTGGATTTCCTCATGCAAAGTGCGCGACATCTTAGTGTGCACCTTTGATCTAATGTTGAAATTCAACCCATATAGAAACATATTCACAACTTCTCAGTACTAAGGTGTGGTGCATATATTAGTAATTCCATGAAATTCATCTTGTATTTCGAAACTGTCTTTCTCCCCTTTTTGAATGAGTTCAATTCATTGATTTTCCTCTCAATAAATTCTTTAGATAAGTAGTGTTATCTGACACACTCCTTAAACATTTCCTAGGCGATCTTTGTGATGTCAACGACAAGTTGTGGTAACAAAATTTTCCACTAAAGTAGAGTGCTTCCCTTTAGTTGCAGTATATCCATGCACACTTTCAGGTTTGAAGTATAATCTCTTAGTGTGAAACACATGGTCATATTATCCAACCATGCTTTGGATTTTATGTCATCTAATGCACCCTAAAATTCTAGAAACTTCACCTTTTTTATCCCCCTCTGAGCATTGGCATGCGATGGGTGTTGTGATCCTTTAGCAGGATTCAAACTACTCTATCCTCCTTATCCATATGACTAGGAAAGGCATCATACATCCACTAGAATGAATGCATCATGTTCATTACTTCTCCAGTGGGTGTGCAGGTCTAAACATCAACTTGAGGTGGAGAGTGCAAGGGAGAGGGTGGCAGAGGCAATGGTGTACTGCATTTCCTAATCCCTCTTCCTCTTCTCCCTCTTCTTTCTATGGCATCCATGTTAACTGGTTCTCTTTTTGGGTTTTAGGATTTTCTTCTTTTCTATGGATTTTTTCTGTTGTTGTTTCTGTTTTACCCCCAAAATTTTGACTTTTAGAACTTGCTCAATAAATTAGCAATAGTTAAAATTTATCAAAATGATGGCAGTGAATATAATTGATAAAAAATAAGGATGATGGCATATGAATCAATATACGATGACAAACATATAACAATAAATGATAAGCAGTAAATAACAACACACACAAATGGATAAAGCGAGTTATGAGCCCTTAGGACAGAACGTTTGAGCCTCGCTCCAACACCAAGTGTAACAACCTAGAATCGACGAATCATATACATCAACAACAAGATGACTTACACCTATTTCACAACATCATATATATATATATATATATATAATTTTCATGCATCATATCGCCAATAGTTATTCATCATACATAAATCCATTTATGACCATTTATTTCTAACATAAGTAAAAATAGTGCAATGATTATCATTATTGTTTTAATTTTTAGCGTCAAGACACATGGTATCAATCTGGACAGTTGTGATCAAATACCCTCAATAATAACATAACATAATCCAATAATGTCTAAGCAAAATGGGGCACTACAACTCCATTGAAGCATGTGTTAAAAAAACCTTAATTTTTTCTAAAATCCAATTTACACTAAATACTATACTTAAAATAAATAAAAATACCCAACACATATTCATCAAAATATATATTTCATGAAAGAAAACATAATTTTAAATAATTCCAAATAAAGTACCATGGGATATTTTAAAACATACCCTTAAAAACACTAAATAGATATCCCTTAAAACACTAACCCATGAGCCCGAGACATCAGGATCATCACGACAGGTTTATTGCTTCTGCCTCATAGAAGAAGCTTTTGGAATGTGACTAGGATATTAGAAAAAGGAGTCACACTTGTGATGGGAATACATGATTCAAATGAAGTCTTATGAACTCCATTTAGACCACAATGTGGATCCTTCATATTTTACCACGTGGTACAAACATAATTGGTTAAATATTGTAATGATGACTTGTAATG
The DNA here is from genome assembly GCA_027924585.1 of Larix kaempferi. NCBI lineage: Eukaryota > Viridiplantae > Streptophyta > Pinopsida > Pinales > Pinaceae > Larix > Larix kaempferi. The sequence continues at coordinate 5,189,598 of BSBM01000290.1, read as the reverse complement.
GAAACTAAAACAATGTGGGAGGAAATAATTTGTCATCTTTGTGATATTAAGAAGGTTGAAGTTGAAAATCATGCTCTCTTAGAATGCCATGCTTACACCAATATAAGATTTCAATTTGAAAATATTTGTTACAATATTAATATTCCTAACTTTTTAACTCATCATAACTATGGTGATTTAGAAATGCTTCTCTAGCTTTTGAGTATAAAAATAAAAATTTAAAGAAAATTAAGTGATTCCTTACTTTTTTTCAAGGTTAAATAAACCAAAATTGGCATATCAAGATCATTTAATGACATTAATCACCATCACCACCACCATTATCACCATTAACTTTTGTTAATTAAAAAATAACAACTTATTTTTTATGTAACTTTTTTTATTTTAATCCTTCCATATATATATATATGGAAGGGCCAAAATTGGTATATGAAGATCATTTAATGACATTAATCACCATCACCACCACCACCACCATAATCATTAACTTTTATTTATTAAAAAATAATTACTTATTTTTAATGTAACTTTTTTTTTTATTCCTTCCAAGTAAATGGATTTCATCATCATATATAAGTGGCATCCAATGATTTTCCACATTATATTGAGTGACATGTTTATTCTACCTAACAAGTATGGTTTATAATATAATATTAATCCTTCCATGTATAATATATATGAGTGACATCCAATGCTTTTCCACATTATATTGAGTGACATGTTTATTCACCAGCAAGTATTGCGACCTTATAGTAATTATATACCAGAATCATATAAAAAGCAATCACATATGCCATGGCGACGCGACTGACGCGGAGGCTGAGTTCCATTCGGACCACATTGTGGATCCTTCATATTTCGCCAACCGCTACAAACACACTTCCTCATTTGCGATGGCGACTCGCACTACAAACCTAATTTCTCCAAACAACTGCAAACCAGTAGGGCTTCCCCAACACTAAATATTATTCTACCATTCTCCGTTTTTGCTTGGTCCCCACGCAAGCATCCTCTCCTCTATATATATATCTTCCTCGATGCTCTCTGCGATTGCAAAGTTCCATCCCTGCCGATCGTCCAATCTGCAAAAATGACTGCCAGGAAGCAACAGTCTGCTGAAAATGAAAAGCACAACGGCAGCGGCCTCTGGCGCGTCTGTTAGCTGGAAGATATATGGAAGATACTGCGATGGGAAAGGAGTCCAACTGCCTTGGAGGCCGAGGCCAAGGTCCTTCAATCGGAAAAACCGTTTTCAAGCTCCTTTAATGGCGATGGAGATGGGAGTTTTTCCTCGAGAAATGGAGGGGAAGCCGGCCCTTGCGTCTTTAGGATGCCCGTGCATTATCCGAGGTATTCCAAGGCCGATTACGAATCGATGGCCGAGTGGAAGCTGGACAATCTTCTGCATGCAGAATACGGTTTGCCCATCCGAGGAGATGTGGCGTTCAAGCGGAGTTACGCCATGGGGACCTTCCTCTGGCCTGACCAGCTTTGACTAAAATATCTCACAGTATATATTATGAGTATACACCCTGGGCTTGATTGCTTGAATTTGGGAGAAGTTTTAAATATGTTTCTGTAATGGCATGGAGCTCTCTGTATGGGTTATAACTTATATTCAGTTATGTAATATGGAGAAGTTTTAAATATGTTTCTGTAATGGCAGGGAGCTCTCTGTATGGGTTATATTTAGTTATGTAATATGGAGAAGTTTTAAATATGTTTCAGTAATGGCAGAGAGCTCTCGCCTCTCTGTATGGGTTATTATTAGTTATGTAATATGGATGGCTTCTTAGTGTATGAGTGTATATATTAGTTATGGATGGCTTTTTAGTATATGAGTTCATTGTCAGAATTCCTTTCATTCCAAATTGTATTAGGAGGGGTTATATTAATGAGTGGATATTAAGCACGAAGTTGTCTAGTATATCAACTAAACTAGGTCAACTAGTGCACACACGTCTATTAGCATAGATGTGGATTGAAAGATTGGTAGGAGCTTTGTCAATAGTGCTATATCAGTTAGAAAATTATCATAGAGGATGATATGTCTATTGGTTTTTTTTTTGGATAACTGAAGGCTTCTAACCAATGTTTGCAGATGGTTTACAACGAGGACTACATGGAAAAGAAGAGGTTGGAGATTGGACAATTATATTATGAAAGTGTATTGAAGATCATATTTCACTTAGATAGTTGTTGCATTTTTATAATAGAAGGAAGCTCCTTATATGTAAGAAAGAGTATGTATATTATGTGATGAATGTTTATAAAATTGATTGTTATTTTTTGTCCTAATAAATTATTAATAAAAAATAAAGATAAGATACCCGTAAGCCTGGGTGTGATTTGAACTCGCCAATGAGCCACATCCGGGCTAATTGTTAGTTATTTATTGAAACTCTCTAAATTTGATAATATATAGAGTTTATTTCACTTTAGAGTTATCATATATATATATTATGTGATGAATGTTTATAAAACTGATTGGTATTTTTTGTTCTAATAAATTATTAAGAAAGAAAAAAGATAAACAATAATATTCATTATACATATTCATTGTGTTTAGTGGATATGTGGTACAATATAATGGGTGATTTCTACTTGCACATTGGAAAATGGATTGATTTAGAAAAGATCTTGTTATTGTGAGGAGTGGATGGTGAAACTCAAATTGGGATATTAGGAAGATGAACAACCATTCAAACTTATAATTACCTTTAGTTGTACTCCAAATCTATTACGTCAATGGGAGAAGATCAAGAAATTTATGAAGATGAAGGTGAATTTAAAAATATAAAGATTAATGTAAAATATATTACATAACTACTACAATGTTTGATTTAAGTGATGGAGGAAAGCCTAAATTTCAAAGAGGGAATTTATGACCAAGGAAAGAGAAACCACAGAGTCTACAAATATACAAATTGGAGATTAGACTTATGACAATAACATAACCTAATTGGTTGATATAGCTAGAAATGTATTGCAATTGCTATTACTTTATTAAATATATTACCAAGAATAAAAAAGTCTCAAATTTGGAAGAATTTAAAAAACTTATAAAAATACATTTTACTTTGTGTCCAAATCCATTTTACCTTGTTGTATATGAAGAAGAACTTTTTTTAAATGAGATCATCTTAAAGAAATAACAAAAAGGAATTCAAGAATATACAATTATAAACCGTCCATCTTCAAAAGAGGCTTCAAAAGAGGAAATATAGAAGAAAAAAAATAAAAACTTATAAAATTAATCAAAAAAACCAACCAAAATCCAAAAGAAAAAAACAAACACATGACTAATATATAATTAATAACTAAAATAAATGTAAATACATAAATAATAACATATCATATTCATTAATATATATAAGAATTAATTATAAATTAATAATATTTTTTACCTAAAATATTTATATAAATATAACTTAAAATAAAATAAAAAATAAAAAAAAAGAAACCAACAAAAATAAAAACTATATAGTATATGTTTAAGTATAAATGTAACTTGAAATAAATATATATGTTTAAGAAAAAAACAAAAATTCAACACAAGTAAAAACAATAATAGAATATATGTATATGTAAATTCCTTAAATACTTTTATATATATATATATATATATATATATATATATATATAAAGTGTTTAAGTAATTTCCACAAATAATTATATATATGATTTGAAATGATTATGTGATTTATATATATGTTATATTATTATTTATATATATATATAAGAAGAAGAAGACGACAAATAATATAATATAGGTAAGTGTATAAATTACCTAAGCATCTCAAGGGATTAGGTAATTTACACACATACATATATTATAGTTTTTATTTTTAAATGTTTTTTTTGGGTCTTTTTCTTGAACATAAAACAAAACTAGACAAAAATAAATCAACAAAAGTAAGAACTATAATATGTGTAAATTATCTAAGCATAATCATTTGAAAGGAAAATATAAAAAATTAACAAAAGTAAGAATTGGGGGTTGATTAAGCCTTTTTTGAATGTTTTTTTTTTTTTTTTTTTGTTCATTTTGAGTTGTTTTCAGTAGAGAGTGGAGAATCTCTTAAGTAATTTTGTATTCTAGGTTTTGAGTTTCTAGGTAAATTTTTGGGTAATGTGTGTGTGAGCCATTATTAATTCTTGTGTTTTAGATTTTGTTTGATATTGTTTTTTCTTATATATATTTATCAAAATTATTCATGTGGTATTAGAGCGAATTTATTAGCTTCACCGAGATGCCTTTGTTGCTAGGGTTTAGCTCATCCTACAAAGAGAAAGGGTATCTTGGGTCTGTGATAAACATGCTTTGGAGTGAGAGATTTGTGTAGTGAATCTTGTGCAAGAAAAATGCTTAGCACTTCAAGAATATAAATTCAGAAGTTTAATAGTCATAACTTTGAGTTATGAAAGATCTTCTTGTAGACAATATAGGTACAAATCCCATTACTATGTGGAAAGAAGATTGGAAAAGTTGGAGAGAAAAGAAAGAAACATGATTTAACTCTAGTACAATTTAGACTATTCCAACACATTATTATTATTATTAATATAGTTGTTGCTAGTTACAATATGATTTGGATAGCAAAGACAAATATATTTCCCAAAATACAGGAAAGTGGAAAGAGTAAGCTAGACTTAACCATGGTACTCAAGTAAATTTAAGTTTCTGTGTATTAACTCCATCTGCAATTTTCGGTGTCTGGTGTTTTCATTGTGAGTTGAATCTGTGTAAATAAGAAGTAAGAAAACTGGTAAAAAAATTGACTCTTTTAATCTTTATTCTTAACCAATATTTGTTGAAATCGCAGTTATGATTCTACATATGAATGGCGTAGTCTCGGAAACCCTACTGTACTAGAGTTATACAATCTGTAATCTGATATTCGAGCAAAAACTATTTCTGCAAGAATTCACCAGTCTATATTTTCTTATTATTTTGGCTGGCTAGACTGAAAAGGAGCAATGACAGCAATATAATTATAACAATGCAAACTCTTTGTTATGTGTTAGTAAATATGTTAGTGGTGAGGGACTTTCTGTATCTGCTAATTCCGGGATATAAATAGTTTCAATATATGGGTAAAAAGAGAAGGATTATTTTGAAACTATTTTGGCTGTGGGGTGAGCGGACTGTTTCATTTTCAACCTTTGCAATCATTTTCATTTCAATTTTTTCCAAACGCTGGCAACCTTTTGTTAACTATGGATAGCAATTACATCATAAATGGTTGTGTTTTATCATCAAACGTTACTAGTTAGTATGAATTGCAGCTTAATGACTGTTATTAAGTATGAATTGCAGCTTAATGACTGTATAGTAAGTCGAGGGATTTTGTTTTTTACCATTTTAAGTGTGATTATTAATAATAGAATATCGAGATTATGCACTAACTAATTAGATTTAATTGCACCAATCAATCAAATTTAATTGCATTATAATTACATGGATAGATAAATGTTAAGAATTATCTCAATCAAAATTAATCTGTGTGTAACAAGTATACAATAAGGATGGGAAATTAACCTATGTAGTCTTTGGTGCCTACCTTCCATAAAGATGCCAAAGAACACTGTCAGAACTGCGATGTGTGTAAAAGGGTTGGGAAGCCCTCAAGAAGGGAGGAGTCGCTGTGCTAATATTATATAGATAATAACAACGTCATGATAACTGCATAACTGCAGCAGATTGTTTAAGTTATTGAATAAACACAACGTAGATGGATAGCTATATCACAACTTGTTCGGAGTTCTATCAAACGATAAATGCGCTGCGCTGTAGTACTCTCTGAACGATACACTCTCGAATCTACAGACTTTCTCCACATTACTACTTGGTTTCGTTCTTGGATTGGGCTGTTGCTTTCCTGCTCATGTCTTTAACGAACTTGTTTAAGTTCCCAAAAGATGAACCTCCCGGGAGGACTGCCCTCGCTGCACACTACTTCAGCTTCACAGCGTTCTTTCTCAACAGCTCTCCTTGGGTACTTGTCATCATTCTCTTCACAATATCTTCCACCTCTTCTTCTGGCACTACCTTATGGTCATCCACGTCCACCCCTTCAAAATCCAGGCCGACCTCCCAGACATCCTTCGCGAATCTGCAGTTCAGAAACTGATCGCCAAGATAAGGGAATCCCAAAACAGGGACTCCCATGCTCATGCTCTCCAGGGCAGAGTTCCATCCACTGTGTGTAAGGAATAATCCAACTGATGTGTGCGCAATCACTTTCAACTGGGGCGCCCACTTCATAATCAGTGCCCGCTCCTTCGTTCGCTCTTCAAAGCCCTCTGGTAAAACCGCAGGCTTGCCTTCAGCGATATCTAAGCGGAGAACCCACAAGAAAGGTTGCCCGCTACCCTCTAGCCCGAGCGCCAGCTGCTCTAGTTGCTCCTGAGATTTGACAGCCAGGCTGCCAAAGGATGTAAGATTAATTTTCTGAATTAATCTAAATGACCCATATGAAGAGACGGATGTGTTGGCAGCCGTTACAGTTTTTTTTACGGAGCTCTTGGTAAGAGATTTGGGGGAATCTCCTACAATGATGGGCAGGTGGAGAATAACAGTCTTGGGGAAACCGGTCCTCTCTCTGCCCATAAATGAACTTTCAGAATACCCATCTAATGATCTGAATGAGTGTATTGGTGCAGGGTAGGAGAGAGAAACCGTTTTCTGTTCTGTGCAAAGGGTTCTTCAAGAGGTTTCTGAAAAACGTGGCAGAGGAGCTGAAGGTTTCTCGAGCAGAGGGTTTCTCAGTCTGGAAAAACGCAGAGACTTCAACGATTTGCAAGTCTGAATCAGTCTGAGTACTGCACATTCATGGATCCAGGTATCAAAATGAATTACTGTTTAATTCCACTGTAATGTTGGTAAAGAACTAGAAAGTTCTAGATCCTGTTAACAGACATTAAGTTCTGTATATTGAATAATTTAACATGTGGTATCAGAGCATTGGGGAACTTTCTCTTCTTTTTTTTTTCTTTTTTTTTCTGTGACAAATGCATTCTGAGAAATCGTATATAAGTTTTGTGAATACATTTGATAGACCAGTTTAAAGCCACCGTATGAATTTAGGGTATACAGTGTGCAAATCATAGACAGACCAAATTAACTGTTACTCGGTTATATATTGAATGCTTTCTTTTGTTATAAGTATGATGACAGAATGTTTTCTGTTACTCTGTTTAAACACATTACTATTGAAACAACCATTACAATGATTTAAGGTCTATATTAAGATACGGTTTGGTAGCCACAAAAGTGGTCCAACCGGAAAGACTCATAGATTTTAAGTCAGATTATCGAAATTTAATACTTGTTTCCCCTGGTATTAAAATAATGACTCTGCAAATCGCAATTATTTAGTCACAAGAATATTAGGTTGGCCCAAAGGTGCACCAAATTTTTGAAAGATTATTTAATTGGAGTAGGATGATTGATGGGTATTCACAATTGAGGCCAGTATGGATACCCAAAGGTAACATACTTACTTAGCTGGGAATATTTTATCAATCAGTCCTATTAGGTGAAAGGAAATCACCATAATTGTTAATAGATTACCATAAGATTAGCCCAAAGGTAGGTCACGGTAATACTATTCACTATTGTTTAACCATGGTTTTCAAATTGCTTATAACTCTTAGCATTAATGTCACATAGCATGTATTTATGATTGCAGTATCAGTTCCTATTTCGCTGCATTCGCATGCCTCTTCTGTCCCGATCTTGAATGGAATGAATTTCTCAGATTGGAAAGAACAGGTTCAGTTTCACCTTGGTGTTCTGGATCTAGATGTAGCACTTGAATCTGAAAAACCGGCTGTTATCACTAGTAACAGCAGTGCAGAAGAAAAATCTACATTCAAAGCATGTGAAAGATCGAATAGACTGAGCCTCAAGTTCATGCGAATGACTGTAGAAAACAACATTAAGTCAACTCTTCCTACTACTGAGAATGCTAAAGAATTCCTGAAATCTGTGGAAGAGCGTTTCAGAACTGCAGACAAGTCTCTTGCTGGGACACTGATGGCTAAGCTTACCACAATGAAATTTGATGGTACGCGTGGAATCCATGAGCATGTTCTTGAAATGACAAACTTGGCTGCTCAATTAAAGACTCTTGAGATGAATGTGGATGAGTTCTTTCTTGTGCAATTCATTTTAAACTCCTTGCCTCCTCAGTATGGGACATTTCAGATTCACTATAACACTATTAAGGACAAGTGGAATGTGAATGAGTTGGCCAGTATGCTCAATCAAGAAGAGGCAAGACTTAAGCAACATGGACAGCATTCAGTTCATTTCATCACTCAAGGAGCCGAAAGGAAAGGGAAAAATCCTAGAAAGGGCATGAAGCGAACACCATCCAAGGCATATGAGCCTAATCAAGGTTCTCAGGCTTATCAGAAGGAAAGGAACAGTGATAAGTGTCACTTCTGTAAAAAGTCGGGACACTATCAGAAAAATTGTCCGAAACGTAAGGAATGGTTCGAAAAGAAAGGTATGAATTTCATTTCTGTTTGTTTCGAATCAAACCTAACTGAAGTTCCTTCTAATACTTGGTGGATTGACTCTGGGGCTACTAATCATGTTTCTAATACCATGCAGGGATTCCTTACAACCCAGACCACAAATCCAAATCAGAATTTTCTGTTCATGGGAAATCGGGCTAAAGCTCAAGTTGAAGCCATTGGGACTTACCGTTTATTTCTAGATTCTGGTTATCATTTGGATTTATCTCAGACTCTTTATGTTCCTTCTATTTCCAGAAATCTGATTTCCTTGTCTAGACTTGACATTGATGGTTACTCCTGTAATTTTGGAAATAAAAGTTTCAGTTTGTTTAAGAATACCTCTTTTGTTGGTTTGGGCATTCTTTCTGATGGTTTATACAAATTAAAACTTGATAATCAATTTGCTGAAACCCTTCTTACCTTGCATCATAATGTTGGTATTAAACGTAGTCTCACGAATGAAAATTCCTCATACTTGTGGCATAAAAGGCTGGGACATATTTCCAGAGAAAGGTTACTTAGATTAGTAAAAGATGGGATTCTCTTGAACCTAGATTTTTCTGATCTTGGAATGTGTGTAGATTGCATTAAGGGAAAACAAATTAAACACACCAGAAAAAGTGCCACAAGAAGCACTGAGCTTCTTGAGATTATCCATACAGACATTTGTGGGCCTTTTGACAATCCATCTTTTGGTGGAGAAAAGTATTTTATTACCTTTATTGATGATTTTTCACGTTATGGTTATGTCTATTTGCTGCATGAAAAATCTCAATCGGTGGATGCACTTGAGGTATATATCACTGAGGTTGAAAGGCAATTAGATAGAAAGGTGAAAATCATTAGATCTGATAGAGGTGGTGAATACTATGGAAAGTATGATGAAATAGGGCAGTGCCCTGGCCCGTTTGCTAAAATCCTTGAAAAGCATGGCATATGTGCATAGTAAGTATACTATGCCTGGAACGCCACAGCAGAATGGTGTAGCTGAAAGGCGTAATCGTACTTTAATGGATATGGTTAGGAGTATGTTAAGTAATTCCAATTTACCCAAGTCATTGTGGATGTATGCTCTTAAGACCGATGTATACTTATTAAATCGGGTTCCTAGTAAGTCAGTTCCAAAAACCCCTTTTGAACTGTGGACAGGAAGGAAACCGAGTTTAAGACACCTACATGTTTGGGGTTGTCCTGCAGAGGTTAGATTGTACAATCCACATGAAAAGAAATTGGATTTTAGAACGATCAGTGGTTATTTTATTGGTTACCCTGAAAAATCCAAAGGGTATAGGTTTTATTGTTCTAATCACAGTACGAGAATTGTAGAGACCGGTCATGCCAGATTCATTGAAAATGGTGAAGTTAGTGGGAGTGATAAATTACAAAATGTAGTTATCCAAGAAGTTAGGGTACAAGTTCCTGTACCTATGGCTTCAAAGGAAATTGTTGTTCCTTTCATTGATGAACAACCTGACAATCTTGAACAACAAATTAATGAACCACCACTCCATAATGAGGCTGTCACCAATGAACCGATAGTAGATGAACCACAAGAAGTAGTATTAAGGAGATCTCAAAGGGAAAGGAGGTCTGCTATTTCGGATGATTATGTGGTTTATCTACAAGAATCTGATTTTGATATAGGAACATGTAAGGATCTGGTTTCATTTTCACAAGCCATAGAAAGTAATGATTCTGCTAAATGGATTAATGCCATGAATGATGAGCTGAAATCATTGGACCAAAATGAAGTCTGGGATCTCGTTGAATTGCCCGAAGGATACAAGAAAGTTGGTTGCAAATGTGTCTTTAAGACCAAACGCGACTCTAAGGGTAATATCGAACGACATAAAGCTAGACTTGTGGAAAAAGGTTTCACTCAGAAAGGAGGCATTGATTATAGAGAGACCTTCTCTCCTGTGTCCAAGAAGGACTCACTTAGAATCATTATGGCATTGGTAGCACATTATGATTTAGAACTGCACCAAATGGATGTGAAAACTGCTTTTCTGAATGGGAGTTTGGAGGAAGACGTCTATATGGATCAACCTGAAGGTTTCTCCATTAAAGGAAAAGAACACCTGGCTTGCAAACTTAAGAAATCAATATATGGGCTTAAACAAGCCTCCCGGCAATGGTATCTTAAGTTTCATAATACCATTACTTCTTTTGGATTTAAGGAAAACACTGTTGATCGGTGTATATATCTAAAGGTTAGTGGGAGTAAATTTATATTTCTGATTTTGTATGTTGATGACATATTGCTTGCCACCAGTGATCTTGGTTTATTACATGAAACCAAAAGGTTTCTCTCTATGAATTTTGAAATGAAAGATATGGGTGAGGCATCTTATGTGATAGGAATTGAAATATTCCGGGATCGATCACGTAGATTGTTAGGATTGTCTCAGAAGGTTTATATCGAAAGAGTTCTAGAGAGATTCGGAATGGATAAATGTTCAGCTGGTGATGCCCCTATTCAGAAAGGGGATAAATTCAGCCTTATGCAATGTCCGCGGAATGAATGGGAACGAAAACAGATGGAAAGAATTCCTTATGCTTCTGCAGTAGGAAGTTTAATGTATGCACAGACTTGCACTAGGCTAGACATCAGTTTTGCAATAGGTATGTTGGGAAGATACCAAATTAATCCTGGATTGGAACACTGGAAAGCTGCAAAGAAAGTGATGAGGTACTTGCAGGAAACAAAGGATTACATGCTCACATTTAGGAGGTCTGATAATCTAGAGGTAATTGGCTACTCAGACTCAGATTTTGCTGGATGTGTTGACAGTAGAAAGTCCACTTTTGGTTACTTGTTCCTATTAGCAGGAGGAGCAATATCATGGAAAAGTGCGAAGCAAACTATCAGTACTTCATCCACTATGGAGGCTGAATTTGTGGAATGCTTTGAGGCCACGGTTCATGGATTGTGGTTGCGAAATTTTATCTCAGGACTTGGGGTTGTCGACTCTATTGCCAAGCCGCTGAGGATTTATTGTGATAATGCCGCAGCTGTATTCTTCTCTAAAAATGACAGGTATTCTAATGGTGCAAAACACATGGAACTGAAATACTTTGTCGTTAAAGAAGAAGTTCATAAACAACGAGTGTCAATTGAACACATAAGCACACTGCTTATGGTTGCAGATCCATTAACGAAAGGATTACCACCAAAGGCATTTAGGGAACATGCTAACAGAATGGGAATTGAACGTAGCACATAACAGTTGCTTCTTATATGAGATGGATCACATAATGTTATTTGACACTTTGAGATCTTAATAAAGATGTTTCTGTTTAATAAATCATGTTCTAAATGTGTACGTACATGTATGAGAATAAATGTATAATGACAGGAATAGTCTCTGACAAGGGACATTATTGTTGGACCTTATGAAATCACTCCTTGTTTACAGACTAATTTAAACAAGTTACTGATGTTGTGGTACATGAAAGGGACTATGTTGTCTTATTGACATGGAACCGTCATGACTCGCATTACTAGGTTGTTTAATTATAGTATTATGATGACCAACTGAAAACCAAGATGAATGACTTATGGCGCACTTAATGTTTACTCTGTTAAACTCTAACGTTATGTTCTCATATGTGCCAAGTGGGAGAATGTAAGATTAATTTTCTGAATTAATCTAAATGACCCATATGAAGAGACGGATGTGTTGGCAGCCGTTACAGTTTTTTTTACGGAGCTCTTGGTAACAGATTTGGGGGAATCTCCTACCATGATGGGCAGGTGGAGAATAACAGTCTTGGGGAAACCGGTCCTCTCTCTGCCCATAAATGAACCTTCAGAATACCCATCTAATGATCTGAACGAGTGTATTGGTGCAGGGTAGGAGAGAGAAACCATTTTCTGTTCTGTGCAAAGGGTTCTTCAAGAGGTTTCTGAAAAACGTGGCAGAGGAGCTGAAGGTTTCTCGAGCAGAGGGTTTCTCAGTCTGGAAAAACACAGCAGGAGCAGAGGGGTTTTCTGTTTCTGAAAAACGTAGCAGAGACTTCAATGATTTGCGAGTCTGAATCAATCTGAGTCCTGCACAGATGGATCCAGGTATCAAAATGAATTACTGTTTAATTCCGCTGTAATGTTGGTAAAGAACTAGAAAGTTCTAGATCCTGTTAACAGACATTAAGTTCTGTATATTGAATAATTTAACAAAGGAAACGTATATAACAGACGTTGGTTGTTGCATATCCAGCCATGTCAGGAAGCTATCCTCCTCTTCCCAAAAACCGGTGGTGGGATCCCCTCCTTGTAAGAAATTAGGAAGGAATAGAGGTCCTATCGCCAGGGCAGGACATCCATTCAATGATAGGGCCTCTACGCGGTCTCTCCCTTCCAGCTCCTTTACTCTGCTTCTGCGATTCATAGAGACAGGAAAAATTGTTGAAAGATAGAAAAGAAAAGAAAGGGGAGTAGTCTATTTATTTTAGTTTTCTATTTTATTGTAAATTTTGGTTAGAATTTAAATTTGTATGTGTTTAAATTGTATTTTTGAATCTATATTCAAATACTCCATAGTATCCAAATTATACAATTTCTATAACTAATATATGTGATTTTAAGATTTTTTTAAAGATTTCTAACCAAGAGAATGGAAAAACATGCTCAAAAAATATTAAAAACATAGAATATTTAGACTACTTACTTCGGACTGGAATATGTCCTTGAGAATAAAGAAGGGTAGCATAGCACGCGGTAATGGAGAAAGCTGCACATAAAGGCCAGAAGATAACCCTGGGCACCTTCATATTTGTGGCAACCTGCACCGTGCAAGACATGACACAATCTGTCACGATGCATGTGATAGCTGGAAATGGATATTTATCATCATTGCCGCTGGTGCTGCAAAGGAGGTGCTCCAATGTGGGGCTCAATTTTTGCAGTGCAAGAAAATACTCGCCTAGGTTGGAGGTGCGGCCGTGGTCCGGCGGTAAGCCATCGGGAATAGACAGAAATCGAACTTTCCAGCCTCGATTATGAGGATCGCCTCTGGAAACAAGAGAAATAAGAGAATTGACTTTTCTGGCAGAAACTTCAAGCATGCGTTTATGGATCCATTCGGTATTGATGAAAGTGATGAAAAAACCTCGCATAGCAAGCAGCTGCACCAAATTGATGAGAGCATTAACATGACTTTGCATAGGAAATGGCACAATCACTGCGTGCAAAGCACATTCCATGTTCTCGTTTTGAATATTCATTGTCTGCATATTCATATTCATATGCCTGTCGGCCCTTCTTCTCAACTCTCTTTTTTTTTCTTCTCAACTACAAACCATGCACCTCCCATTACTATGATATGAGTCCCATTTATTTATAACCGTTTTGATGGGCGAACATTATTTTCTATTGCAGTTTATTTAATGTTGTTGTAGTGGGCCTGTTGATCGTCCGATCTTAATAACTTAAAATCCAACTATCAACCGGTCCATCCACTACAGTGCATTAAATGAGCTGCAGCAGACTGAATAGTGTTAGCCTAGTGAATATGTGCTTGGTTTTCAGCGCGACTGGCTCGTCTGAACTGCAGTTGATTTCTAACGAAATACACTGTGAGAATGACCTCTCGGACTTTCGTCCAATCTACCAAGCGACGGTATTCTATCGTTTTTCAGCCACTCCTCCAATAATTTGTGACAATGACGCTAGACTTTCAGCCAATCCACCAAAAAATTGGCCAATAAATTCTGAGAATGACTCTGTTCCGCTGACTGGTTCGATTTGTAGTTGATTTTTTAGGGTGTTCCGCTGGGTGCAGGCTTCAAATTTGAAGGCTTCAGGGCCCATCAAAGGCCCTTTTACCTGTCATAGAAGGCCAAGGCGAATTTTACCCTTCAAAAAAAAAATTAATTTCAGGCCGAGCCAGTCAATAATGAAATTAAGTTAAACTGTGAAAATCTGCAACGGAAGGGCAACTTGAAATTATGCCCGTCCTGGGGTTATCAATGGTTGTGGGAGTCTGGGACTATAGTATGTGGCAGTGGGAGTTTGGGAGAGTGCCCCCAGGGCCCACAGGCTGCAGCCCTAGTGCCCAGTAGGTAGTGCCGCAGTAGCCCACTGCCCACTTCCCTCACAGAGTCGGACTTCGAAGTTCGGTGACTCGGTTCCAGCTGGAAGTGGCGGGCTCGGTGAGTAGACTGTAGGTGATGGTGTGAAAGAATTTAATGTTACCAATACTTACCGCCAAACCTTTGGTCGAGATTGGACTCCAGTCACTCCACAATGCACATAGTACATACATGGTTACGTGCTGCAAGCTGCTGGCATTTGGTAGGTAAGCCCATTAACCCTAGCGCTGCACAATCCATTGAGTTTTCATGTGCGGCTGTGCCATCGGTAATGGTATTCGGTCACCGGTGTAATACCAAGGGCATTGGCCATCCTGCCACTGGATACACATGATGGAGAACAAGATTCGGGCGATCTAGAGGGTAGCTCCCCTTCTTATCTAATTACTGCACGAGAGCTCCTCTTACCAACCATGTTAATGCCATAAACCAACGGGTATTAGATTCCCAATTTCCCACTACTCAGTACTATTGTTGGAGTTGGGTGCTTGCTGTTGTTACACTTGCGCTGTGTCTCCTTGAATTCCCAGGGGCCGAAAATTGCCTGGAATCGCTGCCGACCGGATCACCATCCTTCACAATATAATATAAAATAACTGTCTCTATATTTAGCAGGTAACCTGGGGGACAAGTTTCTGCAAAGGTTGGTTCTTCGCGGAATTTGAGTACTGGAATGAAACTGTAAAAAATGGGTAACTGGCAAAAGCGAGAGCAAGACCGGTAGGTATACTGTCTGGTACGTGGAAATGAGATGAGAGCAGGACTTAGGAGCATCTCGTGCGGGAGATGAGATCATGGACATTGGGTAACGGTATCACATTGGCAACCCTCCTGGATCCTACCCTTGCTTGCCATTCTCATCACCATGATGATGCCATTCCCCTGTTTCGTTCCCAGACGCAGCTGATCCAAAGGACACGGACGTTGTTTTGATGCTCTTCACCCAGTTTCTCAGGAACAACGCAGCTGAAGTTCACTAGCTACAGTTGCCAACTTGCCACCCAGCGGAGTAGAGCACAATTGCCACCAAGCACAACAGTGAAGCCTCCGGAATCACGTTAGAAAATAGAAGGTACCTTATCAAAACCTTTACACCTTCCTAATTTTGATTGAACGAAGAGGGATGAAATATTGATGGGAAAATGAATAATGCTTTCCAGAAGTCGAATTCAAACTCGGTTACTTTAGTTTTAATAAAAATATATATATATATATATATATATATATATATATATATATACAGAGGTAGTAATAGTGAGGAATCGGTGATTCGGTGACTCTGTATACACAATCGTTTACCCACATTCCCATGTGATTTCCTAACCTGAAATCCATATAGACATTGTCATTTAAAACACACACTTCAATTTGTATGATTTTTATTTTACCAATTTGCAGTCCAATGTCCATATACCCGTCATTGGTCTGTAATAGGTAGGCCATCAGCCATGGCCCATGTTATTAGTGAGACTAATGACCGCGGACTCCTGAATATTTATTACTCACCCCAAAACTCTGCACCAATCGCATCAACATGAGCTCCCTCCGCTGAGTCCGCTCTCTTTCCTCAATTTTTTCTAGAAAATGAGCTGGTTATTTACTTCTCCTTTGGCCTTTAATACACCTTCCAGTTGCAGCATTACAAGGAGAGAGCACACAACTTGCAAGGATCTGTATTTTCTTCTTTGCCTTCAATTATTTTGGCAATCTTCCATTGTCATCAAGATGTTGGGTAACGCAGAGTCCGCGGCCCACCCAGCGAGCGCATTCTACATTGTGGGAAATGGGAATTATGATGGAAATTGGAATGGAGCGACGACTGCGAGCCTGGCTTGAGTCTTGCCACTTGAGTTACTAAAACCCCTCTCCAGATAGACAAACAATGTTCAAAGGGTGTTGGAACTGAAACTGAAGAAGATCCCATAAACATTGAATGACGCATTGACAAGATGGTGAAGATATCTAATACAAGGCTATGTGTCTTGGATTAAATTCCCTTAGTGAATGAGTACTAGAATAACACATTGCACTAATGTCACTCTCGTGGAGACTTGTGTGTGTTGTCTGTGTGGCTATTGCATATTGCAGTTCTGCACCAAAAAAAATAGCGCAATATGAAGCTATGTCCAAGAGGAATCTATCTATTGTACTAATCGTTGGAGCACCAATTGTATGTTCCAGATCTACTAAAAAAATCGTGGCCCAACCAAACTTGTATTGATTTTGACCAAAAACCAAGGCCAAAGATCTATCAAAGCTCAACTATGAAGAGATTGCACATGCCACAAGCAAATCCAATGTGAAAATTGAATTTGATGTCCAAGTAAAGAGTAGAGCTAAAATTGTAGATGTAGAAACACAATATAACCAAATTCAAAGTGTTGTGGTGGCAACGTTGCATTTGTGGCTTGAGGACTTTGAAAATTTGTGCAATTGTGTCTTCACATTGGGTTATTGCAAAAAAAAATTGTGTCCTTTATGTGGTGGAGTTGGCATGTGGGTTTGAGTGTGAAAAAGTAGACAAAGCCTTATTTTTTCATCCCATTTGAGGCGTTGCAAAGAGTGTTTTGGTCTCTTTTTAATAATTGGTTGCATACCACCTTGATTTGCCTCTTTGGTGTTGTGTTTTCTAATGGGTTGAATAATCATGTGTTGATTCCTCCCATGTACATGGGAACCTATCATGCCCTTGCTTTTCGGGGCCCATATAGAGGATTGTTGTCTTTTGTTTTTGAAATTTATTTTATATAGGTTCTTGGGTTATTTAACTAGCCCATATTAATATAACATTGCTTATTAAAATTTATAGAGCGGAACAATGTAAATATCGTCATTCTATTAGTGAATTCATAAAAACAATAATGAAATTTTGATATACTATTACATTTTCAAATGAAAAGAATAATTTATTTTTACATGTCGGCATTGAAGGGTTTGATATCTCATAGCCCTTCAAAGTGAAATGTGACCCTGCCCTTCAAATTTGATCCTGGGTGGTTCGAATTGCAGATGATTTTTAACGAAATAAATTGTGAGAATGACCTTTCCGAAGTATCTGTGATAAAGGTACATTTGATTTGACTAGTTGCGTGAATGCTAGGGCAGGATCTCCAAAATAAAGTTATAGCAGAATTTCCAACTTGAGCCTTTTTTGTTGCATTTAAATTGACTAGTTGCGTGAATGCTATGGCAGGGTTTCCAAATTAAAGTTTTTGTTATTTAGCTCTGGTTGTGTGTACATTTGATTTGACTAGTTGCGTGAATGCTAGGGCAGGATCTCCAAAATAAAGTTATAGCAGAATTTCCAAGTTGAGCCTTTTTGGTTACATTTAAATTGACTAGTTCCGTGAATGCTATGGCAGGGTTTCCAAATTAAAGTTTTTGTTATTTAGCTCTGGTTGTGTGGTTAGGGCGTCAGTTTCTATTTATCTCCGTTTTGGGTTTGGCTTGTTTTTATTCGTCTCAATTTTCATTGGGTTCGAGTCAAGTTTGTGATTGTTTGATAGGGCCAACAATATTTAGCTTGTTGTAGGTCATTTAATGTAGCTGTAGCAATCATGTTGATAGCTTCTTGAAATCCAAAGATTAACAAGCCTCTTACAACTGCATTAAATAACTTGCAGCAATCTAAATATTGTTAACAGTTTGATAATATCTAATTATATTGATTTTATTGGAAATAACTGGTAAAAATCTTTATTAAAAAAAAAAAAAAACAATTTCTAAACTAAAGTTATGGCAAGGACTACTATTAATATCTAATTGTATTAATATCTAATTGTATTGACTTTATTGGGAATGACAGGTAAAAAATTTCTAAAATAAAGTTATGGCAAGGACTACTATTAGCCAACATTAATTGTTGATGTCCACTATTTTGTCATATCATGCCACCCCTATCAATTATTTGCAGGTAGGTAACACTTGGCACCCTTACCCTTACAGTCGGTAGTGGTGGATGCACCATTTCAACAATGCGTCCTAGATTTCATTAGAGAATTCAAAGATGGCTCAAGCAATGGTTTGAATGGTTTCTAATGGATTCAGGAGAATAGCGAAAAAAGTGGTGATTGAATTTCCAAAAAGCCAAATAATTTATGTTTATAATATTTCTTAAAAAACATTTAGTTAACCATAAATGTAATAAATCTATTCATTGATTATTTTTATATTTAATTTTAATTTTAATTTTAAATTAATAAAGTTATTATTTTTAATGTAAGAATAAATTCAATATCTTATAATATTTATATTACAACTTAATACTAGCAATTGACTTATAAGGTGTAAAGAAACGTCTAAAAGAAAAAAGAGAGAAGTAAAGTGATGTGATGAAATGAAAGAGAATAATTTTTTTATGTAGGTTGGGATCCAATCCCATGATGATCTTCAACCCAATGTTGTGAAACTTGATGATTGTTTTGTTTATTTATGATTGGGACTAACTCCACCATGTTTGTTGTATCACATGGACTCTCAATTTTGTATATGTAATGTTTTTTTGGATGGCTGAAACATATAGATGCTTTGGTAGATGACCCACCAAATATTGAGCTTTATTGGTTCTTGTGGACACTCAAATCCTCTGCCTTCATACCTTGTAAGGAGGTTATGTACTCCAGAACATTCAATTTATGAAGCCCTAGAATTTTTGGGAGTTTTTGAGCTATGTTTCCATTAATCCTAAATGTACATAACAGTTATGTTAATAATGCATGGTGAGGATGAATGAACAATATCAATACGATGGACAACTAAGCCTAAATCCATTTAATTGTTAAAAATATCAATATGATTGAACAATTTTGTAATGATGTTTCATTTAGGGATATGATAGGTTTTTTTAATGCAGGTGGAAAGTTTCTTCTATTGTATTAGGTGAGTAGATTGGAAGGTATTCATGAGTAATCTAGGCATATATTTTTGTTTAGATTGAAAGAGATTCACGAGTAATGTTGGCATACTTATATGTTTTATAATGTTTTGTTTATACATGTCTTCTACACATGTGATCAATTGGAAGAGATTCAAGAGTAATGTATCCAAAGCTTTATGTTTTATATTTTTATGGTATTTGGTTTCCATGGTGTAGACCAATGATCTCCAAAATAGTCCAATAGGAAAACTTAACACACTAAAAAATCTCCATACAAGAAATTTGAACCATTTACTTCTAAGGTCACAAAGAGAAAGGTGCACAAAAAGTAAGACTAAGTTATACTTGAAGAATACAAGGATGAACCATTGTTGAAGATTATAAAGCAAAATAGCATGAAAGAAACTATGTCCCGACAATACCAAGTTCTTGGAAACCTTAAAAAATAAGAGGTAAAATGTATTATAATATTAACATTAAGAGAGGCAAACTCATATAGTTTTCAATAGCATTATCTCAAAAGAAATGTGGTGGGTTCATTGTGCATTATGTAACCATGAGGCACAAACTATGCAAAATGTTTAGAGAAAACCCACTAATAGCATTTGAAAGTAGTGAGTGTCTTTCAAACATCAAAATAATTGCTTGTCGAGTCTTACAAGTAATGTGAAATGAAACCAAGCCAAAGTCTTCATATTATGGGCATTGAAAAAGTATCACATACATGAAAGTATCACATACATAATATTTATTACTTTTTACTTTGTATTATTCTTTTTTGTTTACTTTGTATTATTTTGTTACTCGACAAACTCGACAAACACTCTAAAGTCTGTAGTTTAAGTCTCATATTTACTTTTTACTTTGTATTATTCTTTTTTGTTTACTTTGTATTATTTTATTACTCAACAAACTCGACAAACACTCGACTAACAAGATCTCCCTTATACTGTAGAGCGCCTCCCGGCGCAAAAATATATTAAAATATCTTAAAACAAAGATACTTTAGCTCCAAGAGTTTCAAAGATAAAACCAGCCTAGATCCAAATCCTAGGCTCTATCAAGCGCCTAGAGGGATCAAATATCCTGAGGTGCAAACCTCTCCTCGAAAAGCTCCTTGAGTGCAATACCTAAGAAGAGGTTTGCACCTTGGGAGATTTGATCCCTCTCGGCGCTTGATAGAGCCTAGGATTTGGATCTAGGCTGGTTTCAGTCGTGGGCAGTGACACAAAACTGGAGTTTGGTCAACATTGTAAGTAAAACGTTTAGTTGAAAACATAGATACATTTATGAGGATTATCATAATGCAAATAATAAGTGTTAAGGATTGAGTAAATTGTTAAACTGGAAAATAGAGACAATTCACCTAACATTTTTTTTCAATTCTCTTTTTGTTGATCTGCGTTTTGTTTTGTTTGCTCTTTTCCTTCTTCTGTCGTCATTTCGTACTTTTTGATTTATTTGTTGTTTTGCAAACTGATTTTTTTGTTCTTCCAATTGCTTCAACTTTCTCTCTCGATACACTCTTTGTTGATCAACGCTTCGTTTTCTTTGTTCTTCTCGTTCTTATGCTGTCAATTCCCCTAAAAAAAAATTTCGATTTTCTTTTTGTTGATCTACATTTTGTTTAGTTCGCTCTTCTCTTTCTTCTGCCGACATTTCGCCATTTCGTACGTTTTGATTTATTTGTTGTTCTGCAACTTGATTTCTTTGTTCTTCCAACTACTTCAACTTCTCTCTCGATACACTCTTTTTCGATCAATGTTTCGTTTTCTTTGTTCCTCTCGTTGTTCTGCTGCCAATTCGTCTAACTTTCTTTTTCGATATTCTTTTTGTCGATCTGTGTTTCGTTTTCTTCGTTCTTCTAGTTCTTGTACTATCATTTCCTCCAACTTCCTTTTTCGAAATTCTTTTTGTTCTTCTGCTTTTCGTTTCAAGTATTTTTCTCGTTCTTTTGTTGTCACTGAAATCAATGCGTCCATACACTGAAATCAATCCATGCATACGCTGAAATATATGCGTCCATTCACTGAAATCAATGCGTCAAATCACTTAAATCTATGCGTCCATTCACTTAAATCAATGCGTCCATTCACTAAAATCAATGCGTCCATACACTGAAATCAATGCGTCCGCGGAATAACATCTACGGTGAAAGATATGCAATAAAAAATTTCAACATTGTAAGGAACAAGTTAAGTTGAAAACACAGAAAGAATTATGAGGATTATAATAATGTAAGTAATAAGTATGAGTAAATTGTTATCACATTCCATGTATCCAAGTATGTCATATTTATTCGTAGTTATATTGATTCATATATAACCCTGAAATTATCTCCCATTCATACTTTTGAGAATCCCGTTGCACAAATAACACTTATTCATGATCTCTTTAGTTCACAGTCGTGTTTTGTTTGTTCTTCTTTATGTTTTAATGCTTCTTTTTTTGTTATGGATTCGAATCGTTGACTAAAGAACATGGATACTATGGATTCTCCAAAACCTCATGAAATCAACAACCACATAAATCTTGCTACAAAGATTATTTTTATCTTTCTATTCTATACATTTGTCGTACTTTTCTTCTTTGATAATCAATATCTTCATTATTTGCAATATAATCATGAGGATCCACGATATACCTTGAAATAGAGAACACCAAAATCTAAGTTGTTGAAATCATTGCAGAGTAGTATTTCTATTAAGTTGATAAATTCAATGTATAGATGTAAATAACAGAAAACAATGCATTGCTGAAATTAATGAAAGATTTTTTTATTTATTAAATTGATAAATTCAATGCATACATGTAACAAATAAAAAAAAATGCATTGTTGAAATCAATGCAACTAATGAAATAAATATGCATCTTTTGTTGTTTAACAACATCTGTGTGTAGCTTATTGGTAGGAATTAAGGTGATTGCGCTTGTGTTAACCTAGAGACCAAGGTTCAAAACCCTTTTTGCTTGGAGTTATAGTTAGCTATCAAATCTAACTATTATTATGGCATTTTTTTTAACACCATTTCTATGTGATCTATTGGTAAGTAGTGAGGTGATTGGGCTTGTCTTAACTTAGAGACCAAGATTCAAATCTCTTTTTGCTTGGACTTATATTTAGTTATCAAATGTAATTATTAGTTAGCAAATCTAACTATTATTATGGCTGCTTTTCTTTTCTATTCTTATGTCGACTATAATATTCTTGTTACTTCTTTGGTTTCTACTTTTTATGTTCACTATAATATTCTTTTTTTACTTTTTTATTTCTTTACTTTTTATGTTTTTAGTTTTTAGGTTAGCTATAATATTTTTTTTTACTTCTTATGTGGGTTATAATATATTTTTTTACATTTTTGTTTACTTCTTTATTTTATGTTGGGAATAATATTATGTTTGTACTTTTCATATCCACTATAATATTTTTTTAACTTCTTTATTTTATGTCGGCTATAATATTTTTTTAACTTCTTTTTTGTTTACGCCGACATAATATTTATTACTTTTAGTTTGTATTATTCATTTTTGTTTATGGCCGACAATAATATCACAAACTTTACATCTAACATTAAAAGATCTCACTCATATTATAATTTCTTACTTTATATTAAATTTTATTAATGGCCAACAAAGGTTACAAACCTTACATGTTACATTCGTTACAAGATCTCCCTCATACTGGGCTGTAGAGTGTCTCTCGACGCAATGAAATGATTATGGCAAGAATAAAATGAAGCAATTGTGACGAGATTTCATAAATGAACAATATATAAAGGTAATTTTTAGGGATCACAAGTTTTAAATTTTAAAGTATTTAAAATTGTAAGATGGTATAGTGCTAATAAGATAAAAATTATACAATAATTTGACATTGAATATTAAGAAGTGTTTTTAGAAAGTTTGTTGATCTAAGTTAATAATGTAGATTAAGCTACACTTGCGTAATAATATATAGAACAAATATAAGACATTATATGGTTTAACTTAGTGTTGTATGTTCATTTTTTGGTAAAAATATTAACACATTAAACTATATATATAATCTAAACAAATTAATAAATATAATTAAAAAAATTAAATTAAATTCTAAAAATAGAAAGCCATAATTTTAATAAAGATATATACTTGCAATTTAAGAGACCATAAATTGTTTTTTATAAAATTTGTATTAGATTTATTAACTTCAAAGATAAATAAACAAATAAATAATTACTTTGGTTAACAAATAAATTTAGGTAAAATAAATTTAGGTAAATATGTTTATAAATATAATTTTGAATTTATTTATTTAAATTTAAAATCAATTATTAAAATAAAATTTATAAAAAAATAAATAACTAAATAAAACAAAAATTAAAAATCTAATTATTTCAATTTAAAATTAAAAGATTATAAATAAATAACTTAGAAAAATTAAAATATTTATTAAAATAAACTTTATAAAAATTAAATATTCAAATAAAATATAAACTAAATGTTAAACCAATCACTAAATCAAGATTTTTCAAGTGAGAAGAACTCTTATATGAGTTATTTTCAACTCACCCATTTTGGATGGTTATTCTTCCATCCTCAAAGCTTTAAGTGTGTACAAATTTATGTACTTCATGATAAATTAAATTCTCAATCCCTTCAATAGAAAAATTAGATAAAATAAACTCTTCACCATAAACATAATATTATTAAATATAGAATTCCACCACATACTACTTCCTAAACAATTTATAGCACCATTATATCATTTATCATGAGGATAACATCTCATAGCTATACAGTTTCATAAAAGTAATATTTAAAATACTCCTTCATGGAAAGCAAACTATATACAGAGGACTTCCAACATTTTATTTATTTACACTTTAAACCATTCCTTCATAAAAATCAACCTTATACACAGAACTTCCAACACATTACTAGTTCAATGTTTGCAATAGTTTTACAGGCTACACATATGAGAAATGACTATAATAAGATAAACGAAAACGTCAACTAAGCTTCATAGGTTTTATCAAAATCGTGATTTCAACATGAAATGCATCATTCATTACAAAACTTACAAAAATTATAGTGTCTCCCATCACTAATAACATATTCAAAATTATGCACAGAAATTTCCACATCTATAATTGAAAACCTGCAAAGATGTGTTACAAACAAAGCAGCACTTAGTACGTATGCAGAGTAAGAGACTTATTCATAGTCCTTCAACATCTCAATTTCTGCTAAAGTAGTTTTCATGTCTGCAATTTTCTGTGCCAGGGTTTCAACTTTAATACATCTTTCAACCATATAACTGTGACACACAAGATCATGGATGTTAAATTAAAACTAATTATTTCTAACGAGTAGTAGAAAACTCATACAAAATCCTCCAAGATGGAAGAAGCTTCTACACCTGTAGTATCTAGCTGTGTTATCTAGAGAAACCCATCTTAGCATGCCATTCAACCAGAGCTGGGTGTCTAAGGATTCAAATCTAGAACATGGACAATCTAGAATCCACACACCATGCCAGATAGTTTTAGCTAATGTACCAAATAACACCATGTGGGCAGCTTTCAAATTTCACTTTAGATCTATCTATCCTAGATTACCCATTGTACATGACCAGAAACATAAGGAAAATAAGAATAAACATATATTTACCTGATTTGTAATAAAAAAGGTAGAATATTGGAATCTTGGTAGAAAAGCTTGGTGAAAGGAAGACATGCAACCTAGCCAATGGTGGCACTTTAGTCAAGTGTACCAATTTGAATGGGAATTGAATCAGGTTGGTTTTATTTTCCCTGATTCACAAAACCCAAATCCACTCACCTCCCCTTCCCTTTTTCTAATATGGCGATGTAGTGTTTGATCAAGTGGCAAAGCACCATATGTTCTTTTAAATGTTGTTACAAGAGGTTGGAACCACATGCTTTACTACATCAATTCATACATTGATGTTTCATTTCATTTCATGGATTGAGGTTTCCTATGATTCCATTGAGATATTTCCTTCGACCTTTCCAATTATTCTTAGGGCCCCACCCGATGTTGTTTGCTGACAATTTGAGCTACTTGCTTTGAATGGTAGTCTCCCTATGCATGGATTACAGGGATATACATGAGAGAAATGATTGTCATAAGATAAATGCAAATATCAACTTGTTAGGATATTTCAATACTCCATCATTGTCCTACCAAGCATTATTTATTTTTCCTAGTTGTTGATGATGTCCTTTGCTCCCTAGTAGTGTGCAGATGTCATCCAGGATCCATATACCACCTTCTAAGCCCTACATGCATCATTTTAGGACCACTTCAGGTAATTCCCTATTTTATAGGAACCTACTAAGTGTTCCAGTGTAGTCCACCTGAGTTATATGACTCTTGTGGGGGGTTAGAGATCTGGATGCCACTGGTTGTGGCCTCATGCACCCTTTTTTGAATGGAAAGCATGGTTGACTCACTATTGCACCCTCTTTAGTCAGTTAACTGTTTGTGACTTCAATAAGATTAGTTTAGGTTCAGTTCAGTTGACTTTGAGGCTTCCGGAGCACTCTAGTGGTGATAATCCCTATGCTATACCAACTGAGGTTTGAATTATCCTACATGATTCGAATTCTCTCCATTGTAACATAATTTTTTATTATACTGATTATTGGAACATGTGACATTATTCTGCTCCTATCTGAGTTCTGTTGCATTATTATTCTTCTGCTATTTTTTACTGCAGTTTTCACTCTTATTCAAATTTTCTACTCATTCTTTGTTTGTGAGGTATCCTCAGCTCTTTAGATATGTTGTGACTTAGAATTTCACATGGTATCAGAGCCATAGAGCGAATAGGTTGATGTTGTAGGAGCCTAGGTTAGCCACCTGACTAGGTTCTTCGTCTGACCACTTCATAGAACATGTCGAGCCGACGTGTCAACTAGGTCCTCTGTTCGAACACTACATGTCAAGTCAGTTAGTCACGTCGGTTAGTGAACCGACGGGTCGTTATATAACTGTCTGTAAACTATATATAGGCTGGAGAGATGGATACAGGGCGACACTGAGACATTGTATTGTACTTTGGTTATGAGTAATAGAAAGACTTGTTGGCTCTACCAACATTACTTATCTTGTGTTCATATCTATATAATTATTTGTTTAATATATATCATGTGTCGCTGGTAACTATGCAATCCACTTAACTAAAAAATTGGTGTTGTTGCCGGTGATACATGCATAGCATGATAATGAGCATGATTAAATGATAACATAACATGAGATAAAGAAATGGTGGGAGAGAAAAATAGAAAAATACTTGAAAATTTATGCTAGACGAAACAAGTTGACTATCACTTAAGCAAGGGAGAAGTTCTTTTCAGAAACTCATGAAAAGTTCATTGATTCTACGTCATTCGCATTGAAGAAACTTCTGGATGAAAAATATGGCAAATGGAAGAGATCGACAATTTCTAACAAAACTAAAAAGAGTAAGACGCACAAACTTATCTGAATGGTTCAAAAAAATTGCTGACAAGTTCTGTGAAGAGTGCGCGATGGAGGAATGAGTTTCTATCGATAACATGAAGCATAAGTTCTACAATGACTTGACTGAGAAATTTATTTTCTCTCTATCGACGCTTCTGTTTAAATTATTGATCGACAAGGGAGCAGCGCATATTGCCAAACCTCGACCATTATTGTTACCACCTCTCTGAAACATGAACTAGGAAGAAAAGCAAAAACAGTGGGAAAAATTTGTGACAGGGCGAGAGTGGGAACACTTCCTCAGCAAATGAACTGCTGCATCACCCAATTTCTCTAAAGAAATTCGGGCCGGAAATGGGGGGTATTCGACCACAATCTGACAGAGTAGATGAATAACGGTCGACAGGAAAAAAAAAAAAAAACAAAAACAAAAAAAACACACACAAGATGGACAGCAGTGAAAAATCCCCAAAATTTGACAAAGATAGATTAGTGATCCATAAAATTACTCTAGATATTCAAAATATAGAACGAGAAAAGAGCAGGAAGAAGTGATAAGAGTTAAGGAAGCAAGCTAGTACGCTCCAAAAAAAATGAAAGTCAGGTACAATGACAGATGCAAATGGAAATCCGCCATAGTCGAGTCAAGCTCGACAAACCAAAGGTGTTGATGAAGACCTATCACCAATGGAAAAAGATCTATGGATGGAGCATGGAAGCGCTCTCCAGGTGAGCATACCTGAAGCTATGATTCCACATTCCCCATTACATTTAACGCAAAGTGCACAAGTACAATAAATTGTCGAAGAAGACTTAGGAATTCATGCTGGAAAAAATGGCATTTGGAGTCGATAGAACGATGAAGGTGACGAGGTCAATCGATTATTGGTCCATCGACTGCATGAAGGAAACTGGGTTACGTTTCAAACTGATTTATCCAACCGAATTTTTCATCTACTCTACTCAGAACGTGAGGGAGCACCCCCCCAGCCACTTCCAGCATTAAGTGATTCGTTGAGTAAGTCGAGATCTCTGAAACGCAGTAAAACTCAGATAAAACAAAACTTTACCTAGGTTTCGACAGAAGTTGTTGAATAAATTTATCCCCCGACATCCGATGACGAATTGAACGAAGCCATTCATATTTTTGTCGAAAGTGAAGAACGTGCATTAACTCCTGTCAATGCACATGGAGAGCTAGTACTTTTCAAAAACAAGTGTACAAGCATTTCTGCCATTGGAAACAATCCACCCTCACCATCTGTGAGCTTAGAAGTCGAAGTCACAGTAGATATGACACACATAACCACACACCTTCCCTTCTATGAAGGTGATGAATACCCAAGAAGGAATTGGTTCGTTTTCGAATCAATATGGGAAGCAAATGCTATTTCTAATGAGGAAAGACAAATGGAATAATTTGTGGGTGCCCTTCGGAAACAAGCACTTATGTGGTACATTACTTTTAAAGAAAGGATGCCCACTGCATCAAAATCTTAGATCAAACAACAATTTCTATCTTTCTTATAGACCCCAGATGCCAAATATCTCATTGCCAAGAAATTGAAGACGAAAAATCAGAAACCAACAGAGACTGTAAGGGACTATGATAAATGATTTAAAGATATGCTAATCCAGATCGAGCACAACATTGAAGAATATTTATTAGTCCAATGGTTCGTGGCTGGACTGATACATAGAATTAGAGTGCACATATGTTTCATTGATTTTAAAACATATGAAGATACTTTGACAAAATCATTGCATATAGAAATGGATTATGACTACCCTATATTCCCTATCTACCACTGCATCGAAGCACAGTTGGAAAGTATGCAAAAATATATTCGCAAAATCAATTTGTGAGGTGCTGATCTTTGGTGCACAAAATGTTCAACAATCGGTCATACAAAAGATTATTTCCGACAAGATGACCATCAATAGGATGTCAGGTTTGTACAAACAAAAATTTTCTATGACATCTGCCAGGAACACAACTCGCACGCAATGAAATATTTTCCCTACAACATGAAAAATTATCAAGCTCGATGGTGCGATATATGCGAAGTCAAATCTCATTCCACAGCCAAATGTATCTTAAATCCAAAGAACAAACAAAATTACCACGCAGTGTAACATTTTGTGTTAAGCTGGAAAACATTTTGTGTTAAGAAACATTATGATAAATTTTATTGTAAAGTTTATATTGGATAGGTGTCCAAGGGTGACTATAATTTTCACAATATATTATTATTTAATAAATAAAATAGGAGACAAACACCTAAGAGGATTGTTGAAAGAGTGCGTACTGATCTACTAGATGGAATGGAGTCTGGGGTAGAAGGAAATGGACAAGTGGCAACATCATGATGCAACTAACTAGCTGTTGGTATGGGACAACTCCCTTGAAATGTGGTCATAGTGCTATGAAAGATGGGATTGGAGATTGAGGCTCATTTATTCCAAACTGGCCACTAAAAGACCTAGGCAGTCTATATAATAGCCATCAAATATTGAACTGAGGTTCATCACTTTTCCTGACGAGGAAATTTACCTTGGGGTTTTGCTGTGTTTGCACCCAAGAAATTTGATGAGGGGATATGTTGTTGTTGATCATGTTGTGAGTCTGCCAAACTCTTATTGAGTTCAGGAGTTTGATGCTGAGTGGCGAAGGCATTTTTCAAGAGGTTGATATCGAGTGGAGAAGGTATTTTTGAGTGCCTTGCTTCTACACAGATTCCACCCACTTACTGGATTAGTAATTAGGCTCGGGGGTTCATTAGAAGTCAGCAGTTGAGCTGCTTCTTCTGGAGCAGGCTGGGACGAACAGGCCTCCTTGGGTGTTTGTCAGCCTATCATCTTTTACAGGTTCTATGGTCTTATCTATTTTTTTTATTTACAAGTTCTGTTATCTATTTCTGTGTATTTTAAAGTTCTGTTTTCTACTAAGTTTTGTTTTACTATTTATTTCATCAAGTTCATTTCAGTTATTCTGAATATTTTAATGATTCTGTATAATCGAAATGATTGAATAAATGATTTCTGCATTTTTCCCCATGCAAAAAGGAACAGGATCGTACTCTAGTATAGAGATAGATTAAAAATAGACAAGTCTGATAGGAAAATAGCCAAGTGAATGAGAAGATTAAATTATTATAATTTCTCAAGTTTCTACTTTCTGTTTAATTCCTACATTTACATTACAATACCCTTGTTATTAACTATTTTTAGCTAGCTGTATTCATAATTTATATATAATATTTATGTTTATAAATATCTCAGTTTTCAAAATAATTATGTTTCTGTTTTAATAGCATAGGATTTATTTACCTATACTCAGCAGTAAAAATGTTCTTATTTATATTAGAATAAATAAAGATTTACTTACAAAATATAGCAGAATGATATACTTCTACATACATCAAGTATTTCCATTTATTGCATGTGTAATTCATACATTGTTTTATACTATATTTACACAATGAAAATGAGGGCATTTGTTATTCCTTCCAAAACCCTAACAGAGTTATCATTCACTAACCTATAGTAAACATTTCAATTTCAACATCAAGTTTAACTTTATCTCTCTTTACATTTAAAAGCATCCCAATGTAAACATAATTAAATTATAATCTCAACAGTTCACAGTAGAAGACTTGTTTATTATTATTGTTTAGGACAACATTCTGGTACTCATTTCTTTTAACAATAGACGAATCTTTTTCAAACAGAAGTATCAAGATAGACAAGCTCAAATTTCATTTCATAACAAGATCAAAGACAAAAACCAAACACTTACACCTTAAACATGCATGTAGATCGAGTAGTTAAGATTTAAATTTCAAAACGACTCTAGGAGATTTTCCAAACATTTTTTAGTGAACACAGGTTTATGCCGAGACCTCATCTAAGAGCTTAGTTAAGCTTTTATTTCCAAAATAAAGGCTAAACCCTAGCACTGGAAACACTTCCCTATTCTTTTAAGACCCAGAACATTTTTATATTTAAACGAAGTGCTTACAGGTCGTAAACCTCATCAACAAATTCATCTATTCATTGTTCCTATAAAACAAACAGTCGTATCTTTCATCCATCGATTTATAACCAAGATGAACACAAAGTTTACCAAAATACTTCCGTTACATTTCACACAATTATAACTTCTATTTCATTAAACCCTAAATGCGGGATCATGTTTATAACATAAACAAAACTTCATACAGGCCGTAAGCCATACCTAGATATAAATTATCTAGCCTGTAGCAAACCGACACATCGTTTTACAGACTTCAAACACTTACATTATAAATTTAACCATATACAAAGGAAAAACGATAACAGTAGTCATGAAACACCATGTATTACATTGTTCAAGTCTGAGGGTAAAATCCCTGTTTATAAAACTGTTGCATTCAAAACCAAACACGGGAGTTACCTTATGGGTCGAGGCACATCCTCCCCATACTTCTAAAAAGATCTCAAACCCTATGTACAGAACTCTGTGAGTTATAAATACAACAGACACAATATTAAACATTCGGCCATCTCATCTACACAGAGTCTCAAGACATTGCCGAGGCTTACTGGTTGGGTATAGCTGTAGCCAACCTACGATGCCAAACTATAGCACACTAATGAATCATTTCCCTATAACAACCACATCAAGGTTGTGGTCAAACAATCACCATATCAAAGAAATACGACTTAGAATGAACAAACATTTAACCACTGTGTCAAAAATCAAATGTGAAAGCTACAGGAGGTGTTCGAACACATTACCTTTTTATCTGAAAGCCGTAGCAGCATTAAACGCCAAGCCTGGTGTAGTTGTAACCAAACCCTTGTATCGATGAATGCCAGTGAAGCTTGAGCCAACACTATACCATAAATTATTTCGATACAGTGAAATGACGCTGAGAGAGGTAACGAGGTCCTCTGGTCATTCATTACGAACCCAGTATCAAACTAAACAAACCCTCAAACAAGTCGAGTATCGAATCCACCCAAAGACAAGTTTTAAGACTCATAACAGAAAACTTTCAACACTGTACAAACTAGAAGAAGCTCAGCTCTATTAAAATACAGAGGTTACGAGTTCAAGACTCAGGGACTACGCCTCCACAAGAAGAACAACCTAACTAAACTCCCTCAGCCTGTCGGCCACGCAGAGCTTCCACTTCCAAGAACAAAAGACACAATAACTCATCGAATGTCACATCCCCGAATTTCATAAAAATTTTAAAGTTTTCCTTTACAGTAATAAATGCTAAATTTAATTATCGCGGAAGTATATTACTAACCAAGTATTAAGCCACCAAAAATCATGAGTTATTTTTAAGTTATCGTAATTGTCATGACATTGGAATTACTTTACTGGTGACACATACCTATAATTGTCCAGATAATCATGCTGATTGTTTTTCCCAAAAAGCCTCTAATTGCTACCATACATAAATTCACCAACATATGAAGAGCGACTATTGATTTCCTTTGTTTAAGTGAACACTTGTATATTCAAAGGGTTAGTACACTTTCAATTATGACCGTGCTATACAACATAAAATAAAATACTACAACATATCAATTCACCTTTAAAAGCACGAACACCTTTTATCAGTTAGTCATGCCAAGATAACAATTATAGTTGATAACAATGCTAACAAAATAATAAGGAAAACATATTAACATTATACATCATTTAAACAAGCTAACCTTCTATATGTATACATCAAGATAATCATAACCATTTTAAGAAAGAAAATAAGTACTCATACATATAGACACATGGAGGAACACCATAAGAAAACATAGGAGACCAAAGATAACGTGGTTCACCTGTACACGGGCTAGTCCACAAAGGTGTGTGCATCATTTATTATTAGAGAAGAAGTAGTAGGATTACAAAGAGCAACTTAGTTGCTGCAGCAAGACTCATTCTCTTTCCCGCAAGCCTCTACCACGTAGAGTTTTTCATGAATCAACTATACATATATAATACCCTAAAATGGTATCATGTCAGTTTTTACTGATCTTCGTACGAGTATTGGATTTATCATTTTCATCCTCCTAGAGCTATACCCCTCCTCTCCAATACATGCATCGTATCTTATAAGCATGAAAATAAAGTAAATTGCAGCTATTAAAATCAAAACCACAAAACATTTAAGATAATGATCCAGCTAGGACTTATACCGAGCTTAGTACACCATCTAGGTGAACCTCCTATTAATTATTAAACTCTACATAAGATGCATAACACTTATTAAATAAGTATATAAAAAATTACAATATCCCAAGATATGGAATTTACTTTTATTAATAACCTGACTAAAACTTTTCATCACAAATGTTAAAATTAAGGGTGCTTAGCTATGTTTCCCCACTTGTATTAACATTAAAATACATGCGTGTAAAGAGTCTTCACTCTCATATACTTATAAGCCCCTCCATAATCTTTTATACCTATGTTCCATATAAATATGAGTGCCTTCAATAACTTGACACTTATTATGTCCCATCAACATAAGCATGTATATATGAATATAATATTCTTCATAATATTTATAATTTAGGTCTTTTCATCCATTTATGGAATATAGATAAATACTAGGTTAAACACTCAAACACAAGTCATGTATAAACTCATCTACTTGAGACTTGTTTCAACCATTAAGTATTGTTTTATGACCTGGAACCTACAATAAATTTTCTTGTTTATAATAAGCTCTCTATATATAAATCAATAATATGATTGGTTGGGTAATAGCTCTTTGAGACTCGTCTCATCCTCATATGCATCATTCGCAATAAGTATGCCTAATATCTATGAAAAGAGATCTTATTCACGATTTCCAAACAAGTGTAAGATCTTTTAGTGAATACGATTCAACAACGAACAGAGGTCTAAAACTAAAATACTCATAGTATTTATATTAACTTATCATGACGTGAGGCATGCCTTGGAGATCTTTTGTGTGGCGGCATATCTCCATTGACACTCAACATGAAAACACACAATTAGTATGAGGTAAAAGTATACAGGGATCTTTCTCCCATCTAAGTGCAATAGACGAAAGCACCTATTATCCAGCAATTAATTCATGAGGCTATCAAGAAAAACAAAATTTCACTGAGGTCTTTTCCCCAAGCCCTAGGCATCAACCACAAAGTTATAAATATATATAATGTATACATTATGTAGTCTAGCATCGACCATGCGCGGTCGACATAAAACATGCAGCACTGTTTAACACTCTATCAAAGCAATGTATAAGGAAATCCATATTCCCACATCTGCGCCGTAGAAATTACACATAGCAATGTAGCATAATTAATATTTAAAAATTATAAAAGGGAATGCATAGAGATCACATGCACCTTTATTCAACGGGTGTATACAATACCATCATATATTTAAACATATGTATAGCATTTTGAAACCAAGTCATCCAACATTATAATATGTGTAATATATAACCCTATCATACATACAGGAAGTAAACTCAATCAGAAACCAATATCTCCATGGCTCGACAACAGGGTATAATAAATAATATAATATATAAAATGACCCAGCAGGTCCCCCCCTTTCAATCCACGACAGTGGATATGTATTCAAAATTTAGCAAGCAAGGGCTACATTTTTTTTATGCAAGTATAAAGACATGTAGCATTATAATCTAAATAAAATAAATGGAATATGCAGGGGTATTTACACCACAGCGATCAACGATTTCATTTTCCCATTGTCTCCACGGCTCAATCAACCGGGTATATTATAAATACAATACATGATAAGAAAATGCAGAGATATTTTACATCCCAATGTTAACATAGTTGGGGCTAATCGCTTCCCAACACAACACTTCCTAGCTCTATGGAGAGGTCTCCCAAACCTGTGCCTCTAAGTTGATAAATAGTTACTCCATACAATAAATATATTAATACATAACACAGATACCCATACACTATGGAGACTTAGGCAGAGGGTTCACACTATTGCATACCAAGGACACACTGGATCGCATGTGTGTAGATTGATCAGTCCGAAGCTAGGATCACAAATCCCTCATATGTCAGGGCAAAATCGTCTACCCACACCATTGATCGCATCTCCATCATGCGCGCAAGCAAATATCGTTCACCGATACACCATACCCCCTCACGCTTGAACAACTCAGAAGCTCGGATTTCCAAAGACCTCCAGTGTAGCCAATTAACAGATATTCCAAAACACTAAGCTCATGGATATTTATAGAGATCCTAGGGTTGTCGTCTACCCTAACGCATATGTAAAGAAAACTCATCCTGATCTTGGGATCCACCAAGTCGTTCCACATCGAATCCTTCCCATCTCTGCACAAAACCCCCTCCAGATATCACAATCTCCTCCGACATCTGTAGAAAATATCAAAGGAGAAAATGAAACCTCCCCACAACCATTATGGGAGTAATCCCCAACGTGAGACATTAAGAAGAAGAACATCCCCCCCCTCCCCCCCGGGTGTCCTCCACCATAGCTCGGTTAAACATTAAGAAAGAAAAATTGCTCACCTAACCGGTCGACAGGTGGTGGTAGCCGAGGAACAAGTGGCGGTTAAAAGAGATTTTTGATACTCCACTCCAGAAATCGGCTCCCACTAAAATATCTATTGTCTCCCCATCGAGGAGCACATGTTCTCCACCATCATAGCAATGGCGGAGTGGCCGTTACTCTATTTTATAAATTCAGATACGTGGGATGTAATTAAAACATAACCCTAGTGAAAATAGGTATACACATATTATTTTATTAAGTATAAAATTCCATTTCTTTTATGCATTTAATAGCACCTATGACAGAGATAGGATTTCATCATTTAATGATTTTAGTCAACAATTTTCTCATGGATAAATTATCTATTTCTAGATATATTTTAAGATCTTGTACCATCCTTCAGCCTCTGTATTTGTTCAAGACACACATATATCTAATATGTATTTAATAGTTATTATAACTATTTATTGCCTTTCTTAAGGCTATAAAACATACTCATTTCAATCATAATAATTTAATAATGACCTCAATTATAATCTTATATAATTGTAAATATATATATGATATCTCCCGCTGCATATATATATATATATATATATATATATATATATATATATATAAGGTCCATTTTCATGGCTTACTCATAATAGGATTAGGACAAATAGGTCAAAGTATCTTAATGTCAAATGGCTTCATCATTTATCATAAGACTTGTTACTTAGATCCTTGTCGTAAGTCACCCAATTGTTATAACATCCGTTAGATTTGCCCTTTAGGATGGTAGTTTAATGCATGGAATTAGGTCGAAGCCGCATAAGTTTACTATTTAATTATAGTAGTTTAGGTCTTCTACTTAGGTCTAAACTTCTATTCCTATGGAACCCTAAGATTCTCATGGCTTGTCTGCCATCTCATCTTTTCTTTTGGATGGGTTCAGTCGTTTATCGTTTAGTCGCGTTTACTTTTCTTAATTTTGTAGCCTTAACGAAGACTTATAATCACGATACTGACTCGAGGTCCATTGGTGGGGCCTTGGCCTTGATCTCCTCACCATGGCCTATTTACATAATTATAATTATTTTACAAAAATGATAATAATAATTAGGGTCAAATTGGAGGGATGTTACATCTAATGCAGCGAGGGTAGGGTTTAATCAACGCATTGAAACCCTCACAAGATTGATGGTGGAGATCAATGGTGAGGTTGAGGAAATTACAATCTGTCTATCACATTAATTGAGACATCATTACAATTGCGACGATGAGCCACGGTGGAGTCATGGTGGAGCCAGCTCATCAACAAGAGAAAACGTATGCCCACACTTCAACACTTTAAGAGCTATAATCACAGTGGTAGCACATGGTCAAGCACACTAAGCAGTGCCACATCGGAACTCCATTATCTTGGCAGTTATGTGCATTCAATGCCCAGGTTACGTTTACAGCTACCAACCTGTAGTGCATATCAACGTTCACATCACATTAATCAATACATTGGATTTGCATATGTTATGATCAAAAGTTTACACCTTGTCACAACACGTTTGTACATAGTTGGATAGATAGCTCCATAGTTCTCATAGCAACGTATGATCACATAGTTTGCATATAGTCCACATAACATAAAGTTTGTATAGATTTCAACCCTCGCATGATATTACAAAGTTTGCATATAACTCATATCCATCGCACAATAAGTTATTAAGATTCCTAGGGTAGGTTAAAGTCTGATAAGAAAAAGCCACGTGAATGAGAAGATTAAATTATTATAATTTCTCAAGTTTCTACTTTCTGTTTAATTCCTGCATTTACATTACAGTACCCTTGTTATTAACTATTTTTAGCTAGGTGTATTCATAATTTATATATAATATTTCTCTTTATAAATATCTCAATTTTCAAAATAATTATGTTTCTGTTTTAATAGCATAGGATTTATTTACCTATACTGGGCAGTAAAAATGTTCTTGTTTATATTAGAATAAATAAATATTTACTTACAAAATATAGCAGAATGATATTCTTCTACAAACATCAAGTATTTCCATTTATTGCATGTGTAATTCATACATTGTTTTATACTATATTTACACAATGAAAATCAGGGCATTTGTTATTCCTGCCAAAACCCTAACAGAGTCATCATTCACTGACCTATAGTAAACATTTCAATTTCAACATCAAGTTTAACTTTATTTCTCTTTACATTTAAAAGCATCCCAATGTAAACAAGATTAATTTGTAATCTCAACAGTTCACAGTAGAAAACTTGTTTATTATTATCAATTAGGACAACATTCTGGTACTCATTTCTTTTAACAATAGACGAATCTTTTTCAAACAGAAGTATCAAGATAGGTAAGCTCAAATTTCATTTCATAACAAGATCAAAGACAAAAACCAAACACTTACACCTTAAACATGCATGTAGATCGAGTAGTTAAGATTTAACTTTCAAAACGACTGTAGGAGATTTTCCAAACATTTTTTAGTGAACACAGGTTTATGCCAAGACCTCATCTAAGAGCTTAGTTAAGCTTTTATTTCCAAAATAAAGGCTAAACCCTAGCACTGGAAACACTTCCCCTTTCTTTTAAGATACAGAACATTTTTATATTTAAAGGAAGTGCTTACAGGCCGTAAACCTCATCAAAAAATTCATCTATTCATTGTTCCTATAAAACAAACAGTCGTATCTTTCACCCATCGATTTATAGCCAAGATGAACACAGACTTTACCAAAAGACTTCCGTTACATTTCACACAATTATAACTTATCTTTCATCAAACCCTTAATGCGGGATCAGGTTTATAACATAAACAAAACTTCATACAGGCAGTAATACATACCTAGATATAAATTATCTAGCCTGTAGCGAACCGACACATTGTTTTACAGACTTCAAACACTTACATTATAACTTTAACCATATACAAAGGAAAAACGATAACAATAATCGTGAAACACCATGTATTACATTATTCAAGTCTGAGGGTAAAATCCCTGTTTATAAAACTGTTGCATTCAAAACCAAACATGGCAGTTTCCTTATGGGTTGAGGCACATCCTCCCCATACTTCTAAAAAGATCTTAAACCCTATGTACAGAACTCTCAAACAAGTCGAGTATCAAATCCACCTAAAGACAAGTTCTAAGACTGATAACAGAAAACTTTCAACATTGTACAAACTAGAAGAAGCTTGGCTCTATTAAACTACAGAGGTTACGAGTTCAAGACTTAGGGACTACGCCTCCATAGGCAGAACAACCTAACTAAAATCCCTCAACCTATCGGCCATGCAGAGCTTCCACTTCCAAGAACAAAAGACACAATAACTCATCGAATGCAACGAGGGTAGGGTTTAACCAACGTATTGAAACCCTCACAAGATCGACGGTGGAGATCAATGGTGAGGTTTACGAAATTACAAACTATCTATCACATTAATTGAGACATCATTACAATTTCCACGATGAGCCACGGTGGAGTCATGGTGGAGCTAGCTCATCAACAAGAGCAAATGTATACCCACACTTCAACACTTTAAGAGCTATAATCACGTTGGTAGCACATGGTCGAGCACACTAAGCAGTGCCCCATTGAACTCCATTATCTTGGCAGTTATTTGCATTCAATTCCCAGGTTACGTTTACAGCTGCCAACCTATAGTGCATATCAACGTTCACATCACATTAATCAATACATTGGATTTGCATATGTTATGATCGAAAGTTTACACCTTGTCACAACACGTTTGTACATAGTTGGATAGATAGCTCCATAGTTATCATAGCAACGTATGATCACATAGTTTGCATATAGTCCACATAACATATAGTTTGTATAGATTTCAACCCTCGCATGATATTACAAAGTTTGCATATAACTCATATCCATTGCATAATAAGTTATTAAGATTCCTAGGGTAGGATATATAATAGGTTATCGCAATGCACACATATTGCATAGTTAGCGTATAAATTATATGTGCATATAGTGTCACATAAGTACCACATAGGGTATCACAAGGCACACAACTCACATTACATAACTATGATAGTTATTACAATGGCAACAAACTCTATTTTGCAAGGGTTAGATAATAATCCTATAAACACTTTAAATAGACCATAGAGTCATACATTATGAATGGATTTAGACATACACTTACACACCTAAAATGTATGATGAAAGAGGAACATTCCAGAATAACACTATAATCACAGGTTATAGACCCTAAAACAAGTTAACAAATAGTTGTACTTGGAACTTCCACAATTTGCCACGGAGGTAGAAGGTAGGCTGTTACATACAGACAACATGAACGGAAAGCAAATAAATATGGGTACAACACTGCGATGCGAACATTATAGATCTTCTTTGATAAACTATTGATTACCTTTCACAACTTTAATCTCCTACTTGTAAATCTATCACAAGTATGAATTCACATGCTTTAGCATGAATGCTAAGTAAGCCTCGATGCGTCCGCAGGACCCCTTCATCAATCAAATAAAAGTACATTAGTCAAACAGTTGTTTCAACATTTATAAATAACAGCAGTAGAGATGTGTAGCAGCACAATTAAATATGGATAACATCAAGACTTAAGTAGAAATCTGTTTTTCGCAAACCCTTACTTAATAAACCATCATGGCATTTAATACAACAAGATAACATTTCATGCATTGTTCTATTTCGGCATTCATTAAATAAGCAATAAATGTCAAGTAGAAAAGTTTTAAATCTTTGCGATTTTTCCGTGATGTTACACGCAGTCTATCAAACCAATGTTGTCGACCAAAGGAATGATCGAAACGACAAGAATGATGACCGACGATACGACGGAAGAAATGGAAACTTCATCGTCGAGGAGGATTTCAATATCGTGAATGAAACACCAGAAATTGAGCTCCTCAACCACGTCGACGCCTACAATTCTTTACATGTCTGAGTGAAGACCATCTTTTTGTCGACTGTCCCTTCAAGGATTAGACAGATCTTAAATTTTGTACCAAGTGTGGGGTGGGTGATCACTTCTTGGAGGATTTCCCCACAATACTTGAGAAAATTACTAATAAAAAGAATGTTAACATCTTTTCTAACTAATGTTATAAAGTCTGATATTGTTAAAACTAAGAATCTTCAGATTGTAACTCGTCAAGGAACTAAAATTGGTGCCGATAATCCACAAATTAGAAAAATCAAAAGTAAAGATGACTATCCTAATCGAATTGCACAAAATCACTTATATAATAATGTTGCAAAAATATTTCAAGAGTTAGCATCACAAGAAGACAATGATGAATTTCAAAAAAGCCATGTTAATGAACTTCTCAATTTAATAACCAAGGAAGAAGCTGTCGCAAAATTTATAGACCTATTACACAGCATTAAAAGTAAATCGGTCGAAGGAAAACAAACTAAAAATCTCTTTCAACTAAGTCAGAGGGATAAAAATGATGCTGACCCATTTGTCGAATTAGAAATCGAAGGATACTCTGTTCGACAAGTCATCCTTGAATTCAGATCACAAGAAAATATCATGACTAGATATACTTAGGAACATATTGGTCAACCACAACTACATGAGTCGGGAATCTATCTTAAACTATCCGACCAAGGATTGATCGAACCAATTGGGGTATGGAAAAATGTCGACACATCCATCATGTGCATAACTACACAAGTTTACTTTGAAATTATTGACCCAAAAGAAGGATCCAATTCCTTTCCTACCTTAGTTGGCCCACCATGGGGAAGGAAGATGAAAGCTTCAATTTCTCTTGATAAAGATAGAATAAAAATTAAAGGAAAGGGGAAGAAAGTGATTGTGCCCATTAAACCTTCACTAGGACAACCTTGGATAGAACCTATCGATGATGACATGGACATTCAATGGTTATATTAAGTAGAATCAGAGTGCACATATGTTTCACTAATTTTAAAACATATGAAAATAATGAAGACTATATTGAGACTAACGCTTAAGGAGAGATCCACCTCGGAAACCCTGCATCAGTCGGATATAATTCAAATGCTGAACTCTACGACTGAAAAATAGAGAATTATGAATTACAAACACGAGAATGTCGAATAATTGAAGTCATCCCCAAGAAGAAAATCCAACACTGATTTTCTGTCTCCATCATTCCAAATATTTTCGAAATAAAAATCAAAGAATATCTGATGCTCACACCAGTGAGACACTGAGAAACGCGTAGTCAGGTATTCCCCCATCAAGATACAAAGAACGAGAACCACCCGCATTCCATGTCGAGGAAGTATCAAAGAATATAGGAGAACAAGTTCGATTTTAAAGTTTGGCCGAAACGTTCACAAGTCAAGCTACAAGATGGTGGGTTACACAAAGGAAGAGAAGAGAAAACTCCGACAAGAATAGTACAAAAATCAACACAAGTATAATTTCATATGAAACCAGACGACAACACTCGAATCATGAAAACCGACACGGAAATTATAGTCAAAATGGAACAAGCCGAAAAGAAACCATTGAACAAAATACTTGACCTACCCGACATGCATCTAACCATTACAACACCAACTAACGAGAAAAGTTAAGTCATCAAACCCAACATAAAGAATAAAAGAATCGGTATGTAGCGAACAAAGTACCGACCAACTGTCAATCAAATTTATTGCCACCATTAAAGGCGCAATTAATGCAACCAACCAATACGTGCTCACCCGTGCCTCACAATTTTGATACAAATACTGAACTGGAAGAGGCTTGGATGTTATTCTGCCAAGATCTCGAGCAAGAAATCACCGCTACTACCTAAAATACAGAACTGACCACCAAAACAAAAAATCCTACAAACAAAATGTCTCCCATGAAATCTTAAGCAACCACACGATCTGCAGCTTCGAAAGTTCGACAACTGGAAGAAGCAGATAGAGCATTAAAAGTTCAACTCTAGAACGTCAGTAATGCAAAAATTGTGGAACAACAATGGAAAAGAATCTGGAACAAAATTTTGGATTGGAGAAAGGAGCCCAATGGCCGATGGCGAGAGGAAGCTCAAAAAATCCGAGCAAGCACCATATTGAACTATATTCACGCACCCTTGGTCAATAGCTTTGGAGGACTCAAGGAGGTGATAGCGCAGTTTATTCTGAGCAGATACCATAATGGAAAATTCTACTTCAAAAGACCAATTGAGATCAATGGTGACCTGATCTATCAGATCACCGAATTATCAAATAAAAGGGATAGAGTACCTATTTTACCAAACCTTGCCTTAATTCAAGAATTCACAGGTACCCCTGCAGGAAAATATTCTAGAGGGTTAATTGTCAACCAAATCATCTATGGCACACATAAAATAGTGGTGAGAATTGTGTCAGCCATGCTAACCAGTACTGGTCGAGGATTCGACCTCAAAATAGATATGCTTGATGCCGTACAGAATGTGGCTACAAAAGAAAAAATCTGCCGATGGGTTGATCACTTGGTGAAGATTGTCCAACATATCTGCCATAAATGCCAAGAGGAGGGATCCAACATTCGTTATCCCTTGTTGATCATTTAGATTGCAATGGCTCACCTTCTACCCACATGTGATAAAGAGTTCATTGCATCGTCGGGGCCAATAATGTGGAACTTCCGTGCATTCTCACAAGGCGGAAGTCAACTCGGTGTGACGACATCTAAACTTTGGCTTGAAAATTGGTTCCAGGAATTAAAAATCCAAACACTTAGATGGAGAGTCCCACAAAATGTTTGTAGAAGTCTTCCTCCAACCGCACACATCCAGGTAGCACTCGACCACACATCGGTATGGTATCTATAGGGACTCAACTTTTATCCTACTATCAAACTCAAATTTTATCCTACTATCGAAAGAATATTTGAAGAACTACGCTAACAATCCAATATTATCATTAAAATACCACCACTAGAAAAATTGGTCGACCAACCAATAGTTGAACCTTTGACAGATGCCGAGAAAGAACAAGACTATGAAGTCTGAATCTACCTCAACACATTTATGATGATTCCTGAGCAGATTGTCGACATCAATCCTCTAGGGATTGCGATGACTCCTCGCTAGGAGCCAGTGGATACATTTGACCCATTGGATGATAATACTTAGTTCGATACTCCACTCCCAAAATATGCATTCACAAAATAAAACATATGTCACATAGCCGATGAGATATTCACGGCACGACAGAACATAATGCACACAACACAAGGAAAAGGGAAGTGGAATCTTATACTCCAGGAGCCGACATAAGAAGATAATGCTGAAATTTTCGACTGCGCATCACAAATATTGGAAGATGCTGCCAAAAACCAAATATCTATAGAGGAGCAGCTAGGGAA
Source organism: Larix kaempferi (assembly GCA_027924585.1). Taxonomy (NCBI): domain Eukaryota; kingdom Viridiplantae; phylum Streptophyta; class Pinopsida; order Pinales; family Pinaceae; genus Larix; species Larix kaempferi. Next base: position 5,145,745 of record BSBM01000290.1, on the reverse strand, counting down.
ATTCCTTACAGAAGAAAATCAACAACAGGTACAGGCACCACCGAGCAAGAAAGTAAAATTCACAGACAGAACACATGTCGACCTCACTAACAATCCATCACTGCCATCCCCAACTGCTATTATGGAAGAAGATAGACCAACTACTTCAACTACTGTCACCCCACCACTCACTACTGCTTCGGTTTTTAGCCCCAATTTTGTACAGTAGCTCCCCTCTCCCCTCAGAAAAAAAAATAGATTGACTTCGACCTACATGAATTCATTGACCAGCTATCGACAATCCTCCACGACTAGAAACAACTTATCATAAAGAAACCATTCGTAGGCGAATCCAACTTGCCACCTAACTTAACTCCATTAGATTTCCATATCGCTGAACAAATGCCACCAACATCAACCTCCATTCCAACCATCATCGGATATAACAAAACCATCATAGAGAAAAACCCCAACCCTATAAGTGAGGCTGCATCACAACAAACATACACCTTTACACCCATTCCAATTGACCAGTCCACTACACCTCCATTATCGAACCCCTCAGTTCAGGATGTCGTCAACCTGTTGGATACCACCGAGATACCACTGGACAATTTCGAAACTCCCCAACCGCCTGCTGAAACTGCTGCAACAAGTAACCAATAATTTCCTTCATTGCAGGAAAACCCGACCTAGACCGGTTATTATGATCTACCTCACTCCCCACCACCAGAACTCGACACAACCGACCTACCAACTTCACCGCCGACCTCTTCCACACTAACTCCTGCTTCCCCACCACCGAATGAACCAAATACAATCGAATACCCAACTCCAGTCGACGAACTTGAAAGTCCAACCCCACCTAATGTTGACTCAACTCCTATAACACCAGCATAATAACAAAATGAAGAAACACACTCGACATGAGATAAAGAGGTGTCAGACAAAGAAAACCCCACAGAAAAGCATACATAACTTCAAAACACAAAGGAAAAAGTGTCAAAAAGGAAAAAGAAAAAGAAAAGAAGAGAAAAGAAGAAGAAAGAAAAAGAACAACAGAAACAACAATAACATATGCAACGCTTTTAGCAAAAGCCTCTACTCACTGTCCATCTAGATCAGCTGGGTCCTATTGCCACTTTTGACCCTAGACAACATAAAGATATCATAAATCATAAATCATCCTATTTGATGAAGATATCATAAATCAAGGATCAAGGATCAAGTGGGAACTATTGGAGAAATTATTGCAGACAGAGAACTAGTCATGATGACTCTGAATGGCCTCCCTCAATTTTGGGAACCATTCATTCAAAGTGTAACTGGAAGATCTAAGCTACCCAATTTTAAATGATTGTGGAAAGATTGTACATAAGAAGAGGATAGACTTGTGTCTAGAGGCAATGCCCGTGCCTCTCATGAAGAAAATCAAGCTCTTATTACACACACCAAGAAAAGAGGAAAGAAGCCCTTTGGTAGAAACAACAAAGGTGGAAGATCAACTCCAGTTCCATAAGAAAAGAAGAAGAAGGATCACTCTCACATAAGATGCTTCAATTGCAAAAATCTTGGACACAATAAAATTCAATGTAAATAAAATAAGAGAAAGAAACATGCCTTTACAACTGATGTTGATGAAGATACTCCGACAAAGAAATCAATGAAGGAAGAATAATTCTTATTTATCTCATCTATCTTAGGTATTGTTCCTACTAGTAATGATACTTGGTTATTATATAGTGGTTCTTATAAACATATGAGAGGTTATAAGGAGTTTCTCCCAAATATAGAAGAGAAAGAATCACACCTAAGAGTTGTACTTGGAGACAATGTCAGATATACTGTGAAAGGAACTGGGGCCAGTACCTTCCAGTTAGATTCTAGTGTTTCTCTACATTTGGGTGAAGTAATCTATGTACCAGGAATGAAAAGGAACCTTGTCTCCATCTCTTCTATAGAAGACAAGGGTTGCAAAGTTTCATTCTCAGATGGAAAGGTTCTTGCATGGCACAAGAACTCCACTTTTGATTCATCTCATGTGATTGGTGTTTGTGAAGAAAGATTATACAGATTGATGATACATGCAGTACATGATATAGTTCATGACTCTACTAGTTTGAGTGAGCTATGGTATAGAAGAGTTGCTCACCTAAACTATAGGTCTCTTCCTCCTCTAAGGAATATGGTCACAGGTCTTCCCGAACTCCAAGTTGAGCATGATGCAATTTGCAGAGGATGTGGAATTGGAAATATTGTCAAGGGTATTTTCCAAACAATGATTCTAGGTCCAAGGGAATATTAGAATTGGTACACTTAGATTTATGTGGACCTATGTCAGTTTCTTCTTTGGGAGTATTTTTGTATTAGGTTACCTTCATCGATGACTACTCTCGGAAGACATTGATTTGCTTCTTGAAGTCCAAGGAATCCGAGGAAGTTCTAAGCAAGTTCAAGGAATTAAAGGCATAGGTTGAGAACCTATTCGAGAAAAGGATAAAGGTTCTAAGGTCCGATAATGGAGGAGAGTACAACTCCTCATAGTTCAGTGATTTCTGTAAGGAAGAGGGAATCAAGAGGGAGTATATTGTTCCTTACAACACTCAATGGAATCAGGTTGCAGAAAAGAATAATAGGTCGATAGTTGAAGCATCCAAGGCCATGATTCACGATCAAAACCTACCTATGTTCCTATGGGAAGAAGCCTCAAGTACTGCAGTATATGTATAGAAGAGAGGTCCTCATAAGATATTGAGGAACATGACTCCAGAAGAGGCCTTCACAAGTGTGAAGCTAGAAGTGGGTAACTTGCGAATCTTTGGATGTTTATTATACATTCATGTACCCAAGGAAAAGAGAACAAAGCTAGAACCCTCAAGATAGAAGGGTACATTTTTTGGGTATAGTGATTTGTTAAGGCATATAGAATCTACATCCCAGGTCAGAGACAGATTGAGGTCAACAGGGATGTCTCCTTTGAAGAGGAGGTTTCCTTTAGAAGGGATAGAGGATCATCCATGGAGAGTGAGGAGAAAGAAGCTCCAAGCAAGATGGGGTCATCTCCCCCTCTCTCTTTAGTAGTTTAAAGGGAGCATGTAGATCCAGTAAATCCTACAGATATGATTGATCATGTTGATCCAGTAGAGCTGACAGATGTTCCTAGAGATATTGTGATTTGCCAGAAGAGGCCTATCTGGGATTGTTGGAATTTAGAGGATGCAGATAAGCATATAGCTCCCCTAGGTACCTTCAGGGACAGAAAGAGGGATATGAGATATTCATTATATGTAGGAATAATGTCCCACATCATTGATTCTGAGCTTTCCGGCTATGAGGAGGCTACCACCCAGCAAGTATGGAAAGATGCCATGATGGAAGAATATCAATCCATAATGAAGAATGACGTGTTGAAATTTGTGTTGTGACCTAAAGGGAAGTCCGTGGTGACTTCCAAGTGGATGTAAAAGATTAATCATGTAGAATATGTGAGCATTAAGAAGCACAAAGCGAGATTTGTGGCTAGAGGATCCTCTCAGAAAGAGGGAGTCGATTATGACGAGACATTTGATCTGGTTGCACAATACACGACCATCAAGTCGATCATAGCTCTGGATTCAACTATAGGATGGAAGTTACATCATATGGATGTGAAAAATTCCATTGAGGAAGAAGTCTACATTGAGAATCCAGAGGGTTTCATGATTCATGGGAAGGAATCCCATGTGTGGAGACTGAAGAAGGCCCTATATGGACTCAAGCAAGCACCACGTATAAGGTATTCTAGGATTGATGGATCCTTGGTGAAGTTGGGATTCACCAACAGTGAGGCAGATTCCAATCATTATTACCAGGTTGAGGATGGTAGACCATTGATACTAGTATTGTGTTTTGATGACTTGTTTCTCACTAGAGATGATAAACTTATCATGTGGTGCAAAAAGAAGCTAGCGTATGAGTTCGAGATGAAGGACCTTGGTTTGATGCACTACTTCTTGGGTTTAGAGGTATGGAAGAGATAGGGAGATATCTTCCTGATTCAAGGGAAGTATACCATTGATATATTGAGGAGATTTAGTATGATTGACTGTAAATCCATGATCACAGCCATGGAGGAAAATTTAAAGAAGTTGAGTGACTCAACTGTCAGTTCAGACCTGATAGATCCCACTATGTATAGACAATTGATCGGTTCATTGATGTATCTAGTTAACACTAGACTAGACATTTGTTTTGCAGTGAGTGTTGTCAATCAGTTTATGTGTGAATCAAGACAGGTACATTGGGTTGCTACAAAGCATGTACTGAGGTACTTACATGGCACTGTGGGATATGATTCTAGTGGTGATATCATATTGCATGGATACTCAGACTCTGATTGTGTAGGAAATGTTACGGATAGGAAGAGCACCTCGGGGTGTTGCTTTAGTTTGGGTTCTACCATGATTTCTAGATGTAGCAGGAAGCAACCCTCGGTAGCACTTAGTATAGACAAGGTTGAGTATATGCGGCAGTGAGTGTTGTATCTCAGGAAGCAGTATGGATTTAGAATGTCTTTGCAGGATTGTCAAGGAAGACACTTGATCCAACTATGATTCACTATGATAATCAAAGTTTTGTGAAGAATTCAGTGAATCCTGTATCTTATGATAGATCGAAGTATGCGGAGATAAAGTATCACTATATTAGAGACATGGTACAAAGAGGAGAAATTCATCTCCTGTATATTATGATTCATAATCAGGTTGTTGAAATTATCACCAAGCCTCTCTCCAGATTGAAGTTTGTATACTTTCGTGAATGGCTTGGAGTATTGGAGAATGCTTCCCTTAGTGAGAGGGAGTACTTATAATTCATGTATGGACAGTCAGTCCTATGGAGAATGAGATGAGCTTTTAGTCCTATGTGGACAGGAGGTCCTATGTAGACCAAGATGAGCTTTTAGTCCTGTGTGGACAGGCGATCCTGTGTACACCGAGATGAAATTTTAGTCCTATGTAGAAAGGAGGTCATGTGTATACCAAGATGATCTTTTAGTCCTATGTGGAAAGGCACTCTTGTGTAGACCGAGACGATCTTTTAGTCCTGTGTAGACCAAGATGAGATTTTAGTCCTATGTGTACAAGCGGTCCTATGTAGACTGAGATGAGATTTTAGTATTATGTGGATAGGCATTCCTATGTAGACCGAGATGAGCTTTCAGTCCTGTGTGGAAAGGCGGTCCTATGTAGACCGAGATGAGTTTTTTAGTCCTATGCGGACAAGCGGTACTGTGTAGACCGAGATGAGTTCTGTGTGAACTCTTGTTCCTATGTGGGATGTTGTTATGTGTGGACTGTATTGACCTTTCTTATGATGACAAGATGTACGAGACAATTCGTGACGATCAGATAATGTTGAGATCTGTTCCAGCATGATGATACCTCTCTAGCTAAGAGGGAGTGTCGTTGTTATAGCTACGTGAGGTATTCTCACTAGGTAGAGTAGACCTACAAAAATAAAAAATAAAAAAGTATTTTTATTATTTTAAAAGGAGAAGTCGACCCTAGTTTGAAAATTCACTTAAAATCATGTATAAACAAAGGGGTCTCCCTCCTCATTTGTTCTCACCTCAAGCAGGTTCTCTCAAGCAAAGTAAAGTTTGATTATGGGTTGCAAAAGACAATTTGGGGCTCCTTCTTTTGGAATTTTTTTCTCTTTGTGATCTTCATCACTCTTATATTTGATGTACTTGTATTATGTATTGAATCTCAGAGTAAGAAAGTTTTGCTTGGTTTTTACCAAGTTTGGGTTTTCCTAAGGTAAACTATTGTGTCTCTATTTTGTTTATGTGCATAGTTATTCTTTCAGTGATCCTATATTTATTTCTAAGTTGAAAGAGATAAAAATTATACTGCTATAATAAAAAATTTAACATGGTATCAAAGTAGTGTTGAAAGAGACTACTACCGGAAACTAGGGTTTCTTGTTTCTACCTCTTCCATCCATATATTAAGCTTTCCCTTAGTATTATTTAGCTCGCCCTAGGAAGGTGCATCTTCCTTTGTAAGCATATTTGCATTTAGATAAGTTTTAATTTTGACCTAATTACTGTTGGGGTCAAGAATTAGGGTTTGTAGTTTTGAATTGTTTTGGCCACAGATCTGGAAGAAAAGAAGGTTCATTCAACTTATCTTGGAAAGGTGCATTCATCCGTGGAAGCAATTTTCTCAAAATCCAAAGTTCAATTTTGACCTAGCTTTTGCTAGGGTTTCTGAACCAAATTGCAGTCTTCCTTCTCAACTAAGATGAAAAGCATCAAGGTTGAAGATAGGCTTCATGGAGTTTCAAAATTTCATTCGTGGAAGTCTAGAGTGCTCATTTTTGTAGAAGAAAATGACCTTCTAAACTTTGTTGTCAAAGGAGTACCAGAACTAGAAGAAGCAGGAAAGGCTAAATGGAAGAAGAGTGATTCCAACACAAGAAGGATCCTAATAGATTAGTCAAGGATCATTTGATTCCTCAAATTTATCAAAATATTACAACTAAATATATGTTTGATACCTTTAAGAAGTTGTTTGAGAACACAAATGTCAATAGGGCTATTACCTTGAGACAACAAATCTCAAATATCAAGATGACCAGATCAGGTTCTCTTGCATCCTATTTCATCAAGGTATCATAAATTAAGGATCAATTGGGCATTAATGGAGAAATTATTGCAAACAAATAACTAGTCATGATGACTCTGAATGGCCTCCCTCAATCTTGGGAACCATTCATTCAAAGAGTAACTTGAAGATATAAGATACCCAATTTTGAACGATTGTGGCTATATTGTACACACCAAAAGAAAAAACTTTGGAGGCAATGCTCATGCCTCTCATGAAGAAATTCAAGCTCTTACTACACACACCAAGAAAAGAGGAAATAATTCCTTTGGTAGAAACAACAAAGGTGGAAGATCATGTCTAGTTCTAGAAAAAAGAAGAAGAAGAAGGATCTCTCTCACATAAGATGCTTCTATTGCAGAAAGCTTGGCCACTATAAAATTCAATGTAAAGAAAATAGGAGAAAGCAACATGCCTCTACACCTAATGTTGATGAAGAGATTCCACCAAAGAAATCAAGGAAGGCAGAATAATTCTTCTTCATCTTATCTCTCCTAGGTACTGTCCTTACCAGTAATGATATTTGGTTATTAGATAGTGGTGCTTCTAAACATATGACATGTTTTTTTTTTAAAGTAACGATTAAAGAGCTCTGTATTTAAAAGGTAGGACTGATACAAAAAGTGGGAATACTGCACCCACCAAAAAGAGAGAAGAAGGCACCTCATGTCCAGTCTTTAAACTTCACAGAAAACAGAGATACACAACTATATATGACTGACTGCTATTACATCTGGTTACATAACTAGAGCTTAAGAAAAAAAAAAGTGAACCTAGCACAAAGATAAAATAGACTTAATTTTTAGCGGAGCGATGAGATTTTTTCTTGCTGCTTGAAGCTAGATTCTCATTTTCTTCCATGCCCAAAATCCTAGCAGGCCTGTTGCTCTTGCTGGTGCGAATAAAGTCTACCTTGGCTTCTACAATCTTGGGACAACTGTATGTGGATTCCATTTTACCAACCATGCCATCGTGGTACTCCTTCATTTTGTTACTGTTGTTTCTAACTTCAGAAATAGCAATTTCAACAAAGCTGGATAGGTGAGAGATAGTTTTCTTCAGTTCCTTATTCTCACCTCTCAACCAACAAACCTGCGATTTAATGCCATGCAGATGGGAGAGCATGCCTGGAGGTGGACTATCTGGCCCAATTGGAGAGTCCAGATTCACTACACCCACATCTTCAGTCTAGTTCCATAGCTTGCCAACACCCGTTTCTCCAATGCCACCCATAAGCTGCAAAGCGTCGTGTTGAAGAGAACCACCAGAGCTTTGAATGTTGCTGGCATCAAGGGGATGCCAAATTTTCCCAGAGTCTAGCTCAAAACCATTCTGAATGTTGTTGATAGAGTTCCGCGTTCCTTTCCCAGAACCCTACTGCACCCAACCTCTGTTAATTTCGTTGGGTTTGGGGTGACCACGACGGACGTGCCTCATCCTCTTGACAGGAGGACCATGAGTTTCCTTGTCACCATTTCCATTCCCCTGAACTACTTCCAGAGTGGAGAGATATCGATTCAGGCCAGTTCCCTCATTGTTAACATGTATAGAAGTCTTGCAATGGAGACACTGGAGCGTGGGAAGACAAAATCCGGGGTTATTGCCAACATTTCCACTATCCACAATGTACCACGACCCAAGACGCATGAACTGAAACTGATCAACCTTCCAGGGTTTCCAGAGATGGAATGTTTGATCGATACCTTTATCCATAAGCTTGAAATAGACGTTGGATGCCACGCCTTCTGCACGCATTGAATTTTCGCATGCATGACAGAAGGATCTAGATAGAGAATGCCGGCGCAAAAGCCATGGGAAGGGTGGATGAGATCTTTGGTGGTTTTCAAGTGTGACCCAAGGTTCCATCAACCAATAAATTGAAGTGGCCGTTTGTTGAGTTTCTATGTGACTATACCTCATGGGACAAAGGTAAGGGATGGTGGAATAACCGTGGATATCCCTAGAATTATGGAACCCAATCAATTGTAAGGTTTTGTCCATTTCTAACCATAATACCTTGGTTTAACCCGGCTCCTTTGTTCGCCAATGAATCAGCTTGCTGGTTCTTGGTTCTTAATATGTGGTAGAGAGTGATGGATCTAAGCTCTTTTATCTTGTAGAAGAACTGAAAATGATACTTGGAGGATGGTTGATGCATATTTTTTATTAGATCCCTTGCTTCTTGGATCACGATGAGAGAGTCACCAATGGAAATCAAATCCTAGACATTGTTTTCCTTTGCTACATCTATTCCTTTGATTAGAGCCAGCCACTCTGTGACTTTGTTGGTGTGCTTTCGAATCCCCCATGCATAGTCTGACAACTTGTTTCCATCGGAGACTAGAAGAAATCCCCCCACACCTGCCAACCCAGTCTAAACATATGACATGTTATAAGGAGTTTCTCTCAAATATAGAAGAGAAAGAATAACACCTAAGATTTGTACTTGGAGACGATGCTAGATATATTGTGAAAGGAACTGGGGCCACTTCCTTCCAGTTAAATTCTAGTGATTCTCTACATTTGGGTGAAGTACTCTATGTACCAAGAATGAAAAGGAACCTTGTATCCCTTTCTTCTCTAGAATACAACGGTTACAAAGTTGCATTCTAAGAGGGAAAGGTTCTTGCATGGCACAAGAAATCCACTATTGATTCAGCTTGTGTGATTGGTGTTTGTGAAGAAAGCTTATACATATTAACGATATGGACAGTATAGGAACTTGTTCATGTCTCTACCAGTTTGAGTGAGCTATGGCATAGAATACTTACTCACATACACTATAGAGCTCTTCCTCCTCTAAGGAAGATGGTCACGGTTATTCTCAAACTCTAAGTTGAGCATGATGGCATTTGCACAGGATGTGCACTTGGCAAGAATTCCAAGGGACCTTTTCCAAACAATGATACCAGGTCCAATAGAATATTAAAATTGGTACACTCAAGTTTATGTGGACCTATGTTAGTTGCTTATTTGGGAGGATTTTGGTATTATGTGACCTTCATCGATGATTACTCCCAAAAGACATGGATTTATTTCTTGAAGTCCAAGGAATCTGAGGAATTTCTAAGCAAGTTCAATGAATTCAAGGCACAGGTTGAAAACCTATATAGGAAAAGGATAAAGGTTCTAAGGTCTGATAATGGAGGAGAGTACACCTCCTTAGAGTTTAGTGATTTCTGTAAGGAAAAGGGAATCGAGAGGGAGTATACAGTCCCTTACAATCCTAGATAGAATGGGGTTGTAGAAAGGAAGAATAGGTTGATAGTTGAGGAAGTCAAGGCCATGATTCACGATCAAAACCTACCAGCGTTCCTATGAGAAGAAGCACCAAGTACCACACTATACGTCCAGAACAAAGGTCCTCATAAGATATTGAGGGACGTGACTCTAGAAGAGGCCTTCATAGATGTGAAGCTATAAGTGGGTCACTTGTGAATATTTGGTTGTCCAATATACATTCATGTGCCCATGGAAAAGAGAAAAAAGCTATAACCTTCCAGAAAGAAGGGTACTTTTGTTGGGTATAGTGAGTCCTCTAAGACATACATAATCTACATCCCAGGTCAAAGACATATTGAATTCATTAGGGATGTCTCCTTCGAAGAGGAGGTTTCCTTCAGAAGGGCTAGAGGATCATGCATCGATGGTGAGGAGCATGAAGCTCCAAATGACATGGTGTCATTTCCCCCTCCCTCTTCAACATTTCAAAGGGATCCTGTAGATCAAGTCGATCCTGTAGATCCAATTGATCATGTTGATCCAGTAGAGCCGACATATGTTCCTAGATATATTTTGATAGGCTCAGAAGAGGCATGTCTGGGCCTGTTAGAATATAGAGGATGTAGAGAAGCATATAGCTCCCCCAATTACCTTCAAGGAGAGCAAGAGGCCTAGGATAAATTCAGGATATGTAGCATTGATGTCCCACATTATTGATTATGAGCCTTCCAGCTATGAGGAGGATTCCATCCAATGGGTATGGAAATATGCCATTATGGAATAATATCAATCCATTATGAAGAATGACATGTGGTAAGTTGTGACGAGACCTGAATGGAAGTCAATGGTGATTTCCAAGTGGATCTACAAGATTAAGCATGCAACATATGGGATCATTGAGAAGAACAAAGCAAGATTTGTGGCTAGAGGATTCTCTCAGAAAGAGGGAGTCGATTATGACGAGACGTTTTCTCTAATTGCACAATACACGACCATCATGTCGATCATAGCTCTGGATGCAACTATGGGATGAAAGTTACATCAAATGGATGTGAAAATTTACTTCCTCAATGGTGTGATTAAGGAATAAGTCTACATTGAGCACTAGGGGGTTTCATGATTCATGGGAAGAAATCCCATGTGTGCAGAACAAAGAAGGCGTTGTATGGAATCAATCATTCACCATGTGCATGGTATTTCAGGATTGATGGATACTTGGTGAGATTTGGATTCACTAAGAGTTAGGCATATTTCAACCTTTATTACAAGGTTGATGATGGTAGGTCATTGATGCTAGTATTGTATGTTGATGACATGTTTCTCACTGGTGATGAGAAACTTATCATGTGGTGCAAGAAGAAGCTAGAATATGAGTTAAAGATGAAGGAACTTGGTCTAATGCACTACTTATTGGGTTTAGAGGTGTGGTAGAGACAGGAAGAGATCTTCCTAAGTCAAAGCAAGTATAACATTGATATCTTGAGGAGATTTGGTATGATGGAATATAAGTCCCTAACCACACCCATGAAGAAAAATATGAAGAAATTGAGTGAGTCAGTTTCTGAGTCATACCTAATAGATTCCACTATGTACAGACAATTGATCGGTTCATTGATGTATCTAGTTCAAACTAGACTAGACAGTTGTTTTGCAGTGAATTATCTTAGTCAGTTTATTTGTGGTCCGAGATAGGTACATTGGGTTGATATGAAGCATGTGCTGAGGTATGTACATGGCACTGTGGGATATGGATTGAGATATGCTTCCAATGGTGATATGATATTGCATGGATACTTAGATTCTGATTGGGAAGGAATTGCTATGGATTGGAAGAGCACCTTCGAGTGTTCCTTCAGTTTGGGTTATGTCATGATTTCCTGGTGGAGAAGGAAGCATCCCGAAGTAGCACTAAGTACAATCGAGGATGAGTATATTGTTGTGAGTGTTGCAGCTCGAGAAGTAGTATGGGTTCAGAATCTCTTTGCAGGATTGTCCAGGCAGACACTTGAGCCAACCATGATTCACTGTGATAATTAAATTTGTGTGAATCTTTCAATCAATATTGTATAACATGAAAAATCGAAGCATGTGGAGATAAAGTACCACTATATTAGATACATGGTATAGAGAGGATCATTTCAGCTCCTGTATATTCTAACTGATGATTAGGTTACCGACATTCTCACCAAGCCTCTCTCCGGAGTGAAGTTTGTATACTTCTGTGAACGACTTGGAGTATTGGAGAATGATTCCCTTAGTGAGAGGGAGTGTTGGTAAGTAATGTATGGAAAGGTGGTCCCGTGTAGACCGAGATGATATTTTAGTCCTTTAAGGATAGGTGATCCTATGTAGACCGAGATGAGATTTTAGTCCTGTGTGGACAGGAGGTCGTGTGTAGACCGAGATGAAATTTTAGTCTTTTGTGGACAAGAATTCCTATGTAAACCAATATGAGATTTTATTCTTGTGTGGACAGGCGGTCCTGTGTAGACTGAGATGATATTTTAGTCATGTGTGGACAAGCGGTCCTGTGTAGACTGAGATGATATTTTATCCCTATGAGGACAGGTGGTCCTGTGTAGACTGAGATGAGATTTTAGTCCTATGTGGATAGACATTCCTATGTTAAGTAAGATGATATTTCAGTCCTGTTAGACAAGCGGTCCTATGTAGAGCAAGATGAGTTTTCTAGTCCTATGTGGACATGCAGTCCTGTGTAGACCGAGATGAGTTCTGTGTGAACTCCTGTTCCTGTGTGGTATGTTTTCATGTGTGGAATGTATTGACCTTTATTATGATGACAAGATGTACGCGACAATATATGATGATCAAATGATGCTCATATGTGTTCCAACATGATGATACCTTTCTAGCTAATAGTAGGGTGTGTTGTTGTTGTAGCTACACGAGGCATCCTGATTGGCTAGAGCCGACCCACAAAAGAAATAAAATAAAAATGTATTTTTATTATTTTGAAAGGATAAGTCGTCCCAGTGAAAGAAACAAGTCTCCCCGAGTTGGAAAATTCACTTAAAATCATGTATAAATAGAGGGGTCACCCTCCTGATTTGTTCTCACCTCAAGCAAGCTTGCTCAAGCAAAGGAAAGTTCGATTTTGGGTTGTGGAAGACAATTTGGAGCTCCTTCTTCCGGCGTTTTTTGTCTTTGTGACCTTCATCACTCTTATATTTGATGTACTTGTATTATGTACTAAATATCTGAGTAAGAAAGGTTTTCTTATTTTTTCCCGAGTTTGGGTTTTCCCAGGGTAAACTATTGTGTCTTTATTTTTTTTATGTGCATAGTTATTCTTTCAGTGATCCTATATTTATTTCTGAGTTGAAAGATATAAAAATTATACTTCTATAATTAAAAATTTAACATATAGTTATCCCATCGGACCTTTACCGAGTTGAAAAAACAATGTTAAAGCTATCGAGTTTGTTGGTCCAGTATATAGATCGTTTTAGCCATAAAGCCCCCCTCATTTGATATATGTAATTTAATTAAGTATATAATATGGGAATGATCTAAAATATAATGATACAAAATAGATACATAAAAAACATTATGTATGCGACACAAGATGATAGGAAACCGATCCCAATTTTTCCATTATTGTAAATGACCCCATAGACCGAGGTGATAATTTGGCTCCCTTTCGAAATTTAATTGTGCTCTTTGTGACAAATCACAAAAATATTGTATCACCTTCATTGTAACTTTTGTCGATCCTATGAGAATCTCTGGAACTCTTTTGTCTAGCTTGTGCCTCTTTCAACCTTGCACGTATAGTCCTCAGCTTCTCTTCCATCTATTGAATCAATCTCGGTCATACTAGAACTCTACGCTCTCATCGATCCCAACTAAGAGGTGGCCTACATGGTCTGGTATATAACAACTCAAACAATTCCATCATAATCTTACTTTGATCATTACTGTTGTACACAACCTCAACCAATGGTAAATATTTTTCCCAATGCTTATGTTTATCCATCATGTACATATGTAACATATCTTCCAATACTTGGTTAACCCTCTATGTCTGACTGTTCATCTATGGATGATATGCCTTATTGAAATTGAGTTGTGTAACAAAATCCTCTTGAAATATTTTCCAAAATATTCCTATAAACATTGAACCTCTATAAGAAATTATATTCCTTGGTACACCATGCAATCTCACAAATTTGTTTATGGAAACCTTCGCAATATATGGTGCTTGATAAGTAACCACTTTCCTTTAATGTATTTACAATGAAAAATATGGAGTCATATCTTCTTGGTATTCATCGACAACCCAAATATAAATTCCATTGGCATGATTTCCCATCTTGACTATGGAATTGCATGCAGTTTTAATAATCCTTTCAGATGTCTATGCACAAATTTCACTGGTTGGAATTCTAAGCACCTTGCCACATAATTAACCACATATTTCTTCATTACAATCCAATAGAATAGTGGCCTCATCTTCGTACATTTTATTAACACCCAGATGGGCCATATATACTACCCTATGACCTTTAGATAGAATCAAATTTAATATTTCCTTGTTTAGTGGTACATATATACTCTAGTTATATCTTAGTAATCTATATTCTTCTAATGCATATCACTCATATTTCAAAACTCTCATCTCTTGATTTTCTTATTCATTCTTCACTTCTTTATACCATTCATCTTCTAATTTTAACTTCAATATCTTTTCCCGCAATTTTTTTTTTAAGGGTAATATAGAAAAGATAGGAGGTCTTTGACTTAACATGTATGCAACCTTATTCATTATCCCCTTAATATATTGATATATCAAAATCATACTCACTCAACAATTCTAACCATCTCCTCTGCCTAACATTTAGATCACTTTGACTAATAATATATTAGAGGCCATGATGATCTGTCTTCAATTCGAATTTTCTTCCTACCAAATAATGTCTCCATAGTCGTAAGGTGTAAACCACAACTACAAGTTCCAAATCATTCATCAGATAGTTTTCTTAATGCAACCTAAGTTTCCTTGAAGTGTAAGTGATCACTCTTCCGTCTTGCATTAACAAAATACCTGGGCATTCCTTTGATGCATCCATACATACTAAGAAATATTAATCCATATACTATACTTTTAGCACTTTAGCCATCATCAATAATTGCTTAAGCTTGGTGAAATCTTATTCACAACATTTTGTCCATAAGAATTTTTTTCTTTTCTTTTGCAAATCTATGATTGGGCTAACATTGGAAACCATTCCAAAAAACTATGGAAATAACCCACTAATCTATGAAGATGTGTACCTCATATACATTCATTGGTGTTGTCCATTAGAGAATAGACTTAATCTTTGATGGGTCTACTGTAATCCCATTCCCAAAAATATCCTAAATAATGAATTTCCAATTGTAAGAAGGAACATCTTGAGATATTAGCGTATAACTTATTCTCTTTCAAACATAATTGCAATACCAACTTCAAATGCTCTTTCATGCTCCTCCTACGTCTTTGAATAGATCAAAATATCATCTAGAAATACCTATACAAATTTATCTAGGTATTTCCAGAATATGCCATTAATAAAAAAAAATCATAAAAAACTCCGAGCAAATTTTTTAATCCAAAGTGTATGACTACAAATTCTAAATATCCATATCGCGTCTTGAATGAAATTTTTGATATGCCCTCAATTAATGAGACCCATATCTTAGGTCTATTTTTTAGAACACCGTCGCCACTTTCATCTAATCAAACAAATTGTCAATTCTCAGCAATGGATATTGGTTCCTTATCATTTCTTTGTTTAATTGACGATATTCAATACAAAGTCTCCATGACTCATCTTTCTTCTTCAGAAATATTACTAGCGCTCCTTAGGGGAAAACACTTGGGCGAATGAAACTAGGTCCAGTAGTTCCTAGAGTTGCCTTTGCAACTCCTTTAAATTTGGTGTTACCATGCAATAGAGCACTGTAGATATAGGTTATCTTCATGTCTTGAATTCTATAGTGAACTAAAGATCTCTCTTCGGTGGTATTCCGAGAAACTCTTAGGAAATACATCGATGAGCTTGGACAACATAGAATGTTGACTCACATCTATGGTATCGACCTTATCATTCATTGAAATTACAACATATAACTTACATCCCTTCTGTATACTTTTCCGCAATTGTCATTTTGAATTAAAGCTTAAGGATATTCCTCTTTTAGTTCCTATCAAAATCCTTTTATATCTGAAATCGTCTATGAAAATAAGCTTTTTCTCCTTACAACCCAACATTACCACATGTGATTCTATCCAATTCATACCTACAATGATGTCATAGGACCCTAAAGTAGTAGTGTAAACACTCCTAAGTCTACTTCACACACTCCTAATTATACTTCACAATACTTAACTAACTCTCCTACTTCTTGAGTAATACTGGATGCCATTTCGACTATGTCGAAATCCTCTTACTTACTTTCCATTACCTTGCATCTAGATAAAAAATTACAAGAACTGCAATGTTTAGTTTCTCCTGGATCTATTAATAAGGAAACTTTCATACCTTTTATCTTACATGTTGTCTCAATCATGGTAGACTAATGTTCTTCTTGGTGGTTGTTAATTGCTGCATGAATTCTGTGGGCCTTTCCCAAATTTCGAATTGTAGGATTTATGTGCCCCTAACTATAGCCCCTTTGAGTATTTGGGAAATCTCTCTGGCAATGCGGCTCTCCACATGTCCAACAACCCTCCTTTAGGGTTTTCTTTTACACACTATCCTACGAAAATGTAGATCCACTACTGAATTGGGATCGTTGCATCTATGGTATGCCACCATTGTACATAAATTGTTGTCCTGGTGGCTTGTAAGGCGTTCTCTGGATTCCTAGTGCATGTATATAATTCCCTGGCATGGGTACTATATATGCACCTCTATGCCCTATCACTTATATCAAAGCACCAGTCTCCTCCTTGTCTCTGCCCCATGAACCTTGAAGGTCGAGGTGGTTTGGTAGGACCACTTCCCATAAGTTCCTCCTCAACAAAAATAGCTCTTTGGATTTCCTCATGCAAAGTGTGCGACATCTTAGTGTGCACCTTTGATCTAATATTGAAATTCAACCCATATAGAAACATATTCACAACTTCTCAGTACTAAGGTGTGGTGCATATATTAGTAATTCCATGAAATTCATCTTGTATTCTGAAACTGTCTTTCTCCTCTTTTTGAATGAGTTCAATTCATTGATTTTCCTCTCAATAAATTCTTTAGATAAGTAGTGTTATCTGACACACTCCTTAAACATTTCCTAGGCGATCTTTTTGATGTCAACGACGAGTTGTGGTAACAAATTTTTCCACTAAAGTAGAGTGCTTCCCTTTAGTGGAAGTATATCCATGCACACTTTCAGGTTTGAAGTATAATCTCTTAGTGTGAAACACATGGTCATATTATCCAACCATGCTTTGGATTCTATGTCATCTAATGCACCCTAAAATTCTAGAAACTTCACCTTTTTTATCCCCCTCTGAGCATTGCCATGCGATGGGTGTTGCGATCATTTGGCAAGATTCAAACTACTCTATCCTCCTTATCCATATGACTAGGAAAGGCATCATACATCCACTAGAATGAATGCATCATGTTCATTACTTCTCCAGTGGGTGTGCGGGTCTAAACATCAACTTGAGGTGGAGAGTGCAAGGGAGAAGGTGGCAGAGGCAATGGTGTACTGCATTCCCTAATCCCTCTTCCTCTTCTCCCTCTTCTTCCTATAGCATCCATGTTAACTGGTTCTCTTTTTGGGTTTTAGGATTTTCTTCTTTTCTATGGATTTTTTCTATTGTTGTTTCTGTTTTACCCCCAAAATTTTGACTTTTAGAACTTGCTCAATAAATTAGCAATAGTTAAAATTTATCAAAATGATGGTAGTGAATATAATTGATAATAAATAAGGATGATGGAATATGAATCAATATACGATGACAAACATATAACAATAAATGATAAGCAGTAAATAACAACACACACAAATGGATAAAGCGAGTTATGAGCCCTTAGGATGGAACGTTTGAACCTCGCTCTGATACCAAGTGTAACAACCTAGAATCGACGAATCATATACATCAACAACAAGACGACTTACACCTATTTCACAACATCATATATATATATATATATCATTTTCATGCATCATATCTCCAATAGTTATTCATCATACATAAATCCATTTATGACCATTTATTTCTAACATAAGTAAAAATAGGGCAATGATTATCATTATTGTTTTAATTTTTAGCGTCAAGACATGGTATCAATCTGGGTCAATTGTGATCAAATACCCTCAATAATAACATAACATAATCCAATAATGTCTAAGCAAAATGGGGCACTTCAACTCCATTGAAGCATG
>BSBM01000290.1:4842500-5122500 GCA_027924585.1 Larix kaempferi | reverse complement strand
AAACCAACTAAAATCCAAAAGAAAAAAACAAACACATGACTAATATATAATTAATAAATAAAATAAATGTAAATACATAAATAATAATATATCATATTCATTAATATATATAAGAATTAATTATAAATTAATAATATTTTGTACCTAAAATATTTATATAAATATAACTTAAAATAAAATAAAAAATAAGAAAAAAAACCAACAAAAATAAAAACTATATAGTATATGTTTAAGTATAAATGTAACTTGAAATAAATATATATTTTTAAGAAAAAAACAAAACTTCAACACAAGTAATAACAATAATAGAATATATGTATATGTAAATTCCTTAAACACTTATCTATATATATATAATTAATTTTGGAAATTATCTAAACATATATATATAAATAAAGTGCTTAAGTAATTTCCATAAATAATTATATATATGATTTGAAATGATTATATAATTTATATATATGTTATATCATTATTTATATATATATAAGAAAAAGAAGATGACAAATAATATAATATAGGTAAGTGTATAAATTACTTAAGCATTTCAAGTCATTAGGTAATTTACACACATACATATATTATAATTTTTATTTTTAAATTTTTTTTTTCTTTTTATTGAACATAAAACAAAAGGAGACAAAAATAAATTAACAAAAGTAAGAACTATAATATGTGTAAATTACCTAAGCATAATCATTTGAAAGGAAAATATAAAAAATTAACAAAAGTAAGAATTGGGGGTTGATTAAGCCTCTTTTGAAAGATTTTTTTTTATTTTTATTTTATTTTGAGTTGTTTTCAGTAGAGAGTGGAGAATCTCTTAAGTAATTTTGTATTCTTGGTTTTGGGTTTTTAGGTAAAATTTTGAGCAAATTTATTAGCTTCGCCGTGATGCCTTTGTTGCTAGGGTTTAGCTCATCCTATGAAGAGAAAGGGTATCTTGGGTCTCTGATAAACATGCGTTGGAGTGAGAGATTTGTGTAGTGAATCTTGTGCAAGAAAAATGCTTAGCACTTCAAGAATATAAATTGAGAAGTTTAATAGTCATAACTTCTTTGAGTTATGAAAGATCTTCTTGTAGACAATATAGGTACAAATCCCATTAGTATGTGGAAAGAAGATTAGAAAAGTTGGAGAGAAAAGAAAGAAACATGATTTAACTCTAGTACAATTTAGACTATTCCAACACATTATTATTATTATTAATATAGTTGTTGCTAGTTACTATATCATTATATCATTTCGATGACAAAGACAAATATATTGCCCAAAATACAGGAGAGTGGAAAGAGTAAGCTAGACCGGTCCTCAAGTAAATTTAAGTTTCTGTGAATTAACTCCATCTGCAATTTTCTGTGTCTGGTGTTTTCATTGTGAGTTGAATCTGTGTAAATAAGAAGTAAGAAAACTGGTAAAAAAATTGACTCTTTTAATCTTTATTCTTCAGAATCTGGGTAACCAATATTTGTTGAAATCGCAGTTATGATTCTACATATGAATGGCGTAGTCTCGGAAACCCTACTGTACTAGAGTTATACAATCTGTAATCTGATATTCGAGCAAAAAATATTTCTGCAAGAATTCACCAGTGTATATTTTCTTATTATTTTGGCTGGCTAGACTGAAAAGGAGCAATGACAGCAATATAATTATAACAATGCAAACTCTTTGTTATGTGTTAGTGAATATGTTAGTGGTGAGGGACTTTCTGTATCTGCGAATTCCGGGATATAAATAGTTTCAATATATGGGTAAAAAGAGAAGGATTATTTTGAAACTATTTTGGCTGTGGGGTGAGCGGACTGTTTCATTTTCAACCTTTGCAATCATTTTCATTTCAATTTTTTCCAAACGCTGGCAACCCTTTGTTAACTATGGATAGCAATTACATCATAAATGGTTGTGTTTTATCATCAAACGTTACTGGTTAGTATGAATTGCAGCTTAATGACTGTTATTAAGTATGAATTGCAGCTTAATGACTGTAAAGTAAGTCGATGGATTTTGTTTTTTTCCATTTTAAGTGTGACTAATAATAATAAAACACGAGATTATGTACTAATTAACTAGATTTAATTGCACCAATCAATCAAATTTAACTGCATTATAATTACATGGATAGATAGATGTTAAGAATTATCTCAATCAAAATTAACCTGTGTGTAACAAGTATACAATAAGGATGGAAAATTAACCTGTGTAGTCTTTGATACCTACCTTACATAAAGATGCCAAAGAACACTACCAGAACTGCGATGTGTGTAAAAAGGTTGGGAAGCCCTGCCTTACATAAAGATGCCAAAGAACACTGCCAGAACTGCGATGTGTGTAAAAGGGTTGGGAAGCCCTCAAGAAGGGAGGAGTCGCTGTGCTAATATTATATAGATAATAATAACGTCATGATAACTGCATAACTGCAGCAGATTGTTTAAGTTATTGAATAAACACAACGTAGATGGATAGCTATATCACAACTTGTTCGGAGTTCTATCAAACGGTAAATGCGCTGCGCTGTAGTACTCTCTGAACGATACACTCTCGAATCTACAGCCTTTCTCCACATTACTACTTGGTTTCGTTCTTGGATTGGGCTGTTGCTTTCCTGCTCATGTCTTTAACGAACTTGTTTAAGTTCCCAAAAGATGAACCTCCCGGGAGGACTGCCCTCGCTGCACACTCCTTGAGCTTCAGAGCGTTCTTTCTCAACAGCTCTCCTTGGGTACTTGTCATCATTCTCTTCACAATATCTTCCACCTCTTCTTTTGGCACTACCTTATGGTCATCCACGTCCACCCCTTCAAAATCCAGGCCGACCTCCCAGACATCCTTCGCGAATCTGCAGTTCAGAAACTGATCGCCAAGATAAGGGAATCCCAAAACAGGGACTCCCATGCTCATGCTCTCCAGGGTAGAGTTCCATCCACTGTGTGTGAGGAATAATCCAACTGATGTGTGCGCAAGCACTTTCAACTGGGGCGCCCACTTCACAATCAGTGCCCGCTCCTTCGTTCGCTCTTCAAAGCCCTCTGGTAAAACCGCAGGCTTGCCTTCAGCGATATCTAAGCGGAGAACCCACAAGAAAGGTTGCCCGCTACCCTCTAGCCCGAGCGCCAGCTGCTCCAGTTGCTCCTGAGATTTGACAGCCAGGCTGCCAAAGGAAACGTATATAACAGACGTTGGTTGTTGCATATCCAGCCATGTCAGGCAACTCTCCTCCTCTTCCCAAAAACCGGTGGTGGGATCCCCTCCTTGTAAGAAATTAGGAAGGAATAGAGGTCCTATCGCCAGGGCAGGACATCCATTCAATGATAGGGCCTCTACGGCGTCTCTCCCTTCCAGCTCCTCGAACGTGTTCACCAGTACGTAGTCTCCTTTACTCTGCTTCTGCGATTCATAGAGACAGGCATTCAAAAGAACGTCCGATGGATCCTCAGCGCGATAGACGGAACTCAAGTCGCTTGGCCTCAAACGTGGCAAATTACCCGGGAGACAAGTGATCAGTTTCTCTGGATTGCTCGCTTCACTTACTGCACTTCCAAAGATCGGCCCGACCGAGTAATTATAATTGAAGTTAGTAAATGCATATAAAGAAAAATTTGTTAAAAGACAGAAAAGAAAAGAAAGGGGAGTAGTCTATTTATTTTAGTTTTTTATTTTATTGTAAATTTTGGTTAGAATTTAAATTTCTATGTGTTTAAATTGTATTTTTGAATCTATATTCAAATACTTTATAGCATCCAAATTATACAATTTCTATAACTAATATATGTGATTTTAAGATTTTTGTAAAGATTTCTAACCAAGAGAATCTAAAAACATACTCAAAAAATATTAAAAACATAGAATATTTAGACTACTTACTTGGAACTGGAATATTTCCCTGAGAATAAAGAAGGGTAGCATAGCACGCGGTAATGGAGAAAGCTGCACATAAAGGCCAGAAGATAACCCTGGGCACCTTCATATTTGTGGCAACCTGCTCCGTGCAAGACATGACACAATCTGTCACAATGCATGTGATAGCTGGAAATGGATATTTATCATCATTGCAGCTGGTGCTGCGAAGGAGGTGCTCCAATGTGGGGCTCAATTTTTGCAGTGCAAGAAAATACTCGCCGAGGTTGGAGGTGCGGCCGTGGTCCGGCGGTAAGCCATCGGGAATAGACAGAAATCGAACTTTCCAGCCTCGATTATGAGGATCGCCTCTGGAAACAAGAGAAATAAGAGAATTGACTTTTCTGGCAGAAACTTCAAGCATGCGTTTATGGATCCATTCGGTATTGATGAAAGTGACGAAAAAACCTCGCATAGCAAGCAGCTGCGCCAAATTGATGAGAGCATTAACATGACTTTGCATAGGAAATGGCACAATCACTGCGTGCAAAGCATATTCCATGTTCTCGTTTTGAATATTCATTGTCTGCATATTCATATTCATATGCCTGTCGACCCTTCTTCTCAACTCTCTTTTTTTTCTTCTCAACTACAAACCATGCACCTCCCATTACTATGAGTCCCATTTATTTATAACAGTTTTGATGGGCCAACATTATTTTCTGTTGCAGTTTATTTAATGTTGCTGTAGTGGGCCTGTTGATCGTCGGATCTTAATAACTTAAAATCCAACTATCAACAGGTCCATCCACTACAGGGCATTAAATAAGCTGCAGCAGACTGAATAGTATTAGCCTAGTGAATATGCGCTTGGTTTTCAGCGCGACTGGCTGGTTTGAACTGCAGTTGATTTCTAACGAAATACACTGTGAGAATGACCTCTCGGACTTTCGTCCAATCGACCAAGCGACGGTATTCTATCGTTTTTCAGCCACTCCTCCAATAATTTGTGACAATGACGCTAGACTTTCAGCCAATCCACCAAAAAATTGGCCAATAAATTCTGAGAATGACTCTGTTCCGCTGAATGGTTCGATTTGCAGTTGATTTCTTAGGGTGTTCCGCTGGCTGGTTCGAATTGCAGATGATTTTTAACGAAGTAAATTGTGAGAATGACCTTTCCGAAGTATCTGTGATAAAGGTACATTTGATTTGACTAGTTGCGTGAATGCTAGGGCAGGATCTCCAAAATAAAGTTATAGCAGAATTTCCAAGTTGAGCCTTTTTGGTTACATTTAAATTGACTAGTTGCGTGAATGCTATGGCAGGGTTTCCAAATTAAAGTTTTTGTTATTTAGCTCTGGTTGTGTGGTTAGGGCGTCAGTTTCTATTCATCTCCGTTTTGGGTTTGGCTCGTTTTTATTCGTCTCAATTTTCATTGGGTTCGAGTCAAGTTTGTGATCGTTTGATAGGTCAACAATATTTAGCCTGTTGTAGGTTATTTAATGTAGCTGTAGCAATTATGTTGACAGCTTCTTGAAATCCAAAGATCAACAAGCCTCTTACAACTACATTAAATAACCTGCAGCAATCTAAATATTGTTAACAATTTGATAATATCTAATTGTATTGATTTTATTGGAAATAACAGATAAAAATGTTTGTTAAAATAAAAATAAAAAACAATTTCTAAACTAAAGTTATGGCAAGGACTACTATTAATATCTAATTGTATTGACTTTATTGGGAATGACAGGTAAGAATGTTTGTTCAAATGAAAAAAACAAATTTCTAAAATAAAGTTATGGCAAGGACTACTCTTAGCCAACATTAATTGTTGATGTCGACCATTTTGTCATATCATGCCACCCCTATCAATTATTTGCAGGTAGGCAACACTTGGCACCCTTACCCTTACAGTCGGTAGTGGTGGATGCACCATTTCAACAATGCGTCCTAGATTTCATTAGAGAATTTAAAGATGGCTCAAGCAATGGTTTCTAATGGATTAAGGAGAACAGCGAAAAAAGTGGTGATTGAATTTCCGAAAAGCCAAATAATTTATGTCTATAATATTTCTTAAAAAAAATTTAGTTAACCATAAATGTATTAATTGATTATTTTTATATTTAATTGTAATTTTAATTTTAAATTAATAAAGTTATTATTTTTAATGTAAGAATAAATTCAATATCTTATAATATTTATATTACAACTTAATATTAGCAATTGACTCATAAAGTGTAAAGAAACGTCTAAAAGAAAAAAGAGAGAAGTAAAGTGATGTGATGAAATGAAAGAGAATAATTTTTTTATGTAGGTTGGGATCCAATCCCATGATGATCTTCAATCCAATGTTGTGAAACTTGATGATTGTTTTGTTTATTTATGATTGGGAGGAACTCCACCATGTTTGTTGTATCACATGGACTCTCAATTTTGTATATGTTTTTTTGGATGGCTCAAACATATAGATGCTTTGGTAGATGACCCACCAAATATTGAGCTTTATTGGTTCTTGTGGACACTCAAATCCTCTGCCTTCATACCTTGTAAGGAGGTTATGTACTCCACAACATTCAATTTATGAAGCCCTAGAATTTTTGGGAGTTTTTGAGCTATGTTTCCATTAAGCCTAAATGTACATAACAGTTATGTTAATAATGCATGGTGATGATGAATGAACAATATCAATACGATGAACAATTAAGCCTAAATCCATTTAATTGTTAAAAATATCAATATGATGAACAATTTTGTAATGATGTTTCATTTAGGGATATGATAGGTTTTTTTAATGCAGGTGGAAAGTTTCTTCTATTGTATTAGGTGAGTAGATTGGAAGGTATTCATGAGTAATCTAGGCATATATTTTTGTTTAGATTGAAAGAGATTCACGAGTAATGTTGGCATATTTATATGTTTTATAATGTTTTGTTTATACATGTCTTCTACACATGTGATCAATTGGAAGAGATTCAAGAGTAATGTATCCAAAGCTTTATGTTTTATATTTTTATGGTATTTGGTTTCCATGGTGTAAACCAATGATCTCCAAAATAGTCCAATAGGAAAACTTAACACACTAAAAAATCTCCATACAAGAAATTTGAACCATTTACTTCTAAGGTCACAAAGAAAAAGGTGCACAAAAAGTAAGACTAAGTTATACTTGAAGAATACAAGGATGAACCATTGTTGAAGATTATAAACCAAAAGAGCATGAAAGAAACTATGTCCCGACAATACCAAGTTCTTGGAAACCTTAAAAAATAAGAGGTAAAATGTATTATAATATTAACATTAAGAGAGGCAAACTCATATAGTTTTCAATAGCATTATCTCAAAAGAAATGTGGTGGGTTCATTCTGCATTATGTAACCATGAGGCACAAACTATGCAAAATGTTTAGAGAAAACCCACTAATAGCATTTGAAATAATTGTAGTGAGTGTCTTTCAAACATCAAAATAATTGCTTGTCGAGTCTTACAAGTAATGTGAAATGCAACCAAGCCAAAGTCTTCATATTATGGGCATTGAAAAAGTATCACATACATCAAAATAATTGCTTGTCGAGTCTTACAAGTAATGTGAAATGCAACCAAGCCAAAGTCTTCATATTATTGGCATTGAAAAAGTATCACATACATGAAAATGAAGATATTTCTAAATTTAAAACTTTACCCCCACGAAAAAGGGAGGGATGCAAGGGAACACTGAATGTACTAGGTAAAGAAAAATTGCACCACACTAAATTTTGTTCTCTACCTCATCCTGTAATGTTATGATATTCCTTGGAAGTGTCTAGGATGTGTTACAACTATTTCTAATAATAGTGAAGATCATGGTGTGTTGACCTTCTATCAAACATCAAACCCAACCCTATCAATAACATGTCTTAAAGCCCTATATGTTTCTTCTCCTAAGAGAAATTTAAATACTTTAGAATTTAGAGAGGGGCATGCCTATTGCATCAATATAAAGAAATGACAAATGGAGAAGGGTTATTTAATTGCTTCTAACAAAAGAAAATTAGAAGCTAGAGTTTTTTCTTAGGTAAATCGATACAATAAGAATGAAATCCATAAATCTCCATGAAATGTTTTGTACAGATATAGCATATAATATTATAGTGACTTAATATTGTTTATTTATAGTATTAACATTAGTTGATGGAATGGATTTTTTTTAATTCAAGTTATAAAAATAAGAGATTTTTATCTAAATTATAATCTCAAATCTATACATCACAAAGCTCCAAAATAACCTTTAATATTGTCTATCTACTTATTTTCACATTTTTTCAAAACAATTGCAATTGCTAATTATAATTTTTTAGAGCATTTATCTTCCTATAATTTACTTGCAATAGTCTTTGAATTATTAAGAGTATATAAGGTTTTCAATAATCATTATATTATATATTTATTTTATCACATATGTTTTATATCATTTTTATTCTCTATTTTTAATATTTAATATTTAATATTTTTAATGTTATATTTTAATTTTTTATATATATACATTTAAATGCTTAAATTTAGTGTTTATCTTCATTAGATTTTTTATTTTTATTTTTTTATGTGTATATAGTGATTTTGATGTATAAATATAATTAAATTTTCAAGAGATAAGAATTTTTGAAATGTTTTTTAAATTTGAATGAAATATTTTGTTTTGAAAAAATGTTAACAGAGTAAATTATTTTACAATAAATTGACATTAAATATTAGTAATATTTTTAGAATTTCTTAATATAAGTTAGTAAAAACATTACAACTTTATTGTAACATATTGATTCCTTACACCAACCTAGATCCAAATCTTAGGTTCTATCAAGCGTGGAGAGAAAGATCAAATTTCCCTAGGTGCAAACCTCTCCTTGAATAGCTCCTTGAGTGCAATACTTGAACCACCTAATCCTAAGCTCTAAAGTCTCTAGTTTAAGTCTCATATTTACTTTTTACTTTGTATTATTCTTTTTGTTTATGGCCGACATAATATTTATTACTTTTTACTTTGTATTATTCTTTTTTGTTTACTTTGTATTATTTTGTTACTCGACAAACTCGAGAAACACTCGACTAACAAGATCTCCCTTATACTATAGAGCGCCTCTCGGCGCAAAAATATATTAAAATATCTTAAAACAAAGATACTTTAGCTCCAAGAGTTTCAAAGATAAAACCAGCCTAGATCCAAATCCTAGGCTCTATCAAGTGCCTAGAGGGATCAAATATCTTGAGGTGCAAACCTCTCCTCAAAAAGCTCCTTGAGTGCAATACCTGAGAAGAGGTTTGCACCTTGGGAGATTTGATCCCTCTCGGTGCTTGATAGAGCCTAGGATTTGGATCTAGGCTGGTTTCAGTCGTGGGCAGTGACACAAAACTAGAGTTTGATCAGCATTGTAAGGAACACGTTAAGTTGAAAACACAGATACATTTATGAGGATTATCATAATGTAAGTAATAAGTGTTAAGGATTGAGTAAATTGTTAAACTGGAAAATAGAGACAATTCAACTAACTTTTTTTTTCAATTCTCTTTTTGTTGATCTGCGTTTTGTTTTGTTTGCTCTTTTCCTTCTTCTGTCGTCATTTCGTACTTTTTGATTTATTTGTTGTTTTGCAAACTGATTTTTTTGTTCTTCCAATTGCTTCAACTTTCTCTCTCGATATGCTCTTTGTTGATCAACGTTTCGTTTTCTTTGTTCTTCTCATTCTTATGATGTCAATTCGCCTAATTTTTTTTTTCGATTTTCTTTTTGTTGATATACATTTTGTTTAGTTCGTTCTTCTCCTTCTTCTGCCGACATTTCGCCATTTCATACGTTTTGATTTATTTGTTGTTCTGCAACTTGATTTCTTTGTTCTTCCAACTACTTCAACTTCTCTCTCGATACACTCTTTTTCGATCAATGTTTCGTTTTCTTTGTTCCTCTCGTTGTTCTGCTGTCAATTCGTCTAACTTTCTTTTTCGATATTCTTTTTGTCGATCTGTGTTTCATTTTCTTCATTCTTCTAGTTCTTGTACTATCATTTCCTCCAACTTCCTTTTTCGAAATTCTTTTTGTTCTTCTGCTTTTCGTTTCAAGTATTTTTCTCGTTCTTTTGTTGTCACTGAAATCAATGCGTCCATACACTGAAATCAATCCGTCCATACGCTAAAATCTATGTGTCCATACACTGAAATCAATGTGTCCACAGAATAACATCTACATTGAAAAATATGCAATAAAAAACCCCATACACTGAAATCTATGCGTCCATTCACTGAAATCAATGCGTCAATACACTGAAATCTATGCGTCCATTCACTTAAATCAATGCGTCCATTCACTAAAATCAATGCGTCCATACACTGAAATCAATGCGTCCACGGAATAACATCTATAGTGAAAAATATGCAATAAAAAATTTCAACATTGTAAGGAACAGGTTAAGTTGAAAACACAGAAAGAATTATGAGGATTATAATAATGTAAGTAATAAGTATGAGTAAATTGTTATCACATTCCATGTATCCAAGTATATCATATGCATTGGTAGTTATATTGATTCATATATAAGCCTGAAATTATCTCCCATCATACTTTTGAGAATCCCGTTGCACAAATAACACTTCTTCATGATCTCTTTAGTTCACGGTCGTGTTTTCTTTGTTCTTCTTTATGTTTTGATGCTTTTTTTTTTGTTATGGATTCGAAACGTTGACTAAAGAACATGGATACTATGGATTCTCCAAAACCTCATGAAATCAACAACCACATAAATCTTGCTACAAAGATTATTTTTATCTTTCTATTCTATACATTTGTCGTACTTTTCTTCTTTGATAATCAATATCTTCATTATTTGCAATATAATCATGAGGATCCACGATATACCCTGAAATAGAGAACACCAAAATCTAATTTGTTGAAATCATTGCATAGTAGTATTTCTATTAAATTGATAAATTCAATGTATCTAGATGTAAATAACAGAAAACAATGCATTGCTGAAATTAATGAAAGATTTTTTTATTTATTAAATTGATAAATTCAATGCATACATGTAACAAATAAAAAAAAATGCATTGTTGAAATCAATGCAACTAATGAAATAAATATGCATCTTTTGTTGTTTAACAACATTTGTGTGTAGCTTATTGGTAGGAATTAAGGTGATTGGGCTTGTGTTAACCTAGAGACCAAGGTTCAAAACCCTTTTTGCTTGGAGTTATAGTTAGCTATCAAATCTAACTATTATTATGGCATTTTTTTAACACCATTTCTATGTGATCTATTGGTAAGTAATGAGGTGATTGGGCTTGTCTTAACCTAGAGACCAAGATTCAAATCTCTTTTTGCTTGGACTTATATTTAGTTATCAAATGTAATTATTAGTTAGCAAATCTAACTATTATTATGGCTGCTTTTCTTTTCTATTCTTATGTCGAGTGTAATATTCTTTTTACTTCTTTGGTTTCTACTTTTTATGTCCACTATAATATTCTTTTTTTACTTTTTTATTTCTTTACTTTTTATGTTTTTAGTTTTTAGGTTAGCTATAATATGTTTTTTTACTTCTTATGTGGGTTATAATATATTTTTTTACATTTTTGTTTACTTCTTTATTTTATGTTGGGAATAATATTATGTTTGTACTTTTCATATCCACTATAATATTTTTTTAACTTCTTTATTTTATGTCGGCTATAATATTTTTTTAACTTCTTTTTTGTTTACGCCGACATAATATTTATTACTTTTAGTTTGTATTATTCATTTTTGTTTATGGCCGACAATAATATCACAAACTTTACATCTAACATTAAAAGATCTCACTCATATTATAATTTTTTACTTTATATTAAATTTTATTAATGGCCAACAAAGGTTACAAACCTTACATGTTACATTCGTTACAAGATCTCCCTCATACTATTAATTTTACATTTTATTTTTTCGAAAACTTATCATTTTTTTATGTTGTTTTTTGTTTGTATAGGCATTGATGTCAACGATGTTTTTCAATTGAAAATACACGTTCCTTTTAATGGCCGATCTCCCTCATATTATAATATTTTACGTTTTATTGGATGTAACGCCCACGTTAGAAGATCTCCCTCATACTGGGCTGTAGAGTGCCTCTCGGCACAATGAAATGATTATGGCAAGAATAAAATGAAGCAATTGTGACGAGATTTCATAAATGAACAATATATAAAGGTAATTTTTAGGGATCACAAGTTTTAAATTTTGAAGTATTTAAAATTGTAAGATGGTATAGTGCTAGTAAGATAAAAATTATACAATAATTTGACATTGAATATTAAGAAGTGTTTTTAGAAAATTTGTTGATCTAAGTTAATAATGTAGATTAAGCTACACTTGCCTAATAATATATAAAACAAATATAAGACATTATATGGTTTAACTTAGTGTTGTATGTTCCTTCATTTTTTGGTAAAAATATTAACACATTAAAATATAAATATATATATAAGGTAAACAAATTAATAAATATAATTAAAAAAATTAAATTAAATTCTAAAAATAGAAAGCCATAATTTTAATAAAGATACATACTTGCAATTTAAGAGACCATAAATTGTTTTTTATAAAATTTGTATTAGATTTATTAACTTAAAAGATAAATAAACAAATAAATAATTACTTTGGTTAACAAATAAATTTAGGTAAATATGTTTATAAATACAATTTTGAATTTATTTATTTAAATTTAAAATCAATTATTAAAATAAAATTTATAAAAAATAAATAATTAAATAAAACAAAAATTAAAAATCTAATTATTTGAATTTAAAATTAAAAGGTTATAAATAAATAACTTAGAAAAATTAAAATATTTATTAAAATAAACTTTATAAAAGTTAAATATTCAAATAAAATATAAACTAAATGTTAAACCAATCACTAAATCAAGATTTTTCAAGTGAGAAGAACTCTTATATGAGTTATTTTCAGCTCACCCATTTTGGATGGTTATTCTTCCATCCTCAAAGCTTTAAGCTTTAAGTGTGTACAAATTTATGTACTTTATGATAAATTAAATTCTCAATCACTTCAATAGAAAAATTAGATAAAATAAACTCTTCACCATAAACATAATATTATTAAATATAGAATTCCACCACATACTACTTCCTAAACAGTTTATAGCACCATTATATCATTTATCATGAGGATAACATCTCATAGCTATACAGTTTCATAAAAGTAATATTTAAAATACTCCTTCACAGAAAGAAAACTATATACACAGGAATTCCAACATTTTATTTATTTACACTTTAAACCATTCCTTCATAAAAATCAACCTTATACACAGAACTTCCAACACATTACTAGTTCAGTGTTTGCAATAGTTTTACATGCTACACATCTGAGAAATGACTATAATAAGATAAACGAAAACGTCAACTAAGCTTCATAGGTTTTATCAAAATCGTGATTTCAACATGAAATGCATCATTCATTACAAAACTTACAAAAATTATAGTGTCTCCCATCACTAATAACATATTCAAAATTATACACAGAAATTTCCACATCTACAATTGAAAACCTGCAAAAATGTGTTACAAACAAAGTAGCACTTAGTATGTATGCAGAGTAAGAGACTTATTCACAGTCCTTCAACATCTCGATTTCTGCTAAAGTAGTTTTCATGTCTGCAATTTTCTGTGCCAGGGTTTCAACTTTAATACATCTTTCAACCATATAACTATGACACACAAGGTCATGGATGTTAAATTAAAACTAATAATTTCTAACGAGTAGTAGAAAACTCATACAAAAGCCTCCAAGATGGAAGAAGCTTCTACACCTGCAGTATCTAGCTGCGTTATCTAGAGAAACCCATCTTAGCATGCCATTCAACTAGAGCTGGGTGTCTCAAGATTCAAATCTAGAACATGGACAATCTAGAATCCACACACCATGCCAGATAGTTTTAGCTAATGTACCAAATAACACCATGTGGTCAACTTTCAAATTGCACTTTAGATCTATCTATGCTAGATTATCCATTGTACATGACCAGAAACATAAGGAAAATAAGAATAAACATATATTTACCTGATTTGTAATAAAAAAAGGTAGAATATTGGAATCTTGGTAGAAAAGCTTGGTGAAAGGAAGACATGCAACCTAGCCAATGGTGGCACTTTAGTCAAGTGTACCAATTTGAATGGGAATTGAATCAGGTTGGTTTTATTTTCCCTGATTCGCAAAACCCAAATCCACTCACCTCACATTCCCTTTTTCTAATATGGCGATGTAGTGTTTGATCAAGTGGCAAAGCACCATATGTTCTTTTAAATGTTGTTACAAGAGGTTGGAACCACATGCTTTACTACATCAATTCATACATTGATGTTTCATTTCATTTCATGGATTGAGGTTTCCTATGATTCCATTGAGATATTTCCTTCGACCTTTCCAATTATTCTTAGGGCCCCACCCCATGTTGTTTGCTGACAATTTGAGCTACTTGCTTTGAATGGTAGTCTCGCTATGCATGGATTACAGGGATATACATGAGAGAAATGATTGTCATAAGATAAATGCAAATATCAACTTGTTAGGATATTTCAATACTCCATCATTGTCCTACCAAGCATTATTTATTTTTCCTAGTTGTTGATGATGTCCTTTGCCCCCTAGTAGTGTGCAGATGTCATCCAGGATCCATATACCACCTTCTAAGCCCTATATGCATCATTTTAGGACCACTTATTTTAGGACCACTTCAGTTAATTCCCTATTTTATAGGAACCTACTGAGTGTTCCAGTGTAGTCCACCTGAGTTATCTTACTCTTGTGGGGGGTTAGAGATCTGGATGCCACTGATTGTGGCCTCATGCACCCTTTTTTGAATGGAAAGCATGGTTGACTCACTATTGCACCCTCCTTAGTCAGTTAACTGTTTGTGACTTCAATTAGATTAGTTTAGGTTCAGTTCAGTTGACTTTGAGTCTTCCGGAGCACTCTAGTGGTGATAATCCCTATGCTATACCAACTGAGGTTTGAATTATCCTACATGATTCGAATTCTCTCCATTGTAACATAATTGTTTATTATACTGATTATTGGAACATGTGACATTAGTCTGCTCCTATCTGAGTTCTGTTGCATTATTATTCTTCTGCTATGTTTTACAGCAGTTTTCACTCTTATTCAAATTTTCTGCTCATTCTTTGTTTGTGAGGTATCCTCAGCTCTTTAGATATGTTGTGACTTAGAATTTCACTTGGTATCAGAGCCATAGAGCGAATAGGTTGATGTTGGAGGAGCCTAGGTCAGCCACCTGACTAGGTTCTTCGTCTGACCACTTCGTAGAACATGTCAAGCCGACGTGTCAACTAGGTCCTCCGTTCGAACACTACATGTCAAGTCAGTTAGTCACGTCGGTTAGTGAACCGACGGGTCATTATATAACTATCTGTAAAATATATATAGGCTGGAGAGATGGATACAGGGCGACACTGAGACATTGTATTGTACTTTGGTTATGAGTAATAGAAAGACTTGTTGGCTCTGCCAACATTACTTATCTTGTGTTCATATCTATATAATTATTTGTTTAATATATATCATGTATCGCTGGTAACTATGCAATCCAATTAACTAAAAAATTGGTGTTGTTTCCGGTGATACATGCATAGCACGATAATGAGCATGATTAAATGATAACATAACATGAGATAAAGAAATGGTGGGAGAGAAAAATAGAAAAATACTTGAAAATTTATGCTAGACGAAACAAGTTGACTATCGCTTAAGCAAGGGAGAAGTTCTTTTCAGAAACTCATGAAAAGTTCATTGATTCTACGTCATTCGCATTGAAGAAACTTCTGGATGAAAAATATGGCAAATGGAAGAGATCGACAAGTTCTAACAAAACTAAAAAGAGTAAGACGCAAAAACTTATCTGAATGGTTCAAAAAAATTGCTGACGAGTTCTGTGAAGAGTGCACGATGGAGGAACGAGTTTCTATCGATAACATGAAGCATAAGTTCTACAACGACTTGACTGAGAAATTTATTTTCTCTCTATCGACGCTTCTGTTTAAATTATTGATCGACAAGGGAGCAACACATATTTCCGAACCTCGACCATTATTGTTACCACCTCTCTGAAACACGAACTAGGAAGAAAAGCAAAAACAGTGGGAAAAATTCGTGACAGAGCGAGAGTGGGAACACTTCCTCAGCAAATGAACTGCTGCATCACTCGATTTCTCTAAAGAAATTTGGGCCGGAAATGGGGGGTATTCGACCACGATCTGACAGAGTAGATGAATAACGGTCGACAAAAAAAAAAAAAAAACACAAGATGGACAGCAGTGAAAAATCCCCAAAATTTGACAAAGATAGATCAGTGATCCATAAAATTACTCTAGATATTCAAAATATAGAACGAGAAAAGAGGAGGAAGAAGTGATAAGAGTTAAGGAAGCAAGCTAGTACGCTCCAAAAAAAATGAAAGTCAGGTACAATGACAGATGCAAATGGAAATCCGCCATAGTCGAGTCAAGCTCGACAAACCAAGGGTGTTGATGAAGACCTATCACCGATGGACAAAGATCTATGGATGGAGCATGGAAGCGCTCTCCAGGTGAGCATACCTGAAGCTATGACTCCACATTCCCCATTACATTTAACGCAAAGTGCATAAGTACAATAAATTGTCGAAGAAGACTTAGGAATTCATGCTGGAAAAAATGGCATTTGGAGTCAACAGAACGATGAAGGTGACGAGGTCAATCAATTATTGGTCCATCGACCGCATGAAGGAAACTGGGTTACGTTTCAAACTGATTTATCCAACCGAATTTTTCATCTACTCTACTCAAAACGTGAGGGAGCACCCCCCCAGCCACTTCCAGCATTAAGTGATTTGTCGAGTAAGTCGGGATCTCCGAAACGCAGTAAAACTCAGATAAAACAAAACTTTACCTAGGTTTCAACATAAGTTGTTGAATAAATTTATCCCCCGACATTTGATGATGAATCGACCGGAGCCATTCATATTTTTGTCGAAAGTGAAGAACGTGCATTAACTCCTGTCAATGCACATGGAGAGCTAGTACTTGTCAAAAACAAGTGTACAAGCATTTCTGCCATTGGAAACAATCCACCCTCACCATCTGTGAGCTTAGAAGTCGAAGTCACGGTAGATATGACACACATAACCACACACCTTCCCTTCTATGAAGGTGAGGAATACCCAAGAAGGCATTGGTTCGTTTTCGAATCAATATGGGAAGCAAATGCTATTTCTAATGAAGAAAGACAAATGGAATAATTTGCGGGTGCCCTTCGGAAACGAGCACTTATGTGGTACATTACTTTTAAAGAAAGGACACCTACTGCATCAAAATCTTAGATCAAACAACAATTTCTATCTTTCTTATAGACCCCAGATGCCAAATATCTCGTTGCCAAGAAATTGAAGACGACAACTCAGAAACCAACAGAGATTGTAAGGGACTATGATAAATGATTTAAAGATATGCTAATCCAGATCGAGCACAACATTGAAGAATACTTATTATTCCAATGGTTCGTGGCTGGACTGATACATAGAATCAGAGTGCACATATGTTTCATTGATTTTAAAACATATGAAGATACTTTGACAAAATCATTGCATATAGAAATGGATTATGACTACCCTATATCCCCTGTCTACCACCGCATCGAAGAACAGTTGGAAAGTATGCAAAAATATATTCGCAAAATCAGTTTGTGAGGTGTTGATCTTTGGTGCACAAAATGTTCAACGGTAGGTCATACAAAAGATTATTTCCGACAAGATGACCATCAATAGGATGTCAGGTTTGTACAAACAAAATTTTTCTATGACATCTGCCAGGAACACAACTCGCACGCAATGAAATATTTTCCCTACAACATGAAAAACGATCAAGCTCGATGGTGCGATATATGCGAAGTCAAATCTCATTCCACAGCCAAATGTATCTTAAATCTAAAGAGCAAACAAAATTACCACACAGTGTAACATGCCCTTTAAGCTGGAAAACATTTTGTGTTAAGAAACAATATGATAAATTTTATTGTAAAGTTTATATTGGACAGGTGTCCAAGGGTGACTATAATTTTCACAATATATTGTTATTTAATAAATAAAATAGGAGACAAACACCTAAGAGGACTATTGAAAGAGTGTTTACTGATCCACTAGGTGGAATGGATTCTGGGGTAGAAGGAAATGGACAAGTGGCAACATCATGATGCAACTAACTAGCTGTTGGTATGGGACAACTCCCTCGAAATGTGGTCATAGTGCTATGAAAGATGGGACTGGAGATTGAGGCTCATTTATTCCAAACTGGCCACTAAAATACCTAGGCAGTCTATATAATAGCCATCAAATATTGAACTGAGGTTCATCACTTTTCCTGATGAGGAAATTTACCTTGGGGTTTTGCTGTGTTTGCACCCAAGAGATTTGATGAGGGGATATGTTGTTGTTGATCATGTTGTGAGTCTTCCAAACTCTTATTGAGTTCAGGAGGTTGATTCTGAGTGGAGAAGGCATTTTTCAAGAGTTTGATACCGAGTGGAGAAGGTATTTTTGAGTGCCTTGCTTCTACACAGATTCCACCCACTTACTGGATCAGTAATCAGGCTCGGGGGTTCATTAGAAGTCAGCAGTTGAGCTGCTTCTTCTGGAGTAGGCTGGGAGGAACAGGCCTCCTTGGGTGTTTGTCAACCTATCGTCTTTTACAGGTTCTATGGTCTTATCTGTTTTTTTTTATTTACAAGTTCTGTTATCTATTTCTGTGTATTTTAAAGTTTTGTTTTCTACTAAGTTTTTTTTACTATTTATTTCATCAAGTTCATTTCAGTTATTCTGAATATTTTAATGATTCTGTATAATCGAAATGATTGAATAAATGATCTCTGCATTTTTCCCCATGCAAAAAGGAACGGGATCGTACTCTAGTACAGAGATAGATTAAAAATAGACAAGTCTGATAGGAAAATAGCCAAGTGAATGAGAAGATTAAATTATTATAATTTCTCAAGTTTCTACTTTCTGTTTAATTCCTGCATTTACATTACAGTACCCTTGTTATTAACTATTTTTAGCTAGCTGTATTAATAATTTATATATAATATTTATGTTTATAAATATCTCAGTTTTCAAAATAATTATGTTTCTGTTTTAATAGCATAGGCTTTATTTACCTATACTCAGCAGTAAAAATGTTCTTATTTATATTAGAATAAATAAAGATTTACTTACAAAATATAGCAGAATGATATACTTCTACAAACATCAAGTATTTCCATTTATTGCATGTGTAATTCACACATTGTTTTATACTATATTTACGCAATGAAAATCAGGGCATTTGTTATTCCTGCCAAAACCCTAACAGAGTTATCATTCACTGACCTATAGTAAACATTTCAATTTCAACATCAAGTTTAACTTTATCTCTCTTTACATTTAAAAGCATCCCAATGTAAACATAATTAAATTATAATCTCAACAGTTCACAGTATAAGACTTGTTTATTATTATCGTTTAGGACAACATTCTGGTACTCATTTCTTTTAACAATAGATGAATCTTTTTCAAACAGAAGTATCAAGATAGACAAGCTCAAATTTCATTTCATAACAAGATCAAAGACAAAAACCAAACACTTACACCTTAAACATGCATGTAGATCGAGTAGTTAAGATTTAAATTTCAAAACGACTATAGGAGATTTTCCAAACATTTTTTAGTGAACACAGGTTTATGCCGAGACCTCATCTAAGAGCTTAGTTAAGCTTTTATTTCCAAAATAAAGGCTAAACCCTAGCACTGGAAACACTTCCCTATTCTTTTAAGACGCAGAACACTTTTATATTTAAACAAAGTGCTTACAGGTCGTAAACCTCATCAACAAATTCATCTATTCATTGTTCCTATAAAACAAACAGTCGTATCTTTCATCCATCGATTTATTACCAAGATGAACACAAAGTTTACCAAAATACTTCCGTTACATTTCACACAATTATAACTTCTATTTCATCAAACTCTAAACGCGGGATCATGTTTATAACATAAACAAAACTTCATACATGCCGTAAGCCATACCTAGATATAAATTATCTAGCCTGTAGCAAACCGACACATCGTTTTACAGACTTCAAACACTTACATTATAAATTTAACCATATACAAAGGAAAAACGATAACAATAGTCATGAAACACCATGTATTACATTGTTCAAGTCTGAGGGTAAAATCCATGTTTATAAAACTGTTGCATTCAAAACCAAACATGGGAGTTACCTTATGGGTCGAGGCACATCCTCCCCATACTTCAAAAAATATCTCAAACCCTATGTACAGAACTCACTGAGTTATAAATACAACAGACAGAATATTAAACAGTCGGCCTTCTCATCTACACAGAGTCTCAAGAAATTGCTGAGGCTTACCGATTGGGTATAGCTGTAGCGAACCTACGATGCCAAACTATAGCATACCAATGAATCGTTTCCCTGTAACAACCACATCAAGGTTGAGGTCAAACAATCATCATATCAAATAAATAAGACTTAGAATGAACAAACATTTAACCACTATGTCAAAAATCGAATGTGAAAGCTACAGGAGGTGTTGGAACACATTACCTTTTTATCTGAAATCCATAGCAACATTAAACGCCAAGCCTGGTGTAGCTGTAACCAAACCCTTGTATCGACTAATGCCAGTGAAGCTTGAGCCAACACTATACCATAAATTATTTCGATACAGTGAAATGACGCTGAGAGAGGTAACGAGGTCCTCTGGTCATTCATTACGAACCCAGTATCAAACTAAACAAACCCTCAAACAAGTCGAGTATTGAATCCACCTAAAGACAAGTTCTAAGATTGATAATAGAAAACTTTCAACACTGTACAAACTAGAAGAAGCTCAGCTCTATTAAAATACAGAGGTTACGAGTTCAAGACTCATGGACTACGCCTCCACAGGAAGAACAACCTAACTAAAATCCCTCAGCCTGTCGGCCACGTAGAGCTTCCACTTCCAAGAACAAAAGACACAATAACTCATCGAATGTCACATCCCCGAATTTCATAAAAATTTTAAAGTTTTCCTTTACAGTAATAAATGCTAAATTTAATTATCGCGGAAGTATATTACTAACCAAGTAACTCCTTTTTATAACGAATCAGTTATATGAAAGTATTAGGCCACCAAAAATCTTGAGTTATTTCTAAGTTATCGTAAATGTCATGACATTGGAATTACTTTACTGGTGACACATACCTATAATTGTCCAGATAATCATGCTTATTTTTTTTCCCAAAAAGCCTCTAATTGCTACCATACATAAATTCATCAACATATGAAGAGCGACTATTGATTTCCTTTGTTTAAGTGAACACTTGTATATTCAAAGGGTTAGTACACTTTCAATTATGACCATGCTATACAACATAAAATAAAATACTACAACATATCAATTCACCTTTAAAAGCACGAACACCTTTTATCAGTTAGTCGTGCCAAGAGAGCAATTCTAGTTGATAACAATGCTAACAAAATCATAAGGAAAACATATTAACATTATACATCATTTAAACAAGCTAACCTTCTATATGTATACATCAAGATAATCATAACCATTTTAAGAAAGAAAATAAGTACTCATACATATAGACACATGGAGGAACACCATAAGAAAACATAGGAGACCAAAGATAACGTGGTTCACCCGTACATGGGCTAGTCCACAAAGGTGTGTGCATCATTTATTATTAGAGAAGAAGTAGTAGGATTACAAAGAGAAACTTAGTTGCTGCAGCAAGACTCAGTCTCTTTCCTGCAAGCCTCTACCATGTAGAGTTTTTCATGAATCAACTATACATATATAATACCCTAAAATGGTATCATGTCAGTTTTTACTGATCTTCGTACGAGTGTTGGATTTATCATTTTCATCCTCCTAGAGCTATACCCCTCCTCTCCAATACATGCATCGTATCTTATAAGCATGAAAATAAAGTAAATTGCAGCTGTTAAAATCAAAACCACAAAACATTTAAGATAATGATCTAGCTAGGACTTATACTGAGCTTAGTACACCATCTAGGTGAACCTCCTATTAATTATTAAACTCTACATAAGATGCATAACACTTATTAAATAAGTATATAAAAAATTCCAATATCCCAAGATATGGAATTTACTTTTATTAATAACCTGGCTAAAACTTTTCATCACAAATGTTAAAATTAAGGGTGCTTAGCTATGTTTCCCCACTTGTATTAACATTAAAATACATGCATGTAAAGAGTCTTCACTTTCATACACTTATAAGCCCCTCCATAATCTTTTATACCTATGTTCCATATAAATATGAGTGCCTTCAATAACTTTGACACTTATTATGTCCCATCAACATAAGCATGTATATATGAATATAATATTCTTCATAATATTTATAATTTAGGTCTTTTCATCCATTTATGGAATATAGATAAATACTAGGTTAAACACTCAAACACAAGTCATGTATAAACTCATCTACTTGAGACTTGTTTAAACCATTAAGTATTGTTTTCTGACCTGGAACCTACAATAAATTTTCCTGTTTATAATAAGCTCTCTATATGTAAATCAATAATATGATTGGTTTGGCAATAGCTCTTTGAGACTCGTCTCATCCTCATATGCATCATTCGCAATAAGTATGCCTAATATCTATGAAAAGAGATCTTATTCACGATTTCCAAACAAGTATAAGATCTTTTAGTGAATACGATTCAACAACGAACGGAGGTCTAAAACTAAAATACTCATAGTATTTATATTAACTTATCATGATGTGAGGCATGCCTCGGAGATCTTTTGTGTGGCGGCATATCTCCATTGACACTCAACATGAAAACACACAATTAGTATGAGGCAAAAGTATACAACGATATTTCTCCCATCTAAGTGCAATAGATGAAAGTACCTATTATCCAGCAATTAATTCATGAGGCTATCAAGAAAAACAAAAGTTCACTGAGGTATTTTCCCCAAGCCCTAGGCATCAACCACAAAGTTATAAATATATATAATGTATACATTATGTAGTCTAGCATCGACCATGCGCGGTCGACATAAAACATGCAGCACTGTTTAACACTCTATCAAAGCAATGTATAAGGAAATCCATATTCCCGCATCTACGCCGTAGAAATTACACATAGCAATGTAGCATAATTAATACATAGTACAGTCTGCCATTCATTTGGATGTTGATCCAGTCGCAGTTATGTCCAACCCCGGTTTGACCTTAAAGTCTGATCTTCCTACTATTGAGTCTTTGGACTCTCCTATAGATCCGCAAATCGGTGTTCCTGCTGAGTTTGATTCTGCTTCTAGAATGTTCAACTCCCATGATGATGAATTTGTTTCTGCAGATTCCATCATGTCCTTCAACTTTGATCTTCATCCTGAAGTTGATCTTGTTGATTGTAAGTCCTCGGGCTTGGGTACCATAGAGTCTTCATTTGAAAACTCTGCCTTGTTTATGCCTGCTGTTGATGATAGTGAAGTTGAAAGTATTTCTACCACAGTGACTTGTATTGGGTCTTCCTTTACATATTTTTTAGATATGATCCCGGTACTAATGTTTCTTGGAGACAGGATTCTTAGCTGGATGTATACTTGCTTACTGGTCCTTTTCGACACCTTGTGCGACCATGTCAGGTATATTCAGAACCTTGCATATAGGTTTAGGCTTCCCCGTTGTTATGTTGCATTTGAACCTTTTGCCATCCGAATTCGCCATAGGGTCGAACCTGTTGGATATTGGTGTGATAGCCATCTCTTTATGCATTGTGCACCAGTCCGACAGCAGAACCTACCTAACATGGGTCATCCTATTCAGCACCCTTATG
The DNA here is from genome assembly GCA_027924585.1 of Larix kaempferi. Taxonomy (NCBI): domain Eukaryota; kingdom Viridiplantae; phylum Streptophyta; class Pinopsida; order Pinales; family Pinaceae; genus Larix; species Larix kaempferi. The sequence continues at coordinate 5,098,721 of BSBM01000290.1, read as the reverse complement.
CCATTCTGGTGCCCATGCTGAGTTTTTCTCATAGGTTCGGGAGCCTTTTTAGATTCACCATGACTTTGAGAAGAAGCCTCATATCTTTCTTCCTCATATATTTCTGGCCATCCCTGATAAGGTTCCCATCTTTGTGTTCAAATTGCATATGCATCTATTATGATCCCGCTTGCGCTAATGAGCCTGAAGCCGGCTTCCACGCTTTTATCCCGTTGTATAAGCCTCCATCTCTGATCTCATTTCCACTAAGCCCTGTATCATTTTGCCTTTTCAATTTGACACCTTTTACCTGGAAGAGACACACCCTGAGTGTCCTTATCTTGCCCATGTTCCTTGCATTAGGCATAGCTTTGTTCCATGCGCTTGGAGCTAGTTTTGCATGTCCCTGACACTCGTCTCTTCCCATTTCGAGCATTCTTCTTTTACTTCGAGCTCGTTAAAAACAGTAAGTAGGTTGCGAGCATTCTTCTTTTACTTCGAGCTCCTTAAAAACAGTAAGTAGGTTTCGAGCATTCTTCTCTTACTTCGAGCTCGTTAAAAACAGTAAGTAGGTTTCGAGCATTCTTCTTTTACTTTGAGCTCGTTAAAAACAGTAAGTAGGTTACGAGCATTTCTTCCACCTTTCCTTCGAGCTCGTTAAAAACAGTAAGGAGGCTATGAGCATTTCTTTCATCTTCACTTCGAGCTCATTAAAAACAGTAAGGAAGTTGTGAGCATTTTTTCTATCTCCTTTGAGCTCGTTAAAAACAGTAAGGAGGTCATGAGTTTACTTTTCCGGACTCGTTAAACCTTTACGGAAAAGATCCCTATGGAGTTCTTTTAAGCCCTTTTCAGACTCCTTAAATAGGAAAAGTTTGCCGAGCATAGTTGTCTTTTCGGGCTCGTTAAAATAACTGAACCGACATCCACTTAGGTATAGAATTACCCCTTTTCCGGGCCTTGGTGGATAATTTACGGAAAAGGTATACTCTAGGTATACTCTTGTATGCGCTAGAAGAGTTCTTCTTCCATCATTTTACACTTTTTCGGGGAAGGAGACTAACTTTACGAAAAAGGACCTTTGGAGTCGTCTTTAGGGTTTTCAGACTCTCGAAATGTGAAAACACCAAGCGAGCATTCACCTACTCGTGCTCGATGTGAAATCCACGAGAGGGTAAGTAGAGGACTGTTTAAGTTTTTCAACTCTATAAACAAGAAAACACCACCGAGCACAGACCAATCCGGGCTCGATATAAAATCCACGGATAGGTGTATGGAGTTTTCTTCTAGGTTTTTCAGACTCCTTAAATATGAAAATACCGTTGAGCATGCTCTAGTTCTTTGTCAAGCTCGTTAAAAAATGACAAAGGAAAGGGAAGGGAAGAATGTTAAAATATCTTTCAATATGATGGCAGCAAGTCAACTATCTCCTTGAACAAAGCACCTGTTTTGAGTCTATCAAACAAGTTGGGTTCTAGCATTGGCCTTAGGGTAAACTTGATCTCAGAGTTCCTACTCCTCCATTTGGTTAGTCTTCCACTCATATGGAGAATCTGTTAATGTCTCCTACATTGCAGACTTGCATCGTGGTCCCTTTGTGTTCAAAGCTGCCTAAGTCACTCTTGTGTCGTGCTCACTGTTCAAGGATATAACCTGTGTCGGCCATTCTGCAGTTTCCTTGACATCATGTGTCGGCCATTCCTTGGTGTCAGTCTGTTTCATCATGTGTTCAGTCCTACTTCAAATCAGCTCATACCTGTTGAGTGTCCCTCGTGTTGGATGATGGAGGATGCATTAAGGCCTCCCTTCCAACGGACTTCTTCCCATCGACTTCAACTCATTGTGCTCTGGGAATGAAGTTTAGAGTTTCGGTTAGTACCTTGGGGATTGCAGTCATTAGTGGCAGTTTCCCTTGCTATTGGATAGATGGGAATACATCAATGTCTCCTATCCGATGGATTCTTCAAGTGTTCGACGGCAAGACCACTTATTCGCACTTGCTTGAATGTACTAGGTACCTTGGGTTCCATTTTCATTATTGGTGGACACCCTCGCATTTGTTAACGGTATACATCAATGACCGGTAATCAAACGATACCTCCCATGTTCGACATCAGCTCATTTATTCGCATGGATAGGTTTGTACCTTGGGTTGTTTTTGGATGAAGACCTTGGGATCCTCGATAGCATCACCTCATTTATGTTATCGCCCAAGTTGCGCAAGACTGAGCCCCACTCCTTTTGGCTCTTGATGAGACATAGATCCAGCTTGTTCTCTATGGCTATGTTCTCCAGTTTTGACATAGATCCACCTTGTATTTATGTGGCTATGTTTCGACTTATGTTCCTCATGGATCCACGCTTGTATTTTAGTGGCCATGATATATGCATCAGTATTTTGGATCATTATTGTATCCTCTTGGAGATCATGTTCCACCATTTGAACATGGACAGTTACCCCATGGATAAGTTTGTCTAACTTTGCCTTTGCTTTCAGGTACTTCATTTGAGCCTATGATTCTTGGTTTCTCCGTTCCTCCACGATTCAACTCTTTTTTATTTTTTATAATGTATTTCGGCCATCGTTTCCCGTACTCCCTCTGACCTCATACATTAGGGGGCATCTGTTATAGCTTGAAATGACACCTCTCCGTCCGTGATGACACTTGCTTCCCTTGGTCGCATGACGACACTTCTTGAGAACAAGTTCAGTCACACAACAGGACATTTGTGGATGGAGGAGTCATTTGGGACATTAAAAATGGTTGAAATTACCTCATTCTTGACCCATTTGATGTATATGACCCTTAGGAACATTTTTCCAGACCAAACTATCTCCTGAAAATGAGCAGAAAAGCCTGTTTTTGGCCATTTTTCACTATGAGCGCGACTCTACTGTTATAATAGTAGCGTGTGTACGCGACTTTGTCTCATTTAAAGTAGCGCCCATTGCCATATGTACGCGACTTTGTATACTGTAGAGTAGGGTACACTCTTGTTTTGGTCAAAATCTCGAAATTCGAGTAAGTTAAGTTGGTTGGGAAACCTCTTGAGTAGTTATAACTTCTTTTCCTCTTCCTCATTGACTATATAAGGAGGGTAGAAGGGTCATGTGAAGGACCAAGCCCAATTGCAAAGTTATGCTGGAGGAATGGAGACCCTCATCCCCCTCTCTTGTGCTTCAGTTTTGGTAAACCCTAGTACAATTGCTTAGAGGTTGGGATCCTTGGAGAACGGAAGCAGGAGACCTTGAATCTAGGTTTCGTGAAGTGCCAAGCTTGAAGGAAGGTATAATTGTATGTACTTGCTTTCATTCATCAATAAAGATCAGACGTTCTTCTCTTTCCAAATATGACCTATTAATGTGTCTCAGATTTGATTACTGTTTGATTATAGTTTGATGTCTTCTTCTATTATGAATATCAGTATTATATATGTAGTCAAATGTGTTTGAGAAAGGTATCAAGTTGTTTTGCAGGTCTGGGCATTGCGACACTGGATAAGCATTGAAGAGCTAGGGAGGCAAAGCTAGGATCAACCTTCTGAATAAGGTTCCTACATCTCTAAACCCTAATCTCTTCATTTATTAGTTATACTTGCAGAATGCTTGTAAGTCTATCTTTATCACCGTAAGTTGGTAGTTTCTCCCCTGAACTATAGGTGCATTTTCCCCACAACATTTGGTAAAGTCAGGTCTGCACGTAAACAATGCAAACAAGGTCTTGAACAACAGCCAAAACACTTGAGCTTTCACTACAAAAGAAAAACTAAAAGCATAAGGGAGGACAAGAAACCAACCTAAAAGAGAAATTTCACTCAAATAGATACAAACAGGGTCAAAAAGACTCAAGAGGTTTCAAATCCAGTGGAAATGGGGCAAGCAAGTTCAATCAGACTCAAATTAGGGTACAAAACACCAAACAGGTCCACAACCCCCCAACTTAAGTCAACAAACCCCAAAACTTTCCAAACAAACCCAAAATGATCAAAAGAGGTTCAAATCATGAATGTAGGATCAATACAAGGATGGGAGACCACCTACAGGGGTTTAACACAGACCTAAGGTCATCAGGGACCCCCAAAAATGCAGCCACAGCCCCCAGATTTGGGTCCACAACCCAAAAACTCAAAAATTTCAAACCCAGATTTTGAGCGCTACTGTGTATGAAGGAAACTAGCGCCCATAGCAGTATGGGCGCTACTGTGCAAAGGAAAAGTAGCGTATGGGCGCTACTGTGTGGTACACACAGTAGCGTACAAGAAAAAAAGTCTAAAAAACGGGGTTAAAACCCCCAAACTGGGTCCACAAAGGTTTGCAAGGGTTGGGAAGGGTCTGTAAAAAGCCCAGGAGGGTCAAACAGAGCCTACTAACTGATCCTAATCAAAAAATGAACAAAGACCATCAAACAAGACTGAAGAAATGACCTTGGATACCCCTAAGCAGTTAGGCTTTCCCCAGCGGAGTCGCCATTCTGTTGTGGGGAAAATGCACCTATAGTTCAGGGGAGAAACTACCAACTTACGGTGATAAAGATAGACTTACAAGCATTCTGCAAGTATAACTAATAAATGAAGAGATTAGGGTTTAGAGATGTAGGAACCTTATTCAGAAGGTTGATCCTAGCTTTGCCTCCCTAGCTCTTCAATGCTTATCCAGTGTCGCAATGCCCAGACCTGCAAAACAACTTGATACCTTTCTCAAACACATTTGACTACATATATAATACTGATATTCATAATAGAAGAAGACATCAAACTATAATCAAACAGTAATCAAATCTGAGACACATTAATAGGTCATATTTGGAAAGAGAAGAACGTCTGATCTTTATTGATGAATGAAAGCAAGTACATACAATTATACCTTCCTTCAAGCTTGGCACTTCACGAAACCTAGATTCAAGGTCTCCTGCTTCCGTTCTCCAAGGATCCCAACCTCTAAGCAATTGTACTAGGGTTTACCAAAACTGAAGCACAAGAGAGGGGGATGAGGGTCTCCATTCCTCCAGCATAACTTTGCAATTGGGCTTGGTCCTTCACATGACCCTTCTACCCTCCTTATATAGTCAATGAGGAAGAGGAAAAGAAGTTATAACTACTCAAGAGGTTTCCCAACCAACTTAACTTACTCGAATTTCGAGATTTTGACCAAAACAAGAGTGTACCCTACTCTACAGTATACAAAGTCGCGTACATATGGCAATGGGCGCTACTTTAAATGAGACAAAGTCGCGTACACACGCTACTATTATAACAGTAGAGTCGCGCTCATAGTGAAAAATGGCCAAAAACAGGCTTTTCTGCTCATTTTCAGGAGATAGTTTGGTCTGGAAAAATGTTCCTAAGGGTCATATACATCAAATGGGTCAAGAATGAGGTAATTTCAACCATTTTTAATGTCCCAAATGACTCCTCCATCCACAAATGTCCTGTTGTGTGACTGAACTTGTTCTCAAGAAGTGTCGTCATGCGACCAAGGGAAGCAAGTGTCATCACGGACGGAGAGGTGTCATTTCAAGCTATAACACCAAACCATACTTCTTCATAGGTCATTCGCTTCGTTTGGGTCTAAAAGTAGTTTTTGTACTCTTTTCCCAATGTTTGGCATGCTTACATCAATAAGAATTTGAAAGTCATATTGGTAGCTTTTACTGTTTCATAAAGAGAACCTGAAAGTTTCTTTGCTTTGCTTTGATAGTAGGTTAGTTTCAGTTTTTGTTTCTTACCTTTGAAAAGCATAAAGAATTTTGATTTATCTTATAAATAGAGTACCTTGCAAGTGGCTTAAAAGATTTTAGAGTGCTTTGCATCAAAAAGAACAAGTTTTCTTTTGCATACCTAGTTGCTTGAGTAGCTGCATTCTTAGGTTTTGAGTTTAATTTTTTACATTTAGACTTTATTTTTACCTTTTTTGCATTCAAAAGATTAAAAAATTGCATTTGCACATGCATTCTAGATCAGAATTTTAAGACTTGCATTGAAAAGAAAAAGATTTGTTTGGTGGTAAATATTTCATTTTCAGTACTCTATTTCTATTATAACCACTCTCACACACCCACTACCTTTTTGAGTAATCAAGTAACCTTTAAAATGAACTCTAATAAAATGAACTAGCAACATTTTCTTTTCTAGGTTACACTACACCAACTAGTTTTGGTTAGGATCTTGGGTTTAAAACACCTTAAACCACCCAAGATCACACATTGCGCAAAAATCGTAGTGAGACTATCATTAGGCAAACCCACCTCACTCAAAATTTGCCTGGGAGCATATGCAGTAGGTCAATGTGAGATCAGTTTGTGGGAATACCCCTCCTACTTTCTGTTCGAGCATACGCCAGGATCGGATTGCGTATTGGGGACTCTTTCGAGTTTCGGGCTTAGCTACCCTGCCCACGCTTTCTGATTCGACCGGTGACTGTTCCCCCAGGAGTTTTCGGTGTTGTGGTATCCTTAGTATCAGACTCTAGGTTCATACACAGGTGACAGCGGAGGGTATATCCGTTGTACCTAGGACAGACGTGGGAGGAAATCCCTTGCAGGTCTTTGGGAGGGTGGTTGGGTGATTCCAGCGCTTGCACCCTTAGTCATTGTATTGTGGACCCCGGGTAACTGTCCTTCATCCTTCGTTGATCTGTTCTGGGCCCTCATCATCCCAGACTCTTCTCCGGAAGGCATCTGTTTGCCTGGTTTGATTTACTTGGGACCTTTTTTAGTGGTGTGCTATTTGTGCTACTTGTTTTTAGTTTGCCTTAGGGAACTTCTTGTTCATTTGAGCGAGAAACTATGTCTAGCATTCCGGCGAGTGCCAATCAAGGTACCCCTGTTCCGGGGGATCCTTGTGCTGTTCCATTCATTGGAAACATTGGTGCTCCCTTAATGGCTACTCTGAATCTTCCTGGATTCACTATTGGGCTGCCGGTTTGGTTGTTTTCCACTCCGAATGCCTTGCATGCTCCTGACGCTTCTTTTGTGAGCACCTCAAATCAAGAGCATCAGAACCCCGTGCCTCCTTTGCCAGTAACATCTTCTCCTCCTCCTTCTACCTCATGTGGTGAAAGTAGCAATACTAGTAACCAGCAGTCTAAAAGGAATAGACGGGGGAAGAATAGGAAGAAGATGCCAAAACAAGGGGGCAAGCACCCTGCCTCTGCAGATCATGCAGGGGGCACCCATCCAGCCTCTGGAGGTCATGCTGGGAGAAAAATTTTAGTCACTGAAAATCATACTGAAAGCTTGTCTTCAACCACTGTCAGTCATGTTGAGGACACGTCATTGATCACTGCTAGTCATATTAATGACAAGTCACCAGTTCCTGTGAGTCATACTGGAGATACCAGATCAGCCACTGCAAGTCATGCTGAGGGAGTTGACATTGTCGACAAACCCAACAAACAGAAGCTTAAGTTCCCTTGTAAGTTTTGCGAGGGAGATCACCTTACTTACTTGTGCCCTGTACTTCCAGAAGTGCAAAAAGTGTGGTCCTTAGTTCAAAAGTCTTCTGCTTCTGAGCAACCAGCCTCTGTGAGTCATGCTGGGGGCAAGCTGTCAGCCAATGCTAGTCATGCTGAGAGTACTGACGTTGTAAAGGAGTCTAAACCTATAGGACGGAAACCAAAGTTCCCTTGTAAACTTTGTAAGGGAGATCACCTTACTCACCGATGCCCTGCCATTCCAGAGGCACGAAGAGTGTGGTCCATGTCTGAAGGAACCTCTGTTCCTGAGTTGTCTATAGATTCCCTGCAGTCAGATCAACCTTTGGTTGATAAAGTGGTTGAACCAATGCAATCTTTGGTCGACCCCACTCTTCCTTCGGAGAGTGAAGTGATTGAATCGATGCAATCTTCGACCGATCCCATCAGTCCTTCAGAGATTGATGCACCTACTACTGAAGTCTTCTGCATTTCAAGTTTGGATGTTCCTGAAAAAGGGGGCACTTCATCTGTGCCATTTGAACCCCTACCAAGCCCTAGGTTTGTTTCCTTTGATTGGAATAGTCTAGCCGAGCCTCGTCTTCCTTCTTCGACACCTTTTCAAATAAAGGTTGATATCGGGAAACATACGGTTGATCGATGTATTGTTGATGAAGGTGCTTCTGTTAGTATCTTATCCGCTTATGCTTGGAGAGATTTGGGTTTCCCTAATGTTATTCCAGCTGTTAATTGGCCGTTGACCTTTGATAGAAGACCTAGTGAACCGATCGGATTCCTCCGTCAGGCACCTGTTACCTTGGGTGGAAAAACAGTCTTAGTTGATTTTATGGTTTTAAAGGACCCTATGGACTTTGATATGATCCTCGGGCGTGATTATGTTTATGCTATGCATGCTGTGGTGTCTACGCTTTTTCGTGTGATGCATTTCCCTCATAACGAAAACATTGTCACCATCGACCAGCTTGCATTCGTTGATCCTCCTTATTACCCAACTGTAGACCAGTCTGATCCCTTGTCATTAGGCACTACTATGTCACATGCGCCTCATGTGGCATATTGTTCCTTGAGTTCAACTGCTACTGAGAAGAAGTCTCTGAGTTCATGCTTACCTTCTCGGGACTTGGTCCCAGCTTTTGACCAAGTGACATCTCCATCTGAATGTTTAGATATGTATTCTATCTGGGATGATATACTTCCTTCCGATGAAATTTTCCTAGAGTCCATAGTACAGTCTGCCATTCATTTGGATGTTGATCCAGTCGCAGTTATGTCCAACCCCGGTTTGACCTTAAAGTCTGATCTTCCTACTATTGAGTCTTTGGACTCTCCTATAGATCCGCAAATCGGTGTTCCTGCTGAGTTTGATTCTGCTTCTAGAATGTTCAACTCCCATGATGATGAATTTGTTTCTGCAGATTCCATCATGTCCTTCAACTTTGATCTTCATCCTGAAGTTGATCTTGTTGATTGTAAGTCCTCGGGCTTGGGTACCATAGAGTCTTCATTTGAAAACTCTGCCTTGTTTATGCCTGCTGTTGATGATAGTGAAGTTGAAAGTATTTCTACCACAGTGACTTGTATTGGGTCTTCCTTTACATATTTTTTAGATATGATCCCAGTACTAATGTTTCTTGGAGACAGGATTCTTAGCTGGATGTATACTTGCTTACTGGTCCTTTTCGACACCTTGTGCGACCATGTCAGGTATATTCAGAACCTTGCATATAGGTTTAGGCTTCCCCGTTGTTATGTTGCATTTGAACCTTTTGCCATCCGAATTCGCCATAGGGTCGAACCTGTTGGATATTGGTGTGATAGCCATCTCTTTATGCATTGTGCACCAGTCCGACAGCAGAACCTACCTAACATGGGTCATCCTAGTCAGCACCCTTATGCCATTCTGGTGCCCATGCTGAGTTTTTCTCATAGGTTCGGGAGCCTTTTTAGATTCACCATGACTTTGAGAAGAAGCCTCATATCTTTCTTCCTCATATATTTCTGGCCATCCCTGATAAGGTTCCCATCTTTGTGTTCAAATTGCATATGCATCTATTATGATCCCGCTTGTGCTAATGAGCCTGAAGCCGGCTTCCACGCTTTTAGCCCGTTGTATAAGCCTCCATCTCTGATCTCATTTCCGCTAAGCCCTGTATCATTTTGCCTTTTCAATTTGACACCTTTTACCTGGAAGAGACACACCCTGAGTGTCCTTATCTTGCCCATGTTCCTTGCATTAGGCATAGCTTTGTTCCATGCGCTTGGAGCTAGTTTTGCATGTCCCTGACACTCGTCTCTTCCCATTTCGAGCATTCTTCTTTTACTTCGAGCTCGTTAAAAACAGTAAGTAGGTTGCGAGCATTCTTCTTTTACTTCGAGCTCCTTAAAAACAGTAAGTAGGTTTCGAGCATTCTTCTCTTACTTCGAGCTCGTTAAAAACAGTAAGTAGGTTTCGAGCATTCTTCTTTTACTTTGAGCTCGTTAAAAACAGTAAGTAGGTTACGAGCATTTCTTCCACCTTTCCTTCGAGCTCGTTAAAAACAGTAAGGAGGCTATGAGCATTTCTTTCATCTTCACTTCGAGCTCATTAAAAACAGTAAGGAAGTTGTGAGCATTTTTTCTATCTCCTTTGAGCTCGTTAAAAACAGTAAGGAGGTCATGAGTTTACTTTTCCGGACTCGTTAAACCTTTACGGAAAAGATCCCTATGGAGTTCTTTTAAGCCCTTTTCAGACTCCTTAAATAGGAAAAGTTTGCCGAGCATAGTTGTCTTTTCGGGCTCATTAAAATAACTGAACCGACATCCACTTAGGTATAGAATTACCCCTTTTCCGGGCCTTGGTGGATAATTTACGGAAAAGGTATACTCTAGGTATACTCTTGTATGCGCTAGAAGAGTTCTTCTTCCATCATTTTACACTTTTTCGGGGAAGGAGACTAACTTTACGAAAAAGGACCTTTGGAGTCGTCTTTAGGGTTTTCAGACTCTCGAAATGTGAAAACACCAAGCGAGCATTCACCTACTCGGGCTCGATGTGAAATCCACGAGAGGGTAAGTAGAGGACTGTTTAAGTTTTTCAACTCTATAAACAAGAAAACACCGCCGAGCACAGACCAATCCGGGCTCGATATAAAATCCACGGATAGGTGTATGGAGTTTTCTTCTAGGTTTTTCAGACTCCTTAAATATGAAAATACCGTTCAGCATGCTCTAGTTCTTTGTCAAGCTCGTTAAAAAATGACAAAGGAAAGGGAAGGGAAGAATGTTAAAATATCTTTCAATATGATGGCAGCAAGTCAACTATCTCCTTGAACAAAGCACCTGTTTTGAGTCTATCAAACAAGTTGGGTTCTAGCATTGGCCTTAGGGTAAACTTGATCTCAGAGTTCCTACTCCTCCATTTGGTTAGTCTTCCACTCATATGGAGAATCTGTTAATGTCTCCTACATTGCAGACTTGCATCGTGGTCCCTTTGTGTTCAAAGCTGCCTAAGTCACTCTTGTGTCGTGCTCACTGTTCAAGGATATAACCTGTGTCGGCCATTCTGCAGTTTCCTTGACATCATGTGTCGGCCATTCCTTGGTGTCAGTCTGTTTCATCATGTGTTCAGTCCTACTTCAAATCAGCTCATACCTGTTGAGTGTCCCTCGTGTTGGATGATGGAGGATGCATTAAGGCCTCCCTTCCAACGGACTTCTTCCCATCGACTTCAACTCATTGTGCTCTGGGAATGAAGTTTAGAGTTTCGGTTAGTACCTTGGGGATTGCAGTCATTAGTGGCAGTTTCCCTTGCTATTGGATAGATGGGAATACATCAATGTCTCCTATCCGATGGATTCTTCAAGTGTTCGACGGCAAGACCACTTATTCGCACTTGCTTGAATGTACTAGGTACCTTGGGTTCCATTTTCATTATTGGTGGACACCCTCGCGTTTGTTAACGGTATACATCAATGACCGGTAATCAAACGATACCTCCCATGTTCGACATCAGCTCATTTATTCGCATGGATAGGTTTGTACCTTGGGTTGTTTTTGGATGAAGACCTTGGGATCCTCGATAGCATCACCTCATTTATGTTATCGCCCAAGTTGCGCAAGACTGAGCCCCACTCCTTTTGGCTCTTGATGAGACATAGATCCAGCTTGTTCTCTATGGCTATGTTCTCCAGTTTTGACATAGATCCACCTTGTATTTATGTGGCTATGTTTCGACTTATGTTCCTCATGGATCCACGCTTGTATTTTAGTGGCCATGATATATGCATCAGTATTTTGGATCATTATTGTATCCTCTTGGAGATCATGTTCCACCATTTGAACATGGACAGTTACCCCATGGATAAGTTTGTCTAACTTTGCCTTTGCTTTCAGGTACTTCATTTGAGCCTATGATTCTTGGTTTCTCCGTTCCTCCACGATTCAACTCTTTTTTATTTTTTATAATGTATTTCGGCCATCGTTTCCCGTACTCCCTCTGACCTCATACATTAGGGGGCATCTGTTATAGCTTGAAATGACACCTCTCCGTCCGTGATGACACTTGCTTCCCTTGGTCGCATGACGACACTTCTTGAGAACAAGTTCAGTCACACAACAGGACATTTGTGGATGGAGGAGTCATTTGGGACATTAAAAATGGTTGAAATTACCTCATTCTTGACCCATTTGATGTATATGACCCTTAGGAACATTTTTCCAGACCAAACTATCTCCTGAAAATGAGCAGAAAAGCCTGTTTTTGGCCATTTTTCACTATGAGCGCGACTCTACTGTTATAATAGTAGCGTGTGTACGCGACTTTGTCTCATTTAAAGTAGCGCCCATTGCCATATGTACGCGACTTTGTATACTGTAGAGTAGGGTACACTCTTGTTTTGGTCAAAATCTCGAAATTCGAGTAAGTTAAGTTGGTTGGGAAACCTCTTGAGTAGTTATAACTTCTTTTCCTCTTCCTCATTGACTATATAAGGAGGGTAGAAGGGTCATGTGAAGGACCAAGCCCAATTGCAAAGTTATGCTGGAGGAATGGAGACCCTCATCCCCCTCTCTTGTGCTTCAGTTTTGGTAAACCCTAGTACAATTGCTTAGAGGTTGGGATCCTTGGAGAACGGAAGCAGGAGACCTTGAATCTAGGTTTCGTGAAGTGCCAAGCTTGAAGGAAGGTATAATTGTATGTACTTGCTTTCATTCATCAATAAAGATCAGACGTTCTTCTCTTTCCAAATATGACCTATTAATGTGTCTCAGATTTGATTACTGTTTGATTATAGTTTGATGTCTTCTTCTATTATGAATATCAGTATTATATATGTAGTCAAATGTGTTTGAGAAAGGTATCAAGTTGTTTTGCAGGTCTGGGCATTGCGACACTGGATAAGCATTGAAGAGCTAGGGAGGCAAAGCTAGGATCAACCTTCTGAATAAGGTTCCTACATCTCTAAACCCTAATCTCTTCATTTATTAGTTATACTTGCAGAATGCTTGTAAGTCTATCTTTATCACCGTAAGTTGGTAGTTTCTCCCCTGAACTATAGGTGCATTTTCCCCACAACATTTGGTAAAGTCAGGTCTGCACGTAAACAATGCAAACAAGGTCTTGAACAACAGCCAAAACACTTGAGCTTTCACTACAAAAGAAAAACTAAAAGCATAAGGGAGGACAAGAAACCAACCTAAAAGAGAAATTTCACTCAAATAGATACAAACAGGGTCAAAAAGACTCAAGAGGTTTCAAATCCAGTGGAAATGGGGCAAGCAAGTTCAATCAGACTCAAATTAGGGTACAAAACACCAAACAGGTCCACAACCCCCCAACTTAAGTCAACAAACCCCAAAACTTTCCAAACAAACCCAAAATGATCAAAAGAGGTTCAAATCATGAATGTAGGATCAATACAAGGATGGGAGACCACCTACAGGGGTTTAACACAGACCTAAGGTCATCAGGGACCCCCAAAAATGCAGCCACAGCCCCCAGATTTGGGTCCACAACCCAAAAACTCAAAAATTTCAAACCCAGATTTTGAGCGCTACTGTGTATGAAGGAAACTAGCGCCCATAGCAGTATGGGCGCTACTGTGCAAAGGAAAAGTAGCGTATGGGCGCTACTGTGTGGTACACACAGTAGCGTACAAGAAAAAAAGTCTAAAAAACGGGGTTAAAACCCCCAAACTGGGTCCACAAAGGTTTGCAAGGGTTGGGAAGGGTCTGTAAAAAGCCCAGGAGGGTCAAACAGAGCCTACTAACTGATCCTAATCAAAAAATGAACAAAGACCATCAAACAAGACTGAAGAAATGACCTTGGATACCCCTAAGCAGTTAGGCTTTCCCCAACGGAGTCGCCATTCTGTTGTGGGGAAAATGCACCTATAGTTCAGGGGAGAAACTACCAACTTACGGTGATAAAGATAGACTTACAAGCATTCTGCAAGTATAACTAATAAATGAAGAGATTAGGGTTTAGAGATGTAGGAACCTTATTCAGAAGGTTGATCCTAGCTTTGCCTCCCTAGCTCTTCAATGCTTATCCAGTGTCGCAATGCCCAGACCTGCAAAACAACTTGATACCTTTCTCAAACACATTTGACTACATATATAATACTGATATTCATAATAGAAGAAGACATCAAACTATAATCAAATAGTAATCAAATCTGAGACACATTAATAGGTCATATTTGGAAAGAGAAGAACGTCTGATCTTTATTGATGAATGAAAGCAAGTACATACAATTATACCTTCCTTCAAGCTTGGAACTTCACGAAACCTAGATTCAAGGTCTCCTGCTTCCGTTCTCCAAGGATCCCAACCTCTAAGCAATTGTACTAGGGTTTACCAAAACTGAAGCACAAGAGAGGGGGATGAGGGTCTCCATTCCTCCAGCATAACTTTGCAATTGGGCTTGGTCCTTCACATGACCCTTCTACCCTCCTTATATAGTCAATGAGGAAGAGGAAAAGAAGTTATAACTACTCAAGAGGTTTCCCAACCAACTTAACTTACTCGAATTTCGAGATTTTGACCAAAACAAGAGTGTACCCTACTCTACAGTATACAAAGTCGCGTACATATGGCAATGGGCGCTACTTTAAATGAGACAAAGTCGCGTACACACGCTACTATTATAACAGTAGAGTCGCGCTCATAGTGAAAAATGGCCAAAAACAGGCTTTTCTGCTCATTTTCAGGAGATAGTTTGGTTTGGAAAAATGTTCCTAAGGGTCATATACATCAAATGGGTCAAGAATGAGGTAATTTCAACCATTTTTAATGTCCCAAATGACTCCTCCATCCACAAATGTCCTGTTGTGTGACTGAACTTGTTCTCAAGAAGTGTCGTCATGCGACCAAGGGAAGCAAGTGTCATCATGGATGGAGAGGTGTCATTTCAAGCTATAACAAAAATTATAAAAGTGAATGCACAGAGATCACATGCACCTTTATTCAACGGGTGTCTACAATACCAGCATATATTTAAACATATGTATAGCATTTTGAAACCAAGTCATCCAACATTATAATACGTGTAATATATAACCCTATCATACATACAGGAAGTAAACTCAATCAGAAACCAATATCTCCATGGCTTGACAACAGGGTATAATAAATAATATAATATATATAATGACCCAACAGGTCCCCCCTTTCAATCCACGACAGTGGATATGTATTCAAAATTTAGCAAGCAAGGGCTACATTTTTTTTATGCAAGTATAAAGACATGTAGCATTATAATCTAAATAAAATAAATGGAATATGCAGGGGTTTTTACACCACAGGGATCAACGATTTCAGTTTCCCATTGTCTCCACAGCTCAATCAACAGGGTATATTATAAATACAATACATGATAAGAAAATGCAGAGATATTTTACATCCCAAGGTTAACATAGTTGGGGCTAATCTCTTCCCAACACAACACTTCCTAGCTCTATGGAGAGGTCTCTCAAACCTGTGCCTCTAAGTTGATAAATAGCTACTCCATACAATAAATATATTAATACATAACAAAGATACCCATACACTATGGAGACTTAGGCAGAGGGTTCACACTATTGCATACCAAGGACACACCAGATCACATGTGTGTAGATTGATCAGTCCCAAGCCAGGATCACAAATCCCTCATATGTCAGGGCAAAATCATCTACCCACACCATTGATCGCATCTCCATCATGTGTGCAAGCAAAGATCGTTCACTGATACACCATACCCCCTCACGCTTGAACAACTCAGAAGCTCGGATTTCCAAAGACCTCCAGCGTAGCCAATTAACAGAGATTCCAAAACACTAAGCTCATAGATCTTTACAGAGATCCTGGGGTTTCCGTCTACCCTAATGCACATGTAAAGAAAACTCATCCCGATCTTGGGATCCACCGAGTCGTTCCACATCGAATCCTTCCCATCTCTGCACAAAACCCCCTCCAGATCACGGGGGGTTCAATCAGTGAACTTGTTACATAGCGCGAGCGTTCGCATTATATTAAAGAATATCCTTAATTTAATTAAATATTGGAAAATTCCTCCTAAAATTTTATTGCTGAACCCCCCTCCCAATATGCCTTTCCAATTAATAAAACCCCTAGTTTCACCAAATATTTTATGTATCCATTTTTATCAACCCATTTTTAATACCCTCTTTATATCATATTATCAAGTTGTAACAAACATGATCCCTAACACATCTTAGTATAAGAAAACATTATGCTAAATAAAATAATAGTAGAATGCTAATAATGATCCCACCAGGATTGCAGGGGTGGATGATCAATTTGTAGTGTTGGATAGTTGAAGACCCAACAAAAGAGTACCGGGAAGGAAAAATGCGTAAAAGGAAACCCATTCAAGGGATCAATATAACAAAGAATGTAAAAGGCTGATAATCCAATAATTAGTGAAATGCTTAGAAAATATGAGAATTCTAGATGTTTCACACCACAACCTGCCAATCTACAAATTTTATATCATGTTAATACAAGTATATCCATAGAGAGCTCGTGTTTTCTATAAGATTAATAAATTAAACTCCATAAAAATGAAAAATTGAAACCCTTTTGTGGATTGACTCCCATACCTTCCTATAAAAAAAAACATCATTGATGTTTGAACCCAAATGTACATAGAAAAATTCCTCTTACTTTCCAATAACACCATATGATCATCTGCATAGCTTGGATTTGGGTCATTCACAAGATGAAATATATGAATTTCTTCCACTTCCTCTACATTTATTCTTGCAATCAAGGGAATTAAGAACATTTAGTTACCTTTTCTTAGGTTATATCTAGTTTTGTTTTGTAATCCTTACAAGAGAGAGAAAAATCTCCATTGTTAGGTTTCAAGCATGCAATAGTTATAAATATACACAAATGGTGAAACTTATATGATATCATTTCATGGTAACGATAACACATAGGGTATGTAAATAAGGATTTAGATTTTTACTTATGTTCATGTCAGTTTCAGTACAATATTAAGATGAATGCATTGCATATAAGAATTGAAATTACATTTATGAATGTGCCAAATATAATTCAATCTAACAATTATTCTTAACTAGCAATGTGAAAATGTTAAAGAAGAATACAAAAAGTTGAAAGAAATAGTTAGTCAACAAAGATTGATCTCACTTTTCTTGATTGTCATGGAGCAAGGTTTGATTGAATCTCAATACCCACCTGAACCCCAACCTAAAAAATAAAGAATTAGAACTTTTACTCGAATGCCTACAAAAAATACAATACAATTGTTAAACTCTGTAACTCCCAATTAACTACATCGCTTAACCTAAAGATTAAAAAAATATAACATCAATTCAAACCAAGCCTAAATAAACTATTAAATGAGGATAGCTCAAGACCAATAATCCAAAGAGACTTCCATCGATATTATCATTGGTACACTATTATCAAATTTATGTAAAACTTAGGATCATAATCAATATCAAATAAAAATGGAGGGTCCTTTAGTTTTAGGTGGGTATGAATTGAGCCCATGATTTGGAGGTATGAATCCATCCAACAATTTGGAGGTTATTCCTCAGCCCACCCAAATATAATAACCCCCAACATTTATATTACTATGACGAATTAAAAATCCCCCTTGACACGTTAATATGGGGCAATATATTTTTGAGGTTTTTAAGAGTATTCAAACCCCCAATATGAATGGATGTGATATGATATTGCCTCACTAGTGAACCCCCTGTGCTCCAGATATCACAATCTCCTCTGACATCTGTAGCAAATATCAAAGGGAAAATAAAACCTCCCCACAACCATTTGGGAGTAATCCACAATGTGAGACATTAAGAAGAAGAACATCCCCCCCCCCCCCCCCCCCCCGGGTGTCCTCCACCATAGCTCGGTTAAACATTAAGAAAGAAAAACTGCTCACCTAACCGGTCGACAGGTGGTGGCAGTCGAGGAACAAGTGGCGCTTAAAAGAGATTTTTGATACTCCACTCCAGAAATCGGCTCCCACTAAAATATCTATTGTCTCCCCATCGAGGAGCACACGTTCTCCACCATCATAGCAATGGAGGAGTGGCCGTTACTCTATTTTATAAATTCAGATACGTGGGATGTAATTAAAACATAACCCTAGTGAAAATAGGTATACACATATTATTTTATTAAGTATAAAATTCCATTTCTTTTATGCGTTTAATAGCACCTACGACAGAGATAGGATTTCATCATTTAATGATTTTAGTCAACAATTTTCTCATGGATAAATTATCTATTTCTAGATATATTTTAAGATCTTGTACCATCCTTCAGCCTTTGTATTTGTTCAAGACACACATATATCTAATATGTATTTAACTATTTATTTGCCTTTCTTAAGGCTATAAAACATACTCATTCCAATCATAATAATTTAATAATGACCTCAATTATAATCTTATATAATTGTAAATATATATATGATATCTCCTGCTGCATATATATATATAAGGTCCATTTTCATGGCTTACTCATAATAGGATTAGGACAAATAGGTCAAAGTATCTTAATGTCAAATGGCTTGATCATTTATCATAAGACTTGTTACTTAGATCCTTGTCGTAAGTCACCCAATTGTTATAACAGTCGTTAGATTTGCCCTTTAGGATGGTAGTTTAATGCGTGGAATTAGGTCGAAGCCGCATAAGTTTACTATTTAATTATTGTAGTTTAGGTCTTCTACTTAGGGATAAACTTCTATTCCTATGGCGCCCTAAGATTCTCATGGCTTGTCTACCATCTCATCTTTTCTTTTGGATGGGTTTGGTCGTTTATCGTTTAGTCGCGTTTACTTTTCTTAATTTTGTAGCCTTAACTAAGACTTATAATCATGATACTGACTCAAGGTCCACTGGTGGGGCCTTGGCCTTGATCTCCTCACCATGGCCTATTTACATAGTTATAATTATTTTACAAAAATGATAATAATAATTAGGGTCAAATTGGAGGGATGTTACATCCAATGCAGCAAGGGTAGGGTTTAATCAATGCATTGAAACCCTCACAAGATCGACGGTGGAGATCAATGGTGAGGTTTAGGAAATTACAATCTGTCTATCAGATTAACTGAGACATCATTACAATTGCCACGATGAGCCATGGTGGAGTCATGGTGGAGCCAGATCATCAACAAGAGAAAACGTATGCCCACACTTCAACATTTTAAGAGCTATAATCACAGTGGTAGCACATGGTCGAGCACACTAAGCAGTGCCACATCGGAGCTCCATTATCTTGGCAGTTATGTGCATTCAATGCCCAGGTTACGTTTACAGCTACCAACCTGTAGTGCATATCAACGTTCACATCACATTAATCAATACATTGGATTTGCATATGTTATGATCAAAAGTTTACACCTTGTCACAACACGTTTGTACATAGTTGGATAGATAGCTCCATAGTTCTCATAGCAACGTATGATCACATAGTTTGCATATAGTCCACATAACATAAAGTTTGTATAGATTTCAACCCTCGCATGATATTACAAAGTTTTCATATAACTCATATCCATCGCATAATAAGTTATTAATATTCCTAGGGTAGGATATATAATAGGTTATCGCAATGCACACATATTGCATAGTTAGCATATAAATTATATGTGCATATAGTGTCGCATAAGTACCACATAAGGTATCACAAGGCACACAACTCACATTACATAATTATGATAGTTATTACAATGGCAACAAACTCTATTTTGCAAGGGTTAGATAATAATCCTGTAAACACTTTAAATAGACCATAGAGTCATACATTATGAATGGATTTAGACATACACTTACACACCTAAAATGTATGATGAAAGAGGAACATTCCAGACTAACACTATCATCACAGTTATACACCCTAAAACAAGTTAACAAACAGTTGTACTTGGAACTTCCACAATTTGCCACGGAGGTAGAAGGTAGGCTATTACATACAGACAACATGAATGGAAAGCAAATAAATCTGGGTACAACACTGCAATGCGAACATTATAGATCTTCTTTGATAAACTGTTGATTACCTTTCGCAACTTTAATCTCCTACCTGTAAATCTGTCACAAGTACGAATTCACATGCTCTAGCATGAATGCTAAGTAAGCCATGGGGCGTCCGTAGGACCCCTTCATCAATCAAATAAAAGTACATTAGTCAAACAGTTGTTGCAACATTTATAAATAACAACAGTAGAGATGTGTAGCAACACAATTAAATATGGATAACATCAAGACTTAAGTAAAAATCTGTTTGTCGCAAACCCTTAATAAACCAGCATGGAATTTAATACAACAAGATAACATTTCATGCATTGTTTTATTTCTGCATTCATTAAATAAGCAATAAATGTCAAGTAGAAAAGTTTTAAATTTTTGTGATTTTTTCGGGATGTTACATGTGGTATCAGAGCGCAAGTTCAAACTCTAGGCCTAAATGAGGCTCATGCGCACAAACAGAAAAATAAATCAGAAAGTATATGTTACTAACTTTTGTAATTTAATTACATTTTTGCACAGAACATATTGACTTTTAATTGCAGGTATGGAAATACCAGAGGAATCAGCAGAGGATAGATCTCCTCGTAATGAATGAAATAATCATAATAGCACTGAAGGAATTTATGTTGAGTTAAATAACCAGTCTTCTAAAATTTTACACACTGTACAGGATTTAAAATCTGAGTTAAAAGATGTTAAAGAAGAAAATGAACGGATCCTAAAGGCACAGGAAGAGTTACAACATAATTTAAAAGGAAACTATCACAGTGATGAAAGAGGCAGAAAATCAGAATTTAGGGCTGATTCTGAAAAAATGTCCCACCAACATAAGCATAAGAAGACAAGAAATGATAAAAGAAACAGTTACTCATCTTCTAAGTCTGCTTCAAGTAATGATGAAATAAATTATGACAGCAGTAACAGTGAGTGTTGCTCTAAAAAGAGAAAACATAAGCATCATGAACAGATTACCAGTGAATTTAAAAAGACTAAACCACCTACTTTTAATGGCGAAAGTGAGAAGAGTGAGACAGCAGAAGCTTGGTTGTCTGGAATGAAAAATTACTTTAATATTTATGATTACTCTTCTCAACTGAAAGCCAAGATGGCCATTTACAATCTGACCAGAAAGGCAGATATCTGGTGGAAGGATCTTAAAAGAATCAAGAGTATAAAAGAAAAAGAATTAACTTGGACTATGTTTAAAAGCTTGTTTAAAAAGAAGTTCTTGTCTGAACAATATTTTGAGGATAAATCGAAGGAGTTTTATGATTTAAAGTTGGATACTATGAACATGAAAGAACTGTGCAGCAAGTTCCTTAGCTTGCTGAGGTACGTACCCTACATGGTTGAGGAAAAGCCTAAAGTGCAAAGGTTTCTTAGTTGTTTACCGTTTAATATAAAAGATTGTATTGAGTATGATAATCCTTCCACTTTGGAAGAGGCCATGAGGAAGGAAAATTTTTGTTTTGACCAAAACAAGAAAAGAGAAGGAACAACTGGCTAGAAGAATAGTAAGACTAATCAGTATGACTATAAAAAGAAGAATTTTAATCAGAATGCTGGAGGTTTTAAGAAAAAATTTAATAACAAAAACTTTCCTAATAATTATCGGATTAATACATCTCAGAACACTACTGCTGCAAGAAATGTACCTAATAATCACAACAATAATAATAATAACAATAACAACAGGTACGCTGAGCAAAAAGGACCCATAAAGTGCTATGAATGTGGCAGACCACATAAGAGAGAAGATTGCCCATGCAACAAGAGGACAGCCAACAACATACATACTATGTAAGCAGAACCTACAGTTGGAGATATCGCAAGAGAAATGCCCAGGATAAATGCAGCATTGGAGAACCGTCAAGCGGACCATCAAACATCCATGGTCGAAATTGAAGGTATGATACAAAACAAGTCTATTTCTATTTTGATAGATCCTGGTGCAAATTTAAGTTATATTTCACCTATTTTAGTAAACCGTTGTAAGCTAAAAACAGAGAAATTTAATAATGCATGGTTAGTTCAGCTTGCAACAGGAACTAAAAGAAAGGTTACAGATTATGTTCAGAATTGTGAAGTATTTTTAAATCAGCTAAAAACGCAAGTTAATCTAAATGTTTTACCCTTAGGTTCATATGATCTGTTAATTGGCATGGATTGGCTTGAACAACATAGAGTTATATTGAATTGTTATGATAAATATTTTACTTGTATAAATAATGAAGGTAATTCAGAAACAGTAAAAGGAATTCATAGGCAGATTTCAGTAAGGCAAATTTCTGCCTTACAAGTAAAGAGAGCTGCCAGAAAAGGTTGTAAATTGTTTGATGTTAATGTTATTAATGATGAGCATACATCTAAGGAAGACAAGTTAAAGCTAGAGGATATTCCCATCCTTAGGGACTTTTCTGATGTATTCCTGGAATAAATTCCAGGATTACCTCCGAAAAGAGAACTTGATTTCACCATTGAGTTAGTACCCGGTGCGGTACCAAACTCAAAGGACCCCTATAGGATGAATATTCTGGATTTAAATGAGTTAAAGTCTTAGCTGAAAGAATTAATAGATAAAAACTACATAAGGCCCAGTGTGTCCCCTTAGGGAGCACCAGTAATATTTGTTAAAAGGAAGGACGGTACCATGCGTTTATGTATTGACTATCGTCAGCTTAATAAAATGACAATTAAGAACCGGTATCCCTTACCCTGCATAGATGATCTATTTGATCAAGTACATGGAGCAGAGATATTCACTAAAATTGATCTAAGGTCGGGTTATCATCAAGTCCAGATAAAAGACGAGGACATATTCAAAACTGCATTCAGAACGTGTTATGGACACTACGAGTTCGTAGTTATGCCTTTTGGGCTAACCAATGCACCGGCAGTGTTCATGTGTTTAATGAACAACGTTTTGCATAAATATTTGGATAAGTTCGTAGTGTTATTCATTGATGATATCCTGATTTACTCAAAAACTAAAGAAGAGCATGCCGAACATCTAAAAATCATTTTACAAGTACTTAGAGATCACCAACTTTATGCTAAGTTCAGTAAGTGTGATTTCTATAAAGATAAAATTAAGTATTTGGGTCATATAATTTCAAAAGATGGTATTTTTGTTTATCCTGATAAGGTAAAAGCAATAAATGAATGGCCTATCCCTAAAGATGTAACTGATGTACGGTCATTCATGGGAATAACGGGGTATTAAAGAAAGTTTATTGAAGGGTTCTCTAGAATTGCTAATCCCATCACTTGTTTGCAGAAGAAAGGGAAGAAATTCATATGGGATCAAAAGTGTTAAGACAACTTTAATAAGTTAAAAGAATTGTTAACCACTGCACCCATCTTAAAAATTGTAGATCCTAATAAGGATTTCATCGTATACACGGATGCATGCAACGAAGGACTTGGAGGGGTCTTAAGTCAAGAAGGTCATGCAATTGCTTTTGAGTCAAGGAAGTTAAAAATACATGAAAAGAATTATCCAACATATGATCTTGAGTTGGCATCCATGATACATGCTTTAAAAATGTGGCGCCATCACTTGATCGGAAGAAAATTCATCTTAATGACTGATAATAAGGGCTTAAAGTATCTTTTGGATCAAACAAATCTTAACGCAAGGCAAGCTAGGTGGTTAGCATTCCTTAGCAAGTACGAATTTGAGATACATCGCATTAATGGAAAGGAAAATAAGGCTACTGATGCATTGAGCAAAAATACTAGATTAAGTTTTGTGGCAGCAATCAGTACTTTTAAAATTGATCTGGAAAATCAGATCGAGGAAGGAATTAAGCAAGACAAAAATTACCAAAAATTACATGATAAAGTGGCTGAAAGTTCATCTGAAAATGTTATAACAAATTACAGTATTAATGAAAAAGGATTCTTAACTTACAAAAACAGAATTTATGTGCCTAATTTTTCGAAGATTAAGTTGCTGATTCTAGATGAAGTTCACAAGAGTCCTTCTTCAAGACATCCTGGTTATCAGAAAATGATAACTATGTTAAGAAATGAGTACTTTTGGCCTAACATGAAGAGTGAAGTTGTTGAATATATAGCTAGATGCTTTGACTGTCAGACTATTAAAGTTGAACATCAACATCTAGTTGGGCTATTGCAGCCCTTACCAACTCCAAAATGGAAATGGGAAATCATAAACATTGACTTTATTACAGGTTTGCCTAAAAATCAGAAGTAGAATGACTCAATTATGGTTGTTGTTGATAAACTTAGCAAGGATGCTCATTTTATTCTTGTTAAAACTACTTTCAAGGCTTATAACATTGCAGATATTTTCATGAAGCAAATTTTTCGCTTGCATGGAATTCCAAAGGTAATTATTTCAAATCGAGACTTTAAGTTCACTGGTAACTTTTGGATAGCACTGCTTAAAGGATTAAATACTAAGTTAAATTTCAACACTTCTTTCCACCCACAAACTGATGGTCAAACAGAAAGAGTAAATCAGATTTTAGAAAATATGTTAAGATTATATGTTAAAGATCAGCCATCTAAATGGGAAGATTACTTGCGCTTAGCAGAATTTGCCTACAATAATAATTATCAAGCATCTGCTAAGTTAAGTCCATTTGAAATTTTGTATGGAAGAAAATGTTGTACTCCAATTTCGTGGGATAATCCTGTAGATAGATTGATGTTAGGAGCAAATCTATTGAAAGAAATGGAGCTAACTGTGAAACAGGTTCAAGGTAACTTAAAAGTTGCCCAAGATCGGCAGAAAAGCTATGCTGATTTGAAACGCACACAAAGAGAATTTCAGGTAGGAGACCATGTTTTCATAAAGGTAAATCCCAAGAAAAGTTCTTTGAAGCTTGGGATTTGTGCTAAATTAGCACCAAGGTATTGTGGACCATTCAAAATCGTATCAAGGATAGGAGTTGTTGCATACCAATTGGAATTTCCCTACAATTTAAAAATCCACAATGTTTTTCACGTTTCTGTTTTAAAGAAGTATGTGCACGATGCTACTCATGTGCTGAATTGGAATGACATACAGGTGGAACCCGAAGGAGATTTTCAGGTGGAAATGGACTGTATTCTAGACTGGAGGGAAATTATGCTTCGGAATCGCACCATAGGGCAGGTAAAGGTGCAATGGAAGCACCTTAGACCTGTTGAGGCTACTTGGGAGTTGGAAAGTAATATGTGGGTAGCATATCCAGTTCTGTTCCATGAGGAACTTGATGATGAATAAGCAACATCGAGGACAATGTTGAGCTTAAGAGGGGGTGTTTGTAACATACCCTTTAAGCTGGAAAACATTTTGTGTTAAGAAACATTATGATAACTTTTATTGTAAATTTTATATTGGACAGGTGTCCAAGGATGACTGTAATTTGCACAATATATTATTATTTAATAAATAAAATAGGAGAAAAACACCTAAGAGGACTGTTGAAAGAGTGGTTACTGATCCACTAGGTGGAATGGAATCTGGGGTAGAAGGCAATGGACAAGTGGCAGCATCATGATGCAACTAACTAGCTGTTGTTATGGGACAACTCCCTTGAAATGTGGTCATAGTGCCCTGAAAGATGGGACTGGAGCTTGAGGCTCCTTTATTCCAAACTGACCACTAAAAGACCTAGGCAGTCTATATAATAGCCATCAAATATGGAACTGAGGTTCATCACTTTTCCTGACGAGGAAATTTACCTTGGGGTTTTGCTTTGTTTGCACCCAAGAGATTTGATGAGGGGATATGTTGTTGTTGATCATGTTGTGAGTCTGCCAAACTCTTATTGAGTTCAGGAGGTTGATGCTGAGTGGAGAAGGCATTTTTCAGGAGGTTGATACTGAGTGGAGAAGGTATTTTTGAGTGCCTTGCTTCTACACAGATTCCACCCACTTATTGGATCAGTAACCAGGCTCGAGGGTTCATTAGAAGTCAGCAGTTGAGCTGCTTCTTCTGGAGTAGGTTGGGAGGAACAGGCCTCCTTGGGTGTTTGTTAACCTATCGTCTTTTACAGGTTCTATGGTCTTATCTGTTTTTTTTTATTTACAAGTTCTGTTATCTATTTCTGTGTATTTTAAAGTTTTGTTTTCTACTAAGTTTTTTTTACTGTTTATTTCATCAAGTTCATTTCAGTTATTCTGAATATTTTAATGATTTTGTATAATCAAAATGATTGAATAAATGATCTTTGCATTTTTCCCCAAGCAAAAAGGAACAGCATCGTACTCTAGTACAGAGATAGATTAAAAATAGATAAGTCTGATAGGAAAAAGCCAAGTGAATGAGAAGATTAAATTATTATAATTTCTCAAGTTTCTACTTTCTGTTTAATTCCTGCATTTACATTACAGTACCCTTGTTATTAACTATTTTTAGCTAGGTGTATTCATAATTTATATATAATATTTCTCTTTATAAATATCTCAGTTTTCAAAATAATTATGTTTCTGTTTTAATAGCATAGGATTTATTTACCTATTCTCAGTAGTAAAAATGTTCTTATTTATATTAGAATAAATAAATATTTACTTACAAAATATAGCAAAATGATATTCTTCTACAAACATCAAGTATTTCCATTTATTGCATGTGTAATTCATACATTGTTTTATACAATATTTACACATTGAAAATGAGGGCATTTGTTATTCCTGCCAAAACCCTAATAGAGTTATCATTCACTGACCTATAGTAAACATTTCAATTTCAACATCAAGTTTAACTTTATTTCTCTTTACATTTAAAAGCGTCCCAATGTAAACATGATTAAATTGTAATCTCAACAGTTCACAGTAGAAAACTTGTTTATTATTATCGTTTAGGACAACATTCTGGTACTCATTTCTTTTAACAATAGACGAATCTTTTTCAAACAGAAGTATCAAGATAGGTAAGCTCAAATTTCATTTCATAACAATATCAAAGACAAAACCAAACACTTACACCTTAAACATGCATGTAGATCGAGTAGTTAAGATTTAACTTTCAAAACGACTGTAGGAGATTTTCCAAACATTTTTTAGTGAACACAGGTTTATGCCGAGACCTCATCTAAGAGCTTAGTTAAGATTTTATTTCCAAAATAAAGGCTAAACCCTAGCACTGGAAACACTTCCCCATTCTTTTAAGATGCGGAACATTTTTATATTTAAAGGAAGTGCTTACAGGCCATAAACCTCATCAACAAATTCATCTATTCATTGTTCCTATAAAACAAAGAGTCGTATCTTTCACCCATCGATTTATAACCAAGATGAACACAGAGTTTACCAAAAGACTTCCGTTACATTTCACACAATTATAACTTCTATTTCATCAAACCCTTAATGCGGGATCAGGTTTCTAACATAAACAAAACTTCATACAGGCCGTAATACATACCTAGATATAAATTATCTAGCCTGTAGCAAACCGACACATCGTTTTATAGACTTCAAACACTTACATTATAACTTTAACCATATACAAAGGAAAAACGATAACATTAATCGTGAAACACCATGTATTACATTATTCAAGTCTGAGGGTAAAATCCCTGTTTATAAAACTATTGCATTCAAAACCAAACATGGCAGTTTCCTTATGGGTCGAGGCACATCCTCCCCATACTTCTAAAAAGATCTTAAACCCTATGTACAGAACTCTCAAACAAGTCGAGTATCGAATCCACCTAAAGACAATTTCTAAGACTGATAACAGAAAACTTTCAACATTGTACAAACTAGAAGAAGCTTGACTCTATTAAACTACAGAGGTTATGAGTTCAAGACTCAGGGACTACGCCTCCATAGGCAGAACAACCTAACTAAAATCCCTCAACCTATCGGCCACGCAGAGCTTCCACTTCCAAGAACAAAAGACACAATAACTCATCGAATGCAGCGAGGGTAGGGTTTAACCAACGCATTGAAACCCTCACAAGATCGACGGTGGAGATCAATGGTGAGGTTTACGAAATTACAAACTATCTATCACATTAATTGCGACATCATTACAATTGCACGATGAGCCATGGTGGAGTCATGGTGGAGCTAGCTCATCAACAAGAGAAAATGTATGCCCACACTTCAACACTTTAAGAGCTATAATCATGTTGGTAGCACATGGTCGAGCACACTAAGTAGTGCCACATCGGAACTCCATTATCTTGGCAGTTATGTGCATTCAATGCCTAGGTTTCGTTTACAGCTTCCAACCTGTAGTGCATATCAACGTTCACATCACATTAATCAATACATTGGATTTGCATATGTTATGATCGAAAGTTTACACCTTGTCACAACACATTTGTACATAGTTGGATAGATAGCTCCATAGTTCTCATAGCAACGTATGATCACATAGTTTGCATATAGTCCACATAACATATAGTTTGTATAGATTTCAACCCTCGCATGATATTACAAAGTTTGCATATAACTCATATCCATTGCATAATAAGTTATTAAGATTCCTAGGGTAGGATATATAATAGGTTATCGCAATGCACACATATTGCATAGTTAGCATATAAATTATATGTGCTTATAGTGTCACATAAGTACCACATAGGGTATCACAAGGCACACAACTCACATTACATAACTATGATAGTTATTACAATGGCAACAAACTCTATTTTGCAAGGGTTAGATAATAATCCTGTAAACACTTTAAATAGACCATAGAGTCATACATTATGAATGGATTTAGACATACACTTACACACCTAAAATGTATGATGAAAGAGGAACATTCCAGACTAACACTATCATCACAGGTTATAGACCCTAAAACAAGTTAACAAACAGTTGTACTTGGAACTTCCACAATTTGCCACGGAGGTAGAAGGTAGGCTGTTACATACAGACAACATGAACGGAAAGCAAATAAATCTGGGTACAACACTGCGATGCGAACATTATAGATCTTCTTTGATAAATTGTTGATTACCTTTCGCAACTTTAATCTCCTACCTGCAAATCTGTCACAAGTACGAATTCACATGCTTTAGCATGAATGCTAAGTAAGCCTCGGGGCGTCTGCAGGACCCCTTCATTAATCAAATAAAAGTACATTAGTCAAACAATTGTTTCAACATTTATAAATAACAGCAATAGAGATGTGTAGCAGCACAATTAAATATGGATAACATCAAGACTTAAGTAGAAATTTGTTTGTTGCAAACCCTTACTTAATAAACCATCATGGCATTTAATAAAGCAAGATAACATTTCATGCATTGTTCTATTTCTACATTCATTAAATAAGCAATAAATGTCAAGTAGAAAAGTTTTAAATTTTAGTGATTTTTTCGTGATGTTACACACAGTCTATCAAACCAATGTTGTCGACCAAAGGAATGATCGAAACGACAAGAACGATAACCGATGATACGACAGAAGAAATGGAAACTTCATCGTCGAGGAGGATTTCAATATCGTGAATGAAACACCAGAAATTGAGCTCCTCGACCACGTCGACGCCTACAATTCTTTACATGTATGAGTGAAGACCATCTTTTTGTCGACTGTCCCTTCAAGGATTAGACAGATCTTAAATTTTGTACCAAGTGTGGGGTGGGTGATCACTTCTTGGAGGATTTCCCCACAATACTTGAGAAAATTACTAATAAAAAGAATGTTAACATCTTTTCTAACTAGTGTTATAAAGTCTGATATTGTTAAAACTAAGAATCTTCAGATTGTAACTCGTCAAGGAACTAAAATTGGTGCCGATAATCCACAAATTAGAAAAATCAAAAGTAAAGATGATTTTCCTAATCCAATTGCACAAAATCACTTATATAATAATGCTGCAAAAATATTTCAAGAGTTAGCATCACAAGAAGACAATGATGAATTTCAACAAAGCCATGTTAATGAACTTCTCAATTTAATAACCAAGGAAGAAGCTGTCGCAAAATTTATAGACCTATTACACAACATTAAAAGTAAATCGGTCGAAGGAAAACAAACTAAAAATCTCTTTCGACTAAGTCAGAGGGATAAAAATGATGCAGACCCATTTGTCGAATTAGAAATCGAAGGATACTCTGTTTGACAAGTCGTCCTTGAATTCAGATCACAAGAAAATATCATGACTAGAGATACTTGGGAACATCTTGGTCAACCACAACTACATGAGTCGGGCATCTATCTTAAAATAGCCGACCAAGGATTGATCGAACCAATTGGGGTATGGAAAAATGTCAACACATCCATCATGGGCATAACTACACAAGTTTACTTTGAAATTATTGACCCAAAAGAAGGATCCAATTCCTTTCCTACCTTAGTTGGCCCACCATGGGGAAGGAAGATGAAAGCTTCAATTTCTCTTGATAAAGATAGAATAAAAATTAA
This sequence comes from Larix kaempferi, assembly GCA_027924585.1. Taxonomy (NCBI): domain Eukaryota; kingdom Viridiplantae; phylum Streptophyta; class Pinopsida; order Pinales; family Pinaceae; genus Larix; species Larix kaempferi. The sequence continues at coordinate 5,068,465 of BSBM01000290.1, read as the reverse complement.
AGGAAATGGGAAGAAAGTGATTGTGCCCATTCAACCTTCACTAGGACAGCCTTGGATAGAACCTATCGATGACGACATGGACATTCAAAGGTTATATTAAGTAGAATCAGAGTGCACATATGTTTCACTAATTTTAAAACATATGAAAATAATGAAGACTATATTGAGACTAATGCTTAAGGAGAGATCCACCTCGGAAACCCTACATTAGTCGGATATAATTCAAATGCTAAACTCTACGACTGGAAAATAGAGAATTATGAATTACAAACACGAGAATGTCGAATAATTGAAGTCATCCCCAAGAAGAAAATCCAACATTGCTTTTCTATCTTCATCATTCCAAATATTTTCGAAATAAAAATCAAAGAATATCTGACTCTCACACCAGTGAGACACTGAGAAATGCGTAGTCAGGTATTCCCCCATCAAGATACAAAGAACGAGAACCGCCTGCATTCCATGTCGAGGAAGTATCAAAGAATATAGGAGAACAAGGTCGATTTCAAATTTTGGCCGAAACGTCCACAAGTCAAGCTACAAGATGGTGGGTTACACAAAGGAAGAGAAGAGAAAACTCCGACAAGAATAGTACAAAAATCAACACAAGTATAAGTTCATATGAAACCAGACGACAACACTCGAATCACGAAAACCGACACGAAAATTATAGTCAAAATGGAACAAGCCAAAAAGAAACCATCGAACAAAATACTTGACCTACCCGACACGCATCTGACTACAACACCAACTAACGAGAAAAGTTAAGTCATCAAACCCAACATAAAGACTAAAAGAATCGGTATGTAGCGAACAAAGTACCGACCAACTGTCAATCAAATTTATTGCCACCATTAAAGTCGCAATTAATACAACCAACCAATACGTGCTCACCCGTGCCTCACAATTTTGATACAAATACTGAACTGGAAGAGGCTTGGATGTTATTCTGCCAAGATCTCAAGCAAGAAATCACCGCTACTCCCTAAAATACAGAACTGACCACGAAAACAAAAAATCCTGCAAACAAAATGTCTCCCAGGAAATCTTAAGCAACCACATGATCCGCAGCTTTGAAAGTTCGACAACTGGAAGAAGCAGGTAGAGCATTAAAAGTTCAACTCTAGAACGTTAGTAATGCAAAAATTGTGGAACAACAATGGAAAAGAATGTGGAATGAAATTTTGGACTGGGGAAAGGAGCCCAATGGCCGATGGCAAGAGGAAGCTCAAAAAATCCGAGCAAGCACCATATTGAACTATATTCACTCACCCTTGGTCAATAGCCTTGGAGGACTCAAAGAGGTGATAGCGCAGTTTATTCTGAGCAGATACCACAATGGAAAATTCTACTTCAAAAAACCAATTGAGATCAATGGTGACCTGATCTATCAGATCCTCGGATTATCAAATAAAAGGGATAGAGTACCTATTCGACCAAACCTTGCCTTAATACAAGAATTCATAGGTACCCCCGCAGGAAAATATTCCAGAGGGTTAGTTGTTAACCAAATCATCTATGGCACACATAAAATAATGGTGAGAATTGTGTCAGCCATGCTAACCAGTACTGGTCGAGGATTCGACCTCAAAATAGATATGCTTGATACCGTGTAGAATGTGGCTACAAAAGAAAAAATCTACCGATGGGTTGATCACTTGGTGAAGATTGTCCAACATATCTGCCATAAATGCCAAGAGGAGGGATCCAACATCCGTTATCCCTCGTTGATCATTTAGATTGCAATGGCTCACCTTCTACCCACATGTGATAAAGAGTTCATTGCATCCTCGGGGCCAATAATGTGGAACTTCCGTGCATTCTCACAAGGCGGAAGTCGACTCGGTGCGACGACATCTAAACTTTGGCTTGAAAATTGGTTCCAGGAATTAAAAATCCAAACACTTAGATGGAGAGTCCCACAAAATGTTTGTAGAAGTCTTCCTCCAACTGCACACATCTAGGTAGCACTCGACCACACGTCGGTATGGTATCTATAGGGACTCAACTTTTATCCTACTATCAAACTCAAATTTTATCCTACTATCGAAAGAATATTTGAAGAACTACGCTGACAGTCCAATATTATCATTAAAATACCACCACTAGAAAAATTGGTCGACCAACCAATAGTTGAACCTTTGACAGATGCCAAGAAAGAAGAAGACTATGAAGTCTGAATCTACCTCAACACATTTATGATGATTCCTGAGCAGATTGTCAACATCAATCCTCTAGGGATTGCGATGACTCCTCGCTAGGAGCCAGTGGATCCATTTGACCCGTCGGATGATAATACTTAGTTCGATACTCCACTCCCAAAATATGCATTCACAAAATAAAACATATGTCACATAGCCGATGAGATATTCAAGGCACGACAGAACATAATGCACACAACATAAGGAAAAGGGAAGTGGAATCTTATACTCCAGGAGCCGACATAAGAAGATAATGCTGAAATTTTCAACTGCGCATCACAAATATTGGAAGATGCTGCCAAAAACAAAATATCTATAGAGAAGTAGCTAGGGAAATTCCTTACAGAAGAAAATCAACAACAGGTACAGGCACCACCGAGCAAGAAAGTAAAATTCACAGACAGAACACATGTCGACCTCACTAACAGTCCATCACTGCCATCCCCAACTGCTATTATGGAAGAAGATATACCAACTACTTCAACTACTGTCACCCCACCACTCACTACTGCTTCAGTTTTTAGCCCCAATTTTGTACAGTAGCTCCACTCTCCCCCCAAAAAAAAAAACAGATTGAATTTGACCTACGTGAATTCATTGACCAGCTATCGACAATCCTCCTCGACTAGAAACAACTTATCATAAAGAAACCATTCGTATCCGAATCCAACTCGCCACCTGACTTAACTCCATTAGATTTCCATATCGCTGAACAAATGCCACCACCATCAACCTCCATTCCAACCATCATCGGATACCAAAATCATTATAGAGAAAACCCCCAACCCTATAAGTGAGGCTGCATCACAACAAACATACACCTTTACACCCATTCCAATTGACTAGTCCACTACACCTCCATTACCGAACCCCTCAGTTCAGGATGTCGTCAACCTGTTGGACACCACCGAGATACCACTGGACAATTTCGAAACTCCCCAACCGCCTGCTGAAACTGCTGCAACAAGTAACCAATAATTTCCTTCATTGCAGGAAAACCTGACCTAGACCGGTTATTATGATCTACCTCACTCCCCACCGCCAGAACTCGACACAACCGACCTACCAACTTCACCGCCAACCTCTTCCACAATACCGCCTACTTCCCCACCACCGAATGAACCAAATACAATCGAATACCCAACTCCAGTCGATGAACCTGAAAGTCCAACTGCACCTAATGTTGACTCAACTCCTATAGCACCAGCATAATAAAAAAATGAAGAAACACACTCGACATGAGATAAAGAGGTGACAGACAAAGAAAACCCCACAGAAAAGCATACATAACTTCAAAACACAAAGGAAAAAGTGTCAAAAAGGAAAAAGAAAAAGAAAAGAAGAGAGAAGAAGAAGAAAGAAAAAGAACAACAGAAACAACAATAACATATGCAACGCTTTCAACAAAATCCTCTACTCACTGTCCATCTAGATCAGCTGGGTCCTATTGCCACTTTTGACCCTAGACAACATAAAGAAGAAGAATAGCATAAAGAAGAAGAACTAGATCTACTCGCAGTCGCTATCGACTGAGAGCGCAAGAAAATAAGAAATGAAGACAAAGCGCACATTAAAAAACTACAAGCAGAGCAATCTTCATTTTTAGCTAAGTGTGAAAACTTAGTACAACAAATAGTACCACAAGTAATACCACTCTCGTCGAGAACCGACACCGAAAAACTGCTCGACAAAGCATATTCCTTATTTGAAAATGCCATGTCGACTCTCCACACACAACTGACTAAGGAATGACATGATCAAGCAGAAGAAACCTCTATTATCATGACAAACTAGTATACATACTTCATAGAAGAACACAATCTATTATCACAATATGCCACAGAAGCTACTACGACCACATAAGTATTATGCAACTAGTATACACATTATGGAAATGTGTTTGTTGAAATGCAGATAACCCGTGATCTTATTAACAACCTCCAACGGAAATGACAGGATGATGATGAAGCTTTCACACAAATCCTTGATGAGCAAATCAGTATGAAGCATAGAAATCTAGCAACTATGGAGAATACAGAAGATCAATGGATCACACAAGCTCGATTAAGCTTGACAAAATTAGACAAGATCAGACCACAGCTTCAGCGCCTGCTCTCCATTGTCGACAACAAAACACTTGTATTAGGGAAAGACATGATCAATATTCGAGATCGACCGGTTCATGAAAAAATGGAGAACCTATCTAGCCTTACCACCCTTACTATCGATATTCAGAATGCACTCCATGAGTGGGAATATTTTCAACATCACCTATCAATATATGCATAAGCCATTGTTGAAACTTGTGTCCAACAACAATTGTCTACAAGCACCATTCAGTACCAACAGTAACGACAAAAATTCTTTCATTACTCAGTTTTGTTTAATTTGTTCAGTTTAAATCTAGTTTCGTTAGCATCTCCCTATTTCTTCGGGACGAACAAAGGTTTTGTTGTGGGGGAGATATTGGAGGAGCCTAGGTCGGCTTCTCGATTCGGTCCTCCGTCCGACCACTTCATAGAACATGTCGAACCGACGTGTCGACTAGGTCCTCCATTCGAACACTACATGTCGAGTCAGTTAGTCACGTTGGTTAGTGAACCAGCGGGTCGTTATGTAACTGTCTATAAACTATATATATAGGTTGGAGAGCCAGATACAAGGTGGCACTCAGACATTGTATTGTACTTTGGTTCTGAGTATATATAAAGACTTGTTGGCTCTTCCACCATTACTTATCTTGTGTTCATATATATATAATTGCTTGTTTAATCTATATCATGTATCGTTGGTAACTATGCAATCCACTTAACTACAATGGTTGAGCAGCTGCTTTCGGTAGTGCACCAAAAGCCTCTGTATTTCCACAACAAATCCTAGTGCTATTGCATTGAATTCATTGGAGAAATCCAATGAGGTCTAGCCAGGTGTGAAGGATTCGGATAAAAGTTCCTACTATCCTAAAGCAGTGCTTAGTAGTAGTCTACCTCCTTATTGAGAGTTTTTTGCAGGTTATTCAAATTTTTTGATTGCAACAACAGTTGCAGCAGTTACAACAGTTTTTTGTAGTTGCAATAGTTTTTTTTGGAGTAGCAACAGTTTCACCTTGTATTCGCTCGAGCAGTTGTAATGGACAATTCAAACTCTCCTCTCTCTCCTAGGATCCTAACATCCTTCAATTATCTTGATTGGAGGGATGATATGCATATGGTATTGCAAAACAAATCATTGTACATGGTGACAATGGGGAAGGATCCCAAACCAACATCAGCTGTGGATAAAACCAAGTATCTAAATAAATTGGATGAAGCATTTGGTTTCATTTGTATTCATATTTCCAGATATCTACTCTTCCACATCGAAGGATTGAAGACTCCAAGAGAGTTATGGTTGAAGTTAAAGACCCTCTTCGGAAAAAAAAATGAGCTAAGAGGCCATATTCTAGAAAATGAGTTGATTGCTCTACAACCGAGCAGTTTTGAGACCATTCATCAGTTCGTTTCAAAATTCAAATATATGGTTATGCAATGCAAGAAGTGTGGCATTGAGAAGAAGGATGAACAGCTGGTGCTATCCATTCTGAGCAAGCTAGGTCCTGAGTTCTCTATCTTTGTATCTACCTTCCATTCTGGGTGAATGTCAATCCCTAGTTGGAAGATTCCCTCGTTGCATGTTTTCATTGAATCTCTCATCCAAGAACAAGATAAGCTAATCCAGATGGGTGCCTTGAAGGGCTCCAAAGATCAAGCTCTTATATATGGAGAACCAAAAAGTGCGAATGGGAAGGGGGAGCACAAAGGAAAGGATAAGAGACAATTTTAACCCAAGCATAATGCCAAGTCAAGTCCATCCGAAGGAGCCTCTAGCTCTAAGAAGGACAAACAAAAGGGATTTGAGAAATACAAGTGTTCCTATTGCAAGAAACGAAACCACCCAGAGAGATCTTGCATGCAAAAGAAGATAGATCAGATTACCAAGATTCTTGAACATCACAACATTGCCCTCCCAAAAGGTGCAAGAGAGACTGATTCTGGAAGTGAGTCTGATGGTCATGAGAGATGCCATGCACTGAAGGATGGGTTTTCAAAATCACAAGCCCTCCTCATAGATTCAGGAGCCTCCAACCACATGGTTTCCTCCAGCAAATCATTTTATTCTCTAGATCTCAAAGATGGTTCGATTATTCACATGGGAGACAACTCTCAGATCTTTGCTGAAGGGAAGGGCACAGTACATATGGAGCATGGAAAGTTCAAGAATGTTCTATTTGTGACTTCTTTGTTGGCAAATTTGTGGTCTGTATATCATATGACTCACACAGGTTCACCAAAGAAAGTGGTCTTTGGTCCTGACATAGTTGAGATTGTAGAGATCTCTACTGAGAATATTATAACGAAACAGTTTGCAAACCATGCCTCCAAGGAATATGAATTCTCACATTTTTTCCATACTCTCTGCCTACCCCATTAGAATCTAATGAAGATCAGAGTGTTAATTTTCGTATTGTTGGTTTTAGCCTGAATTATGTTTACACATGCAATACATGTATTTATGTCTATCTCCTCAAAAACAGTAAATGACTTTCATTTGTGATTTTATTTTTAATTGGGCACCTACTTGATTGCATTAAATACTAAGGCGATTTTTATTGCTAGTTTTATATTAATTGTCAATTTGGTTGGTGCATTTATAAGTTTGGTTCATTTGTGAAAATATGGCTACATAAATATTAAAAAAAACATGAATATTAAATTATGTTGAACCGCATGAACAGAAACTCTTGATAATTATAAAGGTACCCATGAAATTCGTAGTAGTTTGCTCGTCAATTGTGCAAAATTATATGGTTATCTCATATATGTAATCATGGATTTATTTGGATGCAACAAGACGTGGTATCTTATTGAAAGTATTACTAAGATTTGAATAACCTTATCATTGATTGTTATACTTTTACTCCTTGAAAAAAGAATTCATACCAAATTTATTCCATGAAATGTGAGCTTTGCTTCGTATTCTTTACTTGTATTGGAAATTGATATAATGTCAAGGGCCTAGGCTTGTTGGATTGTATACATAATTATATAAATAAATATATACTATATGCATATGCATAATTATAGAAATAAATAGGATATACATATATGCATATGAATGATACCCATCATGTGAAGCTACGTTGAGGTATGATATGGAAATATAATAAATTGTGTTTAAGGTTTACACTGGCCATGACATATAAAAAAGCGTGTAAACGGAGGTATGTTATTATAAATGACTATTAAACTTTAATTGGTTTAAAAGTTGATTTAGGATGCTCTAATAGTAAAAAGCTTGCAATTTTGGTAATAGGTCTCGCATGAGACTTATGGTATAAGAGAGATCGCAACAATTAGATAAGACTCCTTTGATTAGGAGGTTAAATGGATGATAATTATATTTTTAAGAAAGAAATTTATTAATTCATATGCTTGATTTTATAAGGTTTTTAATATGTCCTTAATTAAGTTGGAAGTATACTTACTCAATTCAAAATAAAATTGGGGATTTTACTTAATAATATAGAAGTGGTGGTTCTTAATAGTAAACCTAATAGATGAACATGTTAGTTACTTTTAAGATTGCATATCTTCAAGAATTTTCAATACTTAATTATCAGTGAAACTAACATGTTTGAGATTTTGAATGAGTTTAAGGAAAAATTTTGCACCCCATACCCCATTCCCCATAATTACGTCAAGAACTTTGGGTGTGTTATAGCTCTAAGTATGTGTATAGTGACAGGTAAGACAGTTTATCAACTGACTCACTATATAACAAAAAGAGGGACATAGAGGACGGGAGAAATACACACAGGGTTACGACGACAGTGTCAGCTCTCGATAGCATCCACACACAAGTTCAAATCCTGTTCATCTTTACTTGGGTGGGCGTGAAGTCATATGGGTGAGACCATAACAGTTTGGTCACATACGAGGTTGAGGGGCACACAGTAAAAACACTCTTACTCCTCGACACCATTAGTCTCACAGAGTGTAGCCGGATGATTTATGGTAACGAATCCTAAAATCACTACACGGAATCCCAGCACAATAGTAAATTGAGAAATTATTGTTGGTAGGACCCGACGATGTTGTACCTAGATAGTAAAATGAGTAATTATTGTCGGAAGGACTCAACGATATGGTACCTAGACAATTAAGGAAAAAAAGTGTTGTCAGAAGGACCCAACGGTGTGGTACCTAGACGAATAAAAGAAATTGATAAATGAACACCTATGTATTTGGCATATAGTATTGCAGTATTGCATTAGATTAATTGTGCATTAAATGACAATTTATAATTATGTATTTGGCATATAGTATTGCACGAGATTATTTGTGCATGAAATGTTTATTTGTAATTATATATTTGACGATAGTTAAATATGGATCAAATGATATACTAGGAGTCATTAACTAGTCAACTCTACCTGCACCCACTAAAATAACGATTGGAATTCTAGCATTAGGGACATCTAGGAAAAAAATGTGGGAAGTATGTGCACTCTCATGAGAGATTAACACATGGATGGGTGAATATTTGTATTAAATAATTTTGCATAAAAGAGTAATTTTTAATGAGAAAATCATTCAAAAAATAATCTAACACCCCTTAAATCTCAGTCGCTTAAATTCATCAAGATCACGATGTGTTTGGAGTAAGGCATTTTTTTCACAAATTTTAGATAATGAACTTCTATTGTTTACAAACTGAAACATCTATTAATCCCATTGTGCAGTGAAGTATTTAACATATATATCAAAATTGCACCATGCCTGATTTTATTATATATATTAGGTGATGTGTGGAGAGACTTTTCCATTTATAGTTTTAACATGTGTATTCTAATGTATACGAATAGGTGGAGCATTCAAAAGGAGGCTATACACAAGAGTTTTCATGTCTCAAACTTATTTTTGTTTATTTTATTGAATAAAGTTTCAAAATAAAAATGTAAAAGTTCTTTTTGTTTGTACGATAAAATATATTTATTTGAACATGAAACATTCCAATTGAAACCTTAAAAAAAAAATTCCCAAAGGCGTCACATGTCAATCTCGAATAGCTTAAAATCCGATGTATTCACTCTTTCAAAGATCGCTTTCATACCAATTTGTTCTATTTTCACGGAATAATCAAATTCAATTTATAAAATCCAAAATCTTCCTTCGATGATGGAACCTCATAGTCTTACCAGCGTCTGACTCTAGTGAAATATTTTGAGTTAAGGAACAGAGAAAGATTTGCTGCTTCTTTCACCCATCAACCTCTCATCTTTGATAAAGCTTCAAGTTCCTTCCGTGTACCCCAAGAATTGCCCACACAGAGATTTAATCCTCCATTGATAAAATCTGCTTCTATCTCCTCCTATAATAATGCGAGACTACAAGCCTTGTCCAACCAAGCCAGTAAAGCTGCTGCATCTGAGTTTTCTTCTTCTTCTGTCGAAAAGTCTCCTGTAAATGAGTCTTCTGTACAAACTTCTTTTTCTGGTCTATCCGACTTTGAACATAGAGGCCAACATGCTGCATGTCAAGCATGTCAGAAAATAAAACAAAAATTAGTTCATCAACAAAAATAGAAACAAGTTGACCTACCTTCTTTAGGTATGTTCTCGGTCTTACTTTCCTTGCAGATGATGTCTTTACCAAGAGAAGGCAGTAGTTTAGAAGTAATGAACTCTGGCCAAAGATCTTTTGTTCCCGGTAGGAATCTGCCTGAATCTGGATTTAGGCAATATATAGTAGATGTCTAGACTAAAAGAGAATTTTTTCCTTGTAAGTCTTCTGCCCAAGACCAAACTGTTTCTGATGAAGTCAAGCTTGCAAATTGGGGAAATTTACAACAGGTCCACACTGCTAGAAACATAGATGACATGGCTCAAGATATTTTGCTTCTGAAAAGACAATGTGCAGATCAATAAGAGCATCTAAATAAAATTGAAACAAAGCTTGAACTGCTAGATCACTTATTACATGATTCTATAGAAATCCGTATGGCCATAGAACAAGCTTCTCAAAAGCTTGAACGAAGATTAGCTGTCCTAGAACATCTCTGGAGTAAAACAGAGAATCTTAAGAAAAAACAGTATGTGGTCCCAGACCATGTTTTGAAAGCTGCAGCAAAAGGGCATACTAAGAGTCACTCTTCAGGTCAGTTCAGTGTGTTGCCTGAAGATGAAATGCCAGAATGGGATTTTGGTGAAAGTGATGTAGTTAGGGAGAATGTTGAGGAATGGATCAAAGAGTTCAAAGGTTTTAAACCTGCTTTAGATCCTAAATATTTGGTTAGTTTAAATGCATTAAATGATGAAGGATCCTCTAGCCAAAGAAGAGAGTTAGCTCCTCCCCGCTTTGATACACATATGCCAGATGTTGCTTCAGCTTCAGCCGCCCCTGCCAAAGTATTCCACTTTGGTATCAATTCAATGAATGATATAATATCCCAAATGCCTGAGCAACCTGTATTGAATATACAATGTCAATCCAGGGAAGATATTAGAAATGCAATACAAATGCTTGCTTAGTGGACTTTGTATAAAAAACAACAGGACCCAAATCTCACAGGACAAATGCTAGGAACCTAGCTCATAGCAGGTCTTTCGGGTTTAGCATATGAATGGTGGCGATGGTTGCCACAAGAAACCAGGAATGAGATGCTTGCTGTTGATGATGCAGATGAGCAAATTCTGAGTGCCCTAGGAAGAGAGTTTTATGACCCTGAAGAGGGAGAAGATTATGATCACCTTGCTTCATTATTCATGTCTGCTCGTCTTTGTGATTTAAGCAAGAGTGAAGAGTATTTTTGTTATATGCAGAAATTGTTAATCTCATCAGGAAAATCTGGTAACCCTGCATATTTAAAACATTATCTCAGAAGTTATCCAGGACATGTCCCGGATGCTGTAGAGCAGGCTTTAAAGGATAAAAAGGTAGAACTGAGAAGTTTGTCGCTTGCTCAAATTCATGCTCACATTATGGAAACATGGCAAGAGCATTGCCTAGAGAAAAGAGTGAGCAAAGATTTTAAAAGACATCAGAAGATGTATTCTGCTTCATTCTGCAAAGATGTTGCAGGAATGCCCGATTGGGGTTGTGGAGCACATAACCGAGGACATCTTGATCATTCTTCTTGCAAATGAAAAAAGAAGAAAAAGGGTTTCTACACATCTGAACCAAGGTATCACTTAGATAAACCCTATCACCATAGATCAAAGCATAAATATAAGAAGCACAGATATGATAAACCTTATCATAAGTCCAAATATAAAGCCAAACGATATGTGAAGTGCCAGACTGAAAAAGGAAAGAAAAATGTCTGTTTTATCTGTGGAAAATCATATCATTTGGATGCTAAGTGCCTAGAAAGAAAATCTCGACCTCGGCTTGCTGCTTTGTGTACTGGTTTGGATCCCACTTGGTGGGATTTATTTGAAGTTACTGTCAATTTTCCCAAACCCTCAGGTGAAGTTGTATATCTACCTGATGATGATACTGATTCTTCTGATTCCTGTACAGATTCTGATTTTGAGCCTCCTGTTTTAGCTAAATGTGATCCTCCTTCTTCCAGCTCATCCTCTGAGTTTGATTCCAGTTCGGATGCACATTTAGGGGGGTGTAGTAGTCTTCCTGAGTTTGATTTCTCTTTGTACATGTTTTCTAGATCTCCATCTAGATCTCCCTCCCATCAAATAGAAAAGCATATTGCTGACATTGATCTCTAGCTTTCTCTTATCCCCGTGTATAGACACCATGAGAGAACAGAATTAAGAGAAGAAAAGACCAGACTGCAAACACAGCTTGAAACATTGAAACCTAACAAAGGTAAAAATCCCATCTCTTCTCACACTCTGTCTGCCTATTATAACCCTGCTGAAATCTATCACGATTATCCCGGTAGCCATGAGGATATGCAATCCCATAGAAGAGACAAAGAAAAGCTTTTAAGGCTCCAGCTTAGAAAAAAACAAGATAAGCTTAAAGTAATGATCAAAGAAATAGATGATTTGAAAAATATGCTATCTACTTTGGTCCTTGAGAAAGATCAGTCCTCAGATGAGGAATTATCCAAACAAATTGAAAGAGCCTATTTCAACCCTGAAAATAAGGAAGAGTCACCTTCTTCAACTCCTCCACAGTCTCTGCAGTCTCAGAGTACTAATTTGTTAGGTGCTCTATCTGGTCCCAAATTGTTCATATCTTTACAGTTCTGTCCGCCTGAGTTTAAAGCTTATTCTGTGCAATGTTTAATTGATTCCGGTTGTCAGTTTAACCTTGGAAAAGGAAATTCCATTCCACAATTTTATTGGGAAAAGAGTCGAGAGTTTGGCTCTGCCATTGAAGTTTCCCCTGTGTCATTGTTTGGTAAAGTCAAGCATTTCCCTGTACAACTATCCGGTGTCAATAGTGATTTATCTTTATTTAGATTAGATGTCTTAAAGGAAGATTGTGTTTTAGGTTCATAATTTCTGCAAAAGGTCAGTCCATTTTCTATTGATACAAATAAAATGGTTTTTACCTGTACAGTCTTTGGAAAGTCAGTCCAGTTGCCTTTGAGTTTCACTCTTGTAAATAAATGTAAACCTATTCCAGTTGAGTCAGTTAGTACTGTTAAGGCAGTAAATTTAAATAAGATGGATCGCTGCATAGCTTATGCAGAAGTTCATGGTGATAAAGCCTTGGTAGCAATAAAAGAAAAAATTTAAAAAGATTGTTGTTCGGAGAATCCCAATGCATTTTGGACTCGAGAGAAATATTTTGTTTCTCTACCTTTTGACCCACTTCAAAAGATAAATCCTATGAAAGCATCAACTCGGTTGATGAGTCCCTCAGAAAGGGAGTTTTGTTCAAAAGAAATTCAGGAGCTATTGCAAAAAGGCTTAATCGAGCCATCAAAGAGCCCATGGGCTTGCAAAGCGTTTGTTGTAAACAAACACTCAGAACAGAAGAGAGGAAAGCCTCGCCTGGTAGTCAACTTCAAACCTCTCAATGTTGTTTTACAAAAGGTTAGATACCCATTTCCTGATAAATCTAGCTTGATGTAGAAGATTGTAGGTTGCACTGTGTTCAGCAAGTTCGATCTTAAATCTGGGTTCTATCAAATAGGGATTGGAGCGAAGGATCGTTTCAAAACAGCCTTTGTTGTCCCCCATGGACAATATCAGTGGAAGGCTTTTCCTTTCGGAATTAATAACGCTCCATCAGAGTTCCAAAAAAGGATGGAGGATATCTTCAGAGACATCCCATGGCTTGTTGTCTTTATTGATGATATTTTAATCTACTCAAAGAGCCTTCAAGATCATCTTAAGCATCTTCATTTTTTTTATGATCTTGTTTTTAAACATAGTTTGGTCCTATCTGAATCAAAGATGGAAATAGGAAAAACAGAAATGGATTTCCTAGGTTTTCATATCAAAAAGGGACAAGTTGTTTTGCAGCAACATGTGTTGCAATCGTTTGAGCATTTTCCAGATAAAATTCTAGATAAGACACAGCTTCAGAGATTTCTAGGAAGTCTGAATTACATAAGGCCCTTCTACAGAGGACAAGCAACAGACATACATTGTCTGCAACAAAGATTGAAAAAGAATCCTGTTGCTTGGTCGAATGAGATGACTTTGGCGGTTCAAACCATAAAGGCCAAAGTTAAAGAGTTACCAGCCCTCCATCTACCACAGGGCACTGGTCAATTAATAATTGAAACTGATGCTTCAAACACTACCTGGGGTGGTGTGCTGTTGGAAAAGATTGATGGCAGAGAGAATATATGTGGCTACGGATCAGGTTCCTTCAAATCTGCTGAGCTTAACTATCCGAGTAGCCATAAAGAGATTTTGGCTATGAAGAAAATGGTTAATCATTTTATTCTTTTTTTAAAGCCTGTTAAGTTTATCATTAGAACTGATTTAAAGATAATGCCAGGGATCTTTAAGAATGAAAACTTAATGGCAAAAAATAGTAGCCGAATTCTCAAATGGTTTATCTGGCTTTCAAATTTTGATTATGAAATTATTTATAAGCCAAGTTATCTCATTTGTCTTTCTGACATGCTTACTCGTGAGACTGTGCAGCCAGAACAAGCAGTCAGTTTGAAAATGTTTTCTGTTGGTTCAAGTTCCTCAGGTCAGAAAGAAGATAAGGGCAAAGGCCCTGCACCAACAGAATTGACAAAGCCCGACTATGTCAGGTTTGAGCCCCGAAACGCATTATTCATGAAGCCCTATGATGCAAGTTTATCCCCCAGCGACAGAAGAGAGCTTCTGGATTATGCAGATCGCCATGCGGCTGAGAAATATCTCAGTCTAACTTTGATAAAGCAGATACAGATGAATCCCTGCAAACTGCACATCATGGAACACTGGGAGCGTTCGGCCTTCAGAGGATTTACTCAGGCCCAAGAAAAATTAAGAAGGTGCAGAGAATTGTGGGTTGATTGCAACGAGGAGAAGGATGGTCCAATGTGGTATGTGGATATAGGTGAGGGAAACCTAACCTGGACCTCTTATAATTTGATTTTGCAATTCTGCAGAGAACAGACAGCCATTATCATCTGTGCAGACCCTGGAAATATCAGGAATAAAAAGTGGTCTGGATGGACGGAGATCCTTTTGGATAAATTATGCCCCAGACTTGATTGGACTGATCGTCGTGCAAATTTTATATTGCACATGGAAGCTGATATGCAGGTAGCGAATCAAAATAACTTATGGTTTAAATTCTTGTTGCGGCATCATGGAGGCCATTATAGTCCGCTAGAACATACAGTTCATGTCACACAGAAGTATATAAAACGTGACCAGAAAGGGAACCGTCTCGATACAAAAATACATAGGCGAACTTTGCCTTTAGACTTTCGGGTTGAGTCTATGTTTTCCAGTGAATTTATTGGCGAAAAGAATGAAGTCCTGCATGGATCGGATATTGAACAATGCTTCAGCACGGGGTTATACCCTCCTCTTGAGTACAAAGAAGATGCTGCTGTGCCTGATGATTCCCAAGAGGTTGACTCTCTCCTTGAACAACGAGAGTTGGAAGAATACCTCTATTCAGAGGATTTTGATTGTCCCTGTGGCGGTCAGCCAGTTGGACCTTCGGGTAACCCAGATCTGTTTTGTGTTTGCCGATCTGGCAAAGATTAAATGTAAATATTTATTTTTCTGCATTCAATAATTGAAGCCGTGGTGGGCCGGTAATAGTAGCTCCACAGTTGTATTTGTCGAGTTTGATTCCCCTACTTTTGGGCCCTATATGTCGGCCATGACAGATTCCTTTGTAGGCCATAGTTGTCGGCCACTTGTTTTGTCAGTCTGTCCAAGTCCCCATATGGCACTGCCTTTAAGGGATGAGATAATAATGGTGCAGTCCCACCATTACCTCGGATTCCCTCCTTTTCACTGCTTGGTGCTTGTTCTCAGTAATCAGATGACCTACTAGAGTGCTATAAAGAAAGGTCCCAGAGTTCATTTGGAGATGGGAGTCGAGTGCATCGAGCTAGTTAAGAGCTCTGCAACTTAGGAGGCTAGAGCCAAGCTGCTCCAGTAGTTGGAAGTTCTGCGAGGCATAGGAGTCTGTCCAGATCCGAAGGTTGTATGCTCTGCTGATTGCCCTTGTGGTATAATATAGCATCAAAAGACCAAGGTTCGACCTCTGTAAAAATATGTCGAGTCTGTAAGGTGTGCTAGTAGGCATATCACTAGATCCCCAGGAAGCCTCCAAGTAGGTTCATCGCTCTACGAGGTTCTGAACGGTAAATGGGCCAGCGACATTATGTCTAGGCACTCAGTTCTGAGTTTGTGTTTATGGTGATCAGCTTTGCCCTCCGAAGCCGATCCACACATGAGTCTGTAATTTGATACTGCAATCATAATATAAAGCTTGAAGTTCTGCGGAATTGCTGTAAAAGAAAGAAAGATAGATCCTGGAGCGTATCAAGTGAATTATATTTTTATAATAATTATAATGTATTTGGATTACTTGGAGTGTATCCATGTTAATTTCAACTTCGCTAAAAAAAAATGCATGATTATCTTTTTATATTAATTCCATCTCGTAATATAAAAAAAAGGTATTAGACATGGATAATAAAAATAAGAAATTATCTTTTCATATTATGAAATAATCAATAATGGAATGTTTAAATTAATTCCATCTTGTAATTAAAAAAAAAAGGTCGTAGGCACCTTCAAATATTGGAGTGTGTGACTTGAAATGGTGAGATGTTGGAGTGTGTGATGTTAATAAGAAAAGTTGTTTCTGTATTAATTTAAAAGTGACTATTTTACTATTTTGAAATAGTTATTAATTGAATTTTATCTTTACTCTAAAGGAAAAGTTCTTTAGATTTCATTTAAAAGTTATTACTTTAAAATAGTTATTAAGTATCAATTTTAATTAATTATGGTTTGACTATAGCAAATGATTTAATTTTGGTTAATTTTAGTGTATTTTATTAATAATTATTATTTAGAGTCATGTATTAAAAGTGAAGTGAGTAGTAAGGAAAAAGGGTTTTGAATTGCTAAATTAATTTAGATAATAATAAAAAATGTTGTGCAAGATCAACACTTATTCTAAAGCCTTATTGAGCTAAATATGTGACATTAAATGGATGGGAAATAATATAAGTAAGAGGGTAATGTAGAACATGTTATATATTATGTATTTTAAACTATTGATCAAAATTCAATGGGTCATGTTGAATATGAGGTATTTTATGTACTTTAAAGGTTGATTAGAAATCAAAGGATTAGGTTGGATGTGGTACATTCTATACGTATATAGATAGAATGTATTGTATATGTTGATTGAAATCATCAATTGTGTTGTATGTGTTATGATGGGTTGTGTTGTATCTGTTCGGATTTATACATAATTTTATATGATGTTATTAAAGAGTTAGAAGGTGGAGATAAAGGGTTTTGTACTTTATATGAATAAGTGAGTATACATGTTATTTAAAGTTGAAGGGATTAAATATACCTAAGTCTCGTGTTTGTATAGAAGTGAAATGCCTTAATGCTTGCCAGTTCTTAGTGTGATAAGATAATTTGTTACAGTCACAAGAAAAGCATGGTAAAGTTGCATGATAACTAGCAATGTGAAATAGGCCAAGGATGGGTGAGTACTTGAGAATATGATAGTATTGTTAATTAGCAAGGATATTCAAGATGAGAAAATTATGTAATGTTTGTTAAACATGGTGGTTAAAATACTTGAAGGAAGATGGTTGAGGTTTCTACAAACTTGATTTTAGATCAATCATGAAGGAAGAAACTAACTAAGAAAGATTGTTTCATTAGCTAAAATGCAAGCAAGTCATTAATTAAGACCTACTTATGATGGTTAGTTTGCATGGGGGGATTATTCAAACAGTAAATTTGTGAAAGGTTGGTGTGACATGAAGGTAAATAATGTTTGACTTCTTATAGAAATAAGAGTAAGTCAATTGAAATATATATATATATATATATATATATATGTTTGAGTTCTTATAGAAATAAGAGTAAGTCAATTGAAATATATATATATATATATAATGGAGAAAAAGTGACAGTAGGGATAGTTAACGAAGGAAGCAAACTTGGTGATTTTTAGCGGTCATAATGCAAAATAAATATACTTGTCGATAATTCAACAGACTATCGGGAGGGTTAAATGGACAAGGAAATTGGAAAACGAGATATCAGGTGAACAATGTAATGAGCTAAACACCAAGACATTGACTTTGCATCTTGATGACACATTTAATGAAAACGAAAAACTACAAACTTGACTTGACCATGATATGGTAAATGGAGAAATTATAACTTAGAAAACCCATTGAAAGGGTCAAACAAAGACTATTTTTGTAAGACGAAGTATGGAGATAATCATAACGATGAGATGATCATAATGATACTAACCACCTGACATGGTGAAGTCTAAATGAAAAGATAGCTAGTCCATAAGACAAGACTTTATGAAACAATATCAACACATAGGACGTGAAAGACTGCCAGGGGGGCGTCATATGATAACGAGAATGATAAAATGAGGTATGCACGTGATGAGCTCCTTGACAAAGACATGATGTTATTGAAAAATGAATCAGAGGTTAAATTAAATATGTTTCCTAGATCACTAACTCACGACACCTTTGAGAGGTTTTAGGATGGGTTTCCGGATAATCCACGATCGGCATTTTTGTTGTCGATGTTTCGAATCCCAAGCTAGATTCATCATCGGAACAGATTATGGGTAGATAAGTTGTTGGTCAGGTATATAAATAGATAGATAGGGATGCCTAATCCTTTCCCCTTCCGACTTACCCTTCATCTTCATCTTCCAACGATTCTCCAAAAAATTAAGAAAGTAAATCATGATACCTTAGTTAATGATTATTACTAAAAATCCTCCAATAATGATTATTATTCATATTAATAGGGTTATTCAAAAAGTATTATAAAATAAAGAAAATCCTTGTTAGAAATTACATGAAATCTTTCAAAAAGGTAATCAGTTAAGCATTTATATTTATTTAAGATAATAACAAGTTTAGCATTTATATTTATTTGAGAAACTATAAAGGAAATCCTTGTTTAAACCAACTCCATTTACGAAAAGAAAAGATGCATTTATAAGTTGCAATTATAATTATTCAAAAATATAAATAATGTTTTCTTCTTTTTATCTTGAACTCCTGAGTCTCAAGGATCAAATGCTACTCTACACTTATTATGTGCCCACCCTCTCTCCATGGCTTAAGAGGTCCACACTGGTTGATTTGGGTAACAATATACAAACACCATGACTCAAATTAGTCTTCTTTGCATGAGTATGAATAATAAATGCTGAATAATATACCCCTACATCCCCTTCAAAGATGAAAGTATAGACCCATACAAGCATCAACTCATTGGAAAATGCACAAAGTTAAATTTTTAGACTGCCTTAAGAATATAGAAACAACGAAAAATAATGGCCAAAGTCATGAAAAGAGTTTGCTTTTGAGTGGATTTTTGTAAAAATGGAAATTTAACTTCATTTGGGGAGCTCTAAACCTCGAGACTCCCTCTAGGAGCATTCAAGATGCTAGAATCCTTAGCACCAAATATAAGCTAATGGAGGCAAAATCTCTTAGTTTTATTTTGGAAATGGAATATTGAGTTAAATATGTTTGTCCAAATGCTGAAAAAGTAATAGTTGGGTATTGTACAATAACAAATTTGCATGAAAATGAAATTTATGGCTATTAGTATTGTAGAAGCAAATTGAGCTATGGTGTTGAAAGCAAAACCAATAATAAAATACTAGATTTAATTTAAGGAAATAAAGTAGGCATGATAGCACCTCCAATATTTCTATAATTCAATGGAAAAATATGATTCTTTCCGAGGAAAGCCCATTTTAACTTAATACAACCATTAACACGAATGTGAACACTAATTAATACAACCATTAATGAACACTAGAATCACTCACTTTATAATGCATTTTATGTAATCTTTCCCACAATCTCCCTCCTACAAGGAGGTACACTCACAATCAAGCAACTAAAATGCTCTCTTGTAGTGAAACGGTCCTCATTTAATGACATCTCCTAAAGTAAAATTTTCTTGTTTCATGGCTTCCTTACTACTAGTTTCATCCATTAATCTAGTCCTGGACAAACCTCCATTAATCCTTAATTATCCAAAGGTTTTATTTGTATTTTGTGAGGGATGAATGGCCTATGAAAATGCTAAAAGAACCATGCATTTTTAGAGGGGAAACAAGGTGCACATGATGGGAGAGTCAATTTCTTGAGTAGGAGAGGTACCTACCAAGGAGGAGGAGCGTTAGGCACCTAGAGGAGGGAATTTCACCCTTACCTAACCCACATTCATGAGCATGCAAGGTGGATGAAGTGTCTTTCCAGACATCATAGCTACACACAAAGATAACAAATAGTATTAGATCATATACTGCACAATTAGCTAAATACAACTTAAACCAGTAAAAAAATCAACAAAACACTCATTAAAAAATCATAACATAAAGAAAATGTAGATATATTTTACTCAACATTAAAGTCACTAGATTTACTAATAGTTATTAGTTGCATTTATGCTTCACATCAATACCTGTAGAAATAAAGATGGAATAATAAGTTTATATATATAACTAAATGATAAATAAATATGCAAACCAAAATGTATCATATTCTAAAAATACCAAAGGGAAATACTTGTATGAGATTTTATCTATTTCGAGAATAATGTATTCTCTATTGAATAGGGCCAGCCACGTGAAGGTGGAAGCTCATTTGGCCCCTCCCCCCCCTTGGATCACTCTCAATTCCCCATACACAATCTATTTACTATAACATACTTGAAAGAAACACAACAACATAAAATGTAATGTTCATTTAAACTTGTATACATCCTAATAACAATAAGATAAAATATGATATATCTTGAGATATTCAACTTATTAATTTCAAAGAAAGTAAACAAAGAAACTTATTACAAAGTTATTTACACATACATAACTAGAATTTGGTTCTTAGAAAATTTGTATTTCTCTACCCTACTTCTTTCTAGGTTTCTTTTTTTAAAGTAAATCCACAATTCTAGCATTGGAATCAACTTCCTCATTCTCTTCTTCACTAGTTTCTTGTGGTAATAGATCGAGATCATTAGACCGCAAAATACGTCTCCTTGTAGGATTCCTACTAGTAGGATTCCTACTAGTAGGATCGGCGTTAACTACAATTAAAACAAATAATTTATTGATCAACTTATTTATACTAAACATAAACCAAAAAAATATTAATTTCTATAATTCAACTTGTTCATGGTACCTGTAGGTGCATTAGGGGTAACATATGGTTGAGAAGTACGTACTTTCTCTAAAAATGGATCATGATGAACACCTAAATCTTCTTGTATTTCCTACAATAACATTTGTAGTTGTTGTAAAACCACACAATGTCAATTTGTACTATATAATTAAGTATTCAATAAGAATGCATTGAGTTTGTATACCCCCTCGTTGACAGTAGAGGTGTTAGCTTCATTTGCCTTTCTCCTTTCAACCAAAGTGGTGTAGCCTCCTTTGAAGGAAAATTTGAGCTCTTCATCCATGGGCATGATGTCAAATTCTATGGGCTACATATCCTGTAATATAACACATTTTAGTAAGGACAGCGTTTAAAGCATAAATGAAAATACAACAACAACAATTTTTAAATATTAATACTTACATATCTACCCTTCACTTTAACATAGCCCCTTGGGCCAATTTTGTGTTGGCCAATCTTCTCGATTGTGGCATGTGTATCCTTTGTGGTGTCCTTGATCCTAATAAAATGATCAAGTAACTATTTATGCAATTTAAAAATCGTGGTCAAATGCAATACACAATATATAATTTTATTGTTCGTTACATTATTTTATCTACCTTGGTGTTTTTGCTGCACTTGGAGGAAAGGATTCCTCTTTTCTCATATTCTTCTCCTTGGAATCCTTTGTTAGTGCATCCCACTCCCATTCTGGAAGTATTCCAAGACCCTCATAACTAGGGTATCAATCAATATTAGTGCAGTAATTGTATCGCACTGATTTCATATACTTTCTCACCATGGTTTGGACCAACTTTTGGTTGAATACATGACCAAACAATGTGGTTATGTGTTTTATAATGGTGCGGCTATGATATTTAAAACTTGTTCTAATTGTTGGTGCAAATAGAGAAAATTCCTTTGCATGCAGCTATTGGTAGAACATGTTATTTTGTACATTGCAATAAAATATTTTGATTAGATAAATAGAGTGAATATAAAAATATTCCTCGTTGTATAAAATAAAAATATTCCAATGAATTAGACGTAATTACCATGGATTTTTAATCCCTTCACTAGCACACAATCATGGTCCATCTATAAAGAAATTGATCATTTCTCGGTTCTCTTGACGAGTAAGCCTAGTGTCTTGGGATTTGTATCAACATATGATGAATGAGGCCCAAAAGTACTAGAACCAAGGGTCGTATGTATAGATGGCATTGTGGAATACCCCACACCAACACTAGGTGCAAACTCAGGGGAAGAGAGAATACCAAGATTTGAGGCACCAGTAGCATGTACAACAAGAGTAGAGGGTGCAAGCATAGATGTATGTATGATACTTCCGACATCGAGTTCTTCCTCTCTCAAGAATGCATGCGAAAATAGAATTCACCGGGTCAAGCTCTTGGATTAAAATATGTTATATTCTTTAAAGGAATTAATGGAATATAATTTAAAAAAAATGAGTTGTACTTCTTGATGTGTTCCATCAAGAATTTACTTCTTCTTTCATTCTCGAGAGTATCTTTAGCACTCACCAATTTTGTTGGTTCATCAGCTAATGTATTACCCTTTCTTCTAATAGTTACAAGAAATTCAAGAGCTCCTGATATGTCTACGTCATCCTGATTTAGATGAGGCATGGACATGCGAACCTACAAATAATCATATCATATTAGTTCGATAAACTGCATAACAATAATCATTGCACTAGGATAAAATAGAACAATATGGAATATAATAATTAAAATATAAATCACCATATAGTATTTCAACTTCCCATGGTCGATGACTTTCCCTGATCAACCTATAAAATAAACGATGATTTGTTAACCATATATCCAAATATGGGTGGAACTTCTCAATTCCCTTCATCAACATTATGACATAATGTATATGTAATGACAAATAATGAATATACAGTATACATGTTTTCTAGAAAATGATGGGCATGAGTGTTAAATCATGCTTACTTGATTCCTAGATCTTATTCAAATTATAATTGACAAACAACTCTTATTTTCTCATTATGATTATTAACCACTCACAATACAAATATAAGTATTCGACAGCATCCAAAACTCTAATTGTTAACCCAGATTTGAAATATAGCCCAATCCATTAACCGAGATTAAATTACATATTTTTTAGTAAAAACCCAAAAATAGGGCGAAAATAGCCCAAATAATTTCAACTCGCTTTGCTCGTATTGGAAATGGGCTAACCCCCATTTCCACAACCCCCTATAATCCCCCTTGATCCAACACTACACGCAGCACACAGTGCATACGGTAGAGCACTAGATGGAGGGGATCATGAGGTGCGTCGTCGTCAAACGTACCCCCCCCACACACATGCAAGGAATATAACACATACCCAACATTCTCTCACTTTTTGTTTTCTTTGCATATAAGGGGAACAATATTTTATTGGATCAAAAATCCAAGTCACAAATTCCCGATGCTTGTTTACACCAAGAGAACTTCTTAGTGCTCACATATTTTGTCAATGAATCAACAACATTCTTCAAAGTGTCGACTTTCTCTAGTAATAACTTCTTAGTTTCAACCATGTCTCTTACAAAGTGATATTGCACATCAATATGATTTGTTTTTTAGTGATAAGCAAGGTTCTTGTCGAGGAATATTTCACTTTGACTATCACAATCTAACCTTACAACTTGTCATTCAATCCCAATGTTTGAACACAATATTTGCAACCATATAACCTCTTTACTTGCATGAGTGGCTGCCATGTATTCAGCTTTTGTAGTTGATAGTGCCACTACAACCTATCTCTTACTCATACAACTGATAAAACCTTCAAATAGGTTAATTACATACCCACTTGTAGATCTTCTATGATCTAGATCTCCAACCTAGTCAGCATCAACAAAGCCATCTACATTCAACAATCGGTCTTGTCAAGTTCTTCCTTGATAATGGATTGCACTATCTATAGTTCCACTCAAATAGATGAACAACCTCTTCATATCTATCCAGTGCTCCTTTATTGGTTGTGACATATACTTGCTCAAAACTCCCACTGCATGAGCAATGTTTGGTATAGTGCATACCATGGCATACATTAAAATTCCAACTGTACTAGCATAAGGAACAAGGTACATGTCTTATTTTTCTTCTTCAGTCTCAAGACGTCGTTCTGCAAATAATCTTACACCTATGGGAATATGAAAATTTATTGGTTTAAATTCCTTCATATTAAACTTATGCAGTATTGTTTCAACATATTTTCTCTGGTTCATCTAGATTGTCCTTTATGCACAGTTTCTCTTGATCTCCATCCCCAATATGAAATTGGCAAGATTGATATCCTTCATGTCAAACTTGGAGGATAGCTATGTTTTCACCTCCTTGATAACCTTCATGATGTTTCCAACCAAAAACATGCCATTGACATACAACACTACATAAATAAAATATTCTCCAACCTACTTGCAATAGACACAGTGGTCAACTTTTCTTATCACAAATCCCAGTCCCAATATGTATGTGTCGAACTTCTGGTACCACATACTTGGATTTTTTTTAGACCATAAAGGGACTTGGTGAGCTTGCAAGCCAACTCCTTCTTACCCTTTACTCTAAATCCTTTAGGTTTCTTCATGTAGATTTCTTCTTCTAAGTCCTCATGTAGGAAAGTTGTCTTCACATCCATATTCTCTACTTCAAGATCAAAAGTACCAGCAATAAGAAGAAGGAATCTAATAGAAGTTAATTTTTCCACTGGTGAAAATATTTCACCAAAAACAATTCCCTATACTTGAGAATATCCATTTTCTACCAAGTGGGATTTGTACTTCTCCACTTTACCTTCTGCATTAAACTTCTTTTTAAACAACCATTTGCTGCCAACGAATTTTCTTCCAGCTAGTAACTAAACTAGATCCCAACCTTCATTTTTGTCCAAGGAATCCACTTCTTCAACCATGTCCTTCTTCCATAGATCGCTATCCTCTGAATCAACAAATTCCTTCACATTTCCGGTATCATTAGCAGTAATAGATGAAACAAAATTAGACTGAAAATCGGGAAGGGAATACCTTTCTAGTTGCCTTCTTTCTTAAGATGATCTCCTTAAAACTGTGGTAAGAGGTTCTTCTTCTTTCAATTCAGCTTCCTCCATTGAGTCAAATTCTTCATCTTCTAACTCAAACTTTATTTTCTCTGGTTCCTTTTCCATTGGAGTCACTTCCTATATGGGAACCTCTTTGACCTCTCTAAACACAATGTCTCGACTATAAATAGTCTTCTTAGTTACAGGATTCCAAATCTTAAAACCTTTCATACCATCTTGATAACCGATAAAAATATGTTTTTCGTCTTTATTATCCAACTAACTCCTTTTCTCCTTTGGAACATGTACATAAGCATCACAACCAAAAAAAATTAGATGTTTAATAGAGGGTTTCTTTCCAATCCATACTTCATGTGTATTTTTGTCAACTAATGCTGATGTGGGTGATCGATTTACCAAGTAACATGCAGTATCAATTGCCTTTGCCTAGAATTCTTATCCTATCCTGACATTGTTGAGCATGCTCCTTGCCTTTTCCATCAACATCCTATTCATCCTTTCTACAAATCCATTATGTTGAGGTGTGTATGGATTAGTCTCCTGTCTTTCCTTACCGCACTTCTCACATAATTCCTCGAATTTATTCCCGCAGAAATCCCCATAGTTATCTGTCCTCAACACCTTTATTTTATTTTCTATTTGATTCTCTGCAAAAGCCTCAAATTGTTTAAACTTAGCAAATACTTTAGATTTCTTTCAAAGGAAATAAATCCATGTGTTCCTTAAATAAATAATCTATAAATTAAACATAATACATAGATCTTCGTAATGATGGAACATTCACACATGCAAACACATCACTATGTATTAACTCTAAAATTCCCTTTGCTATTCTAGCACTAGATGCAAATCTTACTCGATTATGTTTTCCATATATGCAATGTTCATAGAAATCAAAATCCAGTGTGCAATCAGACATACTTTCAACCATACCTTTACCTTGTAATGCTCAAAAGCCCTTTTCTTCGATATGCGCCTATATTTGATGCCATCACATTGTATTTCCTTATGAGGAAATTAGGGTTTGTCTTCTTTATCCCCTCCCTCGAGAACAACATAATTGTTACATTCATCAATGATGATGCTTCCCAATAGTTTGTACAGAGTTACAAAGCGAACTCCCCTTATCAATACCATTGGTCCTCGAACCATTTTGCATTTTCCATTTCCACACAAAGTATGCACACCTGCATCATCCATTTTTTTCGATAGATATCAAGTTTCTCAATAGTTTTGGAATGTGTAGTACTCCACGGAGAGTTTTGATCCTTATCATTGGCACTTGTTATTAGAGTTACACAGAAGATGGAGGACATTATCATTCACTTGGGATTGATTCTCAAGTTCAGCAACTTGGTATAATGATCAAATCTAAAGAGAACCTACTTGCGCTTGCTTCCACAGTTGCAGAGATCAAGCATCTAATCCAAGCATGGGAGCAACATCTCCTTCTTCCAAAGAATAAGGTTCCTCCAGACATATGATCAAGTTCACACCTACTTGAATTTTGGAGCAGTTTATTTTGGTGTATTTCTTGTCCACTTTAGAGGGGAGGTTTTATTTCCCATGTGGTTTTCCTCCTTACCTTGGGTACATGGACTAATACAATTTGTTGTTCTAAAAGGTGACTTGAGCCTTAGTTGCCAAGGCCTTAATTTTGTTTTGACTACATAAGTATAGCTTATGGGGGGGGTGTTAGAACATTATTACAGCTTAGGACCTCAGTCATACACCACTTTGTTGATTAAATGGTCCAAAATAATGTTAATGATGACAATCCAAGGGTGTTAGAAGTTAGTTGGGGCTACTTATGACCATTCCACCACTTCTGGGCCAAAATATGGTCAAATATAGTTGTTGGGCGCCCTATTAATGGCCATCTCCAACATTTATTACCACCTCTTGAGCAAAGGCACCTTGTTTCCCTTTTTTAAGGAAGTTGTCTTTGACTTAAGGAGCCCATGCAATGTATGTGGTCATTTTGGCCCTTTCTTGGTTGTTTTGGCCTATCCTTGGCCACCTAACCTCCACCCAATATTATCCAACACATGTGTGAGCCTCATTTATGTCTTCCCGTGCTCACCTAATATTCACATGGACAATTCATACCTGTTTGGGGTGATTTGGGAGCCTATTGGTCAACCTAGGGGGATTGAGGTCCAATCTAAGCTAGCCACTTGTAGCTACCTCCAAAAGAGAACGAACTATTCCAAATGTTATATAAGGATGTTCACAACTCATTTCTGGGTTGAAAAGATAATAAACTT
Organism: Larix kaempferi; assembly: GCA_027924585.1. Lineage (NCBI taxonomy): Eukaryota > Viridiplantae > Streptophyta > Pinopsida > Pinales > Pinaceae > Larix > Larix kaempferi. The sequence goes on along the minus strand of BSBM01000290.1, from coordinate 5,041,053 downwards.
GTTATTTGATCATTTGTATCTCTGGTTTTTTATCATTTGTATTACTGGTTTTTGATCATTTGTTTTCCAGAATTCTTTTTGGACTAATTTCTTGCATACTAAGCCAATTTCTTCATTGTGAGGTAATATTTAGCTACTAGATCCTACTGTGATTAATATTTCACAAGTATTTTGTCGTGAAACTAAAATTTAGGAGTGATTAATTTATGCCAAAGTTTTAAAACAAAAACAACATTTTTAAAAAATTCTAATAAAACTAAAATCAATACTTCAAAATTCTAATAATTCTTAAATTTTAATAATTCCATTACATATGCTTCATTACAATACAATAGTTATTATTTTATGCTTCATTACACATGAGTGGAAAAAAAATCTTAAAAAAACAAATGCAAAATTATGTAAATGCAAAGTTTTAGAGTATCTATTCATTTTTAAATGTAAGTTTATTTAATAATTTTTTTTATGGAGAGAACCATTTTATGTTATACAAGATGGACCAACCATAGTAATTCACCTTTAAAGTAGCCATACAAATTTATAACATATGCATTTGGAACATGCTAACATATACTTCACACTTTAATGCAACCTTCGACCGAAGATCACGTATCAGGTGCCCTTAGTACATGGGATGTGTGTGTAAAAGTCATCTAATACTTTGAAAAAGATGGATTGATAATGGTCAACTAATAATTATACTAGTCTAAGAGCTAATTGCTCATTTAATTCTTAGATTATTAAAAGCTTTGGAGGAATGATGTGATCCCTTGGGAACCGTCATACCTCCCATTTACTCCAAAAAAATATTTCCAAAATATAATATAACCTATAAGCAACTATAGTGTACAAGATGTCCATTTTTCAGAGTTGAAAAAACAAAAAATAACCCCATTTTCTCCACTCTATCGCTGTTAACGGTGTGAGAAAAAATGGAGTGAAGAAAATGGGGTATTACAAAAACACACTATACTCGACAATTAGATCAAGTAGGGGAATTTGTAGACAAATATTGAGGGAAAAGAAAATAAATTCAAATAGTGTCTTATAGAAAAGACGGTTAGGACCTTAGGGAACACCATTTAGAATTTGGTTTTAAGAGTGATGGAAGGTAATTTAGGATTTGTTAAGAGTGACAAACATAGCAAGAAAAATAACCAATGAAGATACAAATGGGATAAAACAGTGCCACTAGACTAACAAAATGTTGAATAAGGTTGTCGTTGATGTCAAAATCCAAGTGAAGAAGCCTTAAAGACCTTGAAGAATCCCTTGAAGATATAATGATAAGTCCGCATTGAAGTGTCTTAAAGAAGCCTTGAAGCCCCTAAAGAACCTTGACATAAGTGTATATAACTCCAAAGTGGTCCCCTTATTCCGTAGTTGTTAAGCATGGCCCTCGTGTGATGGGATAACATGTGGTTTCCTCCACATGCTCACTTTGAGTAGTACACAAATGGATCAGGCCCCTAAGTACATTGAAGATTAACCCAAAGCAATGATGATGTGTCCATAATACTATGATGATGAGAAGTGTGAAGAATCCCCTAAAGTGATGATGATGTGTCCACATGACCACATGAAGTGTAAATAAGCCTCTAAATCAATGATGTTTCCACATAATCATGATTATTTGAAGAAGCCCCAAATCCCCTTGATGAAGACATGAATTGGTCAAGAAGACAAGTCAAGGCCCCTTGATGAAGCCATGAAGTGGTCATTGACCCATTTAAAGAAGCCTTAAAATGTGGAAGACAAAATTAATAATAAGTTAGGGCCATCCTTACCTAAAGTGAATTGAAAAAAAATTTACTTGAAAGGTATAAATAAAAGTTAGATCATTTCATTTCTTATTCACAAGCTCATGATCTATTATGTACAAGTCTAGAAGGACAAGAAGATAAAAAATGCAAAGGTACAAGAGGAGGATCTTATGAAGAGTTTGAAGGATGATCTAGGGTTTTTCTCTTAATTCTTTATCTTCATGGAAACTTCCATAGCTTTCTCATACAGTATCGAAATCACAAACTTCTTAGCTCATTGGAAAGATTGTTGTAAGGGATATGTGATGACATAATATAGGGTTTATTTTGGTAAAGTAAATGGTGCATGACTAGGGTTTCTATCTTGTTTATTCATCTTGTGACTTGAGAAAATGTATGGATCTTGCATATGTATTAGGGTTTCTCCCTTGGTGAATCTTGGTGAAGATATTGACATAGATAATGGTGTTATTGGCATATATATTTTATGATGATATTTGCATAGATCATGGTGTTATTGACATAGATTATGATGATTATCTTGGCATATATCATGGTGATATTTGCAAAGCTTATGGTGGTGATCTTAGCATAGATTATGGTAATGGTGTAGATCATGGTGATATTATTGGCATATATTATGGTGATGGTGATATTGGAATATGGTGATGTTATTGCCATGGATGATTGTGATGTTATTCGCATGGATTATGGTGATGTTATTGGCATGATATAGGGTTCCTCTCTTGGAATGACCTAGTGTTTGTAGATGATAATGATGTTAAGGGTTTTAAGAAGCAAACAAATGAACTATATGGATGATTTTTCTAGGGTTTGATTGCAGACCTGAGATGCACCTTTTTTGTCCTATTCTTGAAGGTTCTATTATAGATTTGAAGGGCTATTTTATTTGAAATTTGAAGGACACATTTCAGCCTTGTTTATGAAGATGTGGAAGACATATTTTGGTCTTGCACAAGAAGGTTTTGTTTCATATTTGAAGACTATCTTAGAAGAAGTTGCTTGCAGATTTAGAGGGTAGATTTGAGGCATGTATATTTTGACATGTTGATAATGGCATTGATAGCATGACAGTGATAGAAACAGTGACAAAACAGTGACATTGATAGTAGGGTGAATCTATGACGATGGGTAACACTTATTGGCCAAAAGTGATGGTAAAAATTTATTTTTTACATATTCATCAATCGAATCCATCAAAACTCATATATTCCTTGTGAATTCCAACACACAACAGAAAAACAAATTGTAGAGAATTATGTTGTCTTTCCACATAATTTTTTAAATATTAAAATTATTTAATATGCCAAATTTTCATTTAATGATAGGCATGTTCTTGTAAATTTTAGCAAAAATTTACAATTGGTTCGTGTGCAAGTAAAATAATTTAGTGATAAATGCATTTTTTTTTTAATATATGAACATAACCTACACAAAATGCACCGAGGCTCACATATTTTTCTTTTGATTTATGATGGAAAATTATATTTTTTTTGTAATTTTTGAAATTGATTGTTGGAAATTTTAATTGCATTCCGTAAACATGTGTACGGGAACTTTATTTTTTCTGGTTACAAAAATAAAATAAAAAACCCTTTTGAAGAGCACGCATTGGTCTGGGGCGTATGTATTTTTTGAAATTTTTTGTTTTGTACTTTTTATGTTGTTGATTTATCTTTGTATTGATTCAAAGTTGTTAACATGGTTTCGTGAGTGTAAGTTTGAAAAGAAAAAAGAAATATCATATGAATTCATAAACTCTTTAATTATATGTCAATGGATGAACAATTTGTTGGCAGATCCATTGGTATGAAGTCCGCCATCTAAGGTGCATCCTAGGCTAGGGTTTAGGTATGGAAAAAAGAGCAGAAAAAAACAAAGTTTAAAAAGGAGGCTAAAAGCTTGTTTTAAAGCCCTTGATTGAGATATTAGCTCAAATGAGAGTTTTAAATAGCTCGATCAATCTTTTGTGCACGTTTTTGAAACATATCGATCAAGGGTTAAAGCGTAGTTTTAAACAAAATCTTGATCAAGAAAACCTCTCGATCGAGATATTAGCTCGATCAAGCTTTTAACCATAAAAAACTATATTAATTAAAATACAGGAAACATAATTATTAATTCAAATATCTTTATCGAGGTAATAGCTTGATCGAGGTATTTGAATTAATAGTTTTTTTACTATAAAAGATAATTTACCTAAAAACAATTATTTTTCCTTATATCACAATACATATATGATTTATTAAGAGCAAAAAAGATAATAAAAAAAATCATTTGGGACATAGAAAAAAAATTATAAATATAATGCACAACATCAAAATACCATGGGATTTCAAAACCATGGGCCATAAGTCACTAACCAAAAACATTAATTAACGCTAATGTTTGTTGTTAGTGATTTATGGCCCATGCTTTTGGTATACCATGGTGAATTTGCCCATGGTATTTGATGTCGTGCATTATATTATTAGAAAAATAATAGTAATTATCAAAATAAATTTTAATTTTTTATGTTGACAAAAAATTATAAAACATTACTAAAAAAATAAGTTTGTTTACAACAACATATATTTTTATGTTGACAAATATCTCGATTGAGCTAATATCTCAATCGAGAGATTAGCTAAAACTATTTAAAAATCAAGTTTTACTATAAGTTATATCAAACCCTCGATCGAGTTAATAGATCGATCAAGGGTTTAGCTAAACTTCCATGAAGCTCCAAATCTCAATCGAGGTTTATTTAATCTCTCGATCGAGCTATTTGAAAAAGATTGATCGAGGGCTTAAATAACCCTTGATCGAGCTTTTGTTTCAGGAAACCTGCGCCCACACATTGCTAAAAATTGTTACATATCTTCATGGGAAAACCCAATACAATGACAGTGATAGTTTGAATACAGTGACAGTCGAGTGAATACAATAATAGAGATAGTGATAGTGATAGTGATAGTGATAGTGATAGTGATGGTGACAATGACAATGACAGTGGCAGGTTGATACTCTTATTCATATCAGGGTGGAAATACGGGCCAAGGATAGGAGATAGAAGTCTCCTTTAGGTTGGTGCCTATGATATCAGGGAGCTGGTGCTTCCTTCCACTTGGTGCTAGAAAACGAGGGTGGAAAGGTGGTGCTAAGGTGAGTTGGAGCTCACTGAGGATTGTATCCCCTTTCTAGTGGGTTCTAGAGAATCTAGAGAGTGGGTGCTTCCTTCCAATTGAAGCTGGTAAATATAGGGGGTTATAGCCTCCTTTGATTTGGTGCTTCCTATGATTGTAATCTTCTTATTATATAAGAAAAGAATTCTATGGTTTTCTTCCATGTAAAAATATCTTGTCCACTACGTATGATTTTATGTGATGATGAATGACATTTTTAATGGTTAATGTTACATGTTTTATTTTGAAGTTTGAAATGGTAAAAAAGTGCTCAATACTGATTCACCCCCCCTCTTAGTATTGGTGAATATTCCAACACAAACTATTTTTATTTTTATAAAATACGAGACATATTCTTTAAGGAATGTAAGAGTATTGCATTGAGCATGGAATAAATTAGGAATACCTCAAATGAAAATTCTTTAGAGTTGATCATATGAGACATACCAACTCTCCTCAACAATATTTCTACACTTGCACACATAGATAATTTAATCATTGAATTAAAATAAGTAGATAGATGCAATTACAGATCAAAATAAACTTCTAAGTAGTTTTGCATACCTTTTCCACCCACTGCACATCACGTGAAATTGTCCAATCAACCGCAGCTATGGTATTTAGATGAGAAAAATATCACCTCATATCCTAGAGAAAGCCAAATGCAAACAGTAAAAAAAATAAAATAATACTAATATTGAAGAAAAATAGAAAAACCAAAACCCAAAAGAATTTTACAAGCAAAGAATAAAAATAACATGGGCAGGCACATGAAATAACAGTAATATAAATAGAAAAAAAATTCAAATCAGTGCAATGCAATGCAGATCAACTCATAACAACCCATGACCCTCTCTCCTCTGCTATTTAGCACGACATCCTTTGCAAAACCTCAATGATTATTTCATACAATTCAATTTTCATTGAAACATTGTTTGGAATACTATTGAATATTTAAAATTTCTATATGTAAAAGTATTTCTACAATTTCCATGAGAGATACTAACTCCATTAATCACAACATGCTCAAATGAATAACCATTAAAAGGAGTGAGATCCTAACATTTCTACACTCCATTTAAGGATCTCGAGTCATGACATTTAAAATCTCCTTATAGTCCGAAATGATGGAGAGTTTGTAAATACTGCAAGAGATTGAAATCAATTTCAATAATGGAAGTGAGGGTTGATGATTGTTTTGGAATTGCTTGGAATAAGTGGCATCCTTGCAAAAATTTCTTTATTAATTGTAAAGGGAAGATGGTGAATTTTAGAGAGCTCATTCCAGTTTGGAGGATTGACAGAAGTAGGAAGCAACCCATAATGGAAGAAACAACCATTGTTGTTTAGGACACCATGTCCACCAGCTCTAGAAATAATGTTTATGTTCTGTCTAAATACTTGAATTATTGTGGAATTTCCATCCTCAAAGGACCGCCTCCAAGTTTTAGTAGAAGTATGAACCCATTCTAGATATTGTCAAATATTTTGCAAGGTTTGCTTCTTGCAATCAATTGGCTGAGGTAGGAAAAAACACAATAGGTTTTAGAAAAATCTTATTTATGGAGACGTTATATATTTTACTATCAACGTTTTTAATGACAGGGGGTGGCTTCTCATAGGAGCGTGATAGACGATGAAGCCTTGAGAGTCACCACCCCCTTAAAAAACGCCTCTGGTTTAATTATTCTAAAACCAATATTGTGTTTTGTGATGCCCATATCAACCTTCTAAGGCCTCACATTATGAATGTTTAGTTCTTACCACTACCAAGAAGTCAACTATCTAATCTTCATGTTTAACTATTACCCATAATAACTTATTAGTTGTATGTATTTTTGCATGCAACAACCAAATGTTGAAACCAAAACAATCCCTTTTATATGCCATCTAAATAGGCATGTAGTTGAATTGACAAGTAATCACACATGTAAGCCTTTTAAAATGATTTAATAACCCTCAAACATTTCAGGATAAGAAAGCAATATGTTTTCTTCTTTTTATCTTGAACTACTGAGTCTCAAGGATCAAATGCTACTCTACACTTATTATGTTCCTGCCCTCTCTCCACAACTTAAGAGGTCCACATTGGTTGATTTGTGTAACAATATACAAACACCATGACTCAAATTAGTCTTCTTTGCATGAGGATGAATAATAAATGTTGAATAATATACCCCTACATCTCCTTCAGAGATGAAAGAATAGACCCATACAAGCATCAACTCATTGAAAAATGCACAAAGTTAAATTTTTAGACCACCTTAAGAATATAGAAACAACTAAAAATACTAGCCAAAGGCATGAAAAGAGTTTGCTTTTGAGTGGATTTTTGTAAAAATGGAAAGTTAACTTCATTTGGGGAGCTTTAAAACCCAAGACTCCCTCTAGAAGAATTCAAGATGCTAGAATCCTTAGCACCAAATATAAGCTAATGGAGGCAGAATCTCTTAGTTTTTTTTTGGAAATGGAATATTGAGTTAAATATGTTTGTCCAAATGGTGAAAAAGTAATAGTTGGGTATTGTACAATAACAAAATTGCATGAAAATGAAATTTATGGCTATTAGTACCGTAGAAGCAAATTGAGCTATAGTGTTGACTGCAAAACCAATAATACAATACTAGATGAAATTTAAGGAAATAAAGTAGGCATGATAGCACCTCCAATATTTCTATAAATCAATGGAAAAATATGATTCTTTTCGAGGAAATCCCAGTTTAACTTAATACAACCATTAACACGAATGTGAACACTAATTAATACAACCATTAATGAACACTAGAATCACTCACTTTATAATGCATTTTATGTAATCTTTCCCACAATATCCCTCCTACAAGGAGGTACACTCACAATCAAGCAACTAAAATGCTCTCTTGCAGTGAAACGGTCCTCATTTAATGACATCTCCTAAAGTAAAATTTTCTTGTTTCATGGCTTCCTTACTACTAATTTCATCCATTAATGTAGTCCTGGACAAACCTCCATTAATCCTTAATTATCCAAAGGTTTTATTTGTATTTTGTGAGGGATGAATGGCCTATGAAAATGCTAAAAGAACCATGCATTTTTAGAGGGGAAAAAAGGTGCACATGATGGGAGAGTCAATTTCTTGAGTAGGAGAGGTACCTACCAAGGAGGAGGAGCATTAGGCACCTAGAGGAGGACATTTCACCCTTAGAGGATGGGGCCATGTGTCATACACCTTCGAGGTTGGATACTTGGAGGACATTTGGGTTGAGGAGCATACTTCATGGAGGTTGGTTGTGGACCCAGATGCATGTTAATTGATTTAAAAAGTATATAAATTCAACCATTTTTAATTGGTTAAATGTGAATGTGTGACATCCATGTTTTTCCCCTGTGTGTACAGTGTAATGTGTGACACCACTGCAACTTCCAAAATGACCAGAATCATTGTGAGAGAAAGGCCACTAATTGTAAGTGCAACTTACCTAACCCACAGTCATGAGCATGCAAGGTGGATGAAGTGTCTTTCCAGACATCATACCTACACACAAAGATAACAAGTAGTATTAGATAATATACTGCACAATTATCTAAATACAACTTAAACCAGTAAAAAAATCAACAAAACACTCATTAAAAAATCATAAGCATAAAGAAAATGTAGATATATTTTACTAAACATTAAAGTCACTAGATTTACTAATAGTTATTATTTGTATTTATGTTTCACGTGAATACCTGTAGAAATAAAGATGGAATAATAAGTTTATATATATAACTAAATGATAAATAAATATGCAAACCAAAATGTATCATATTCTAAAAAAACCAAAGGGGAATAATTGTATGAGCTTTTATCTATTTCGAGAATAAATTATTCTCTACTGAATAGGGCCAGCCACGTGAAGGTGGAAGCTCATTTGGCCCCTCCCCTCCCCCCCCCGGTCGGATCACCCTCAATTCCCCATACCCAATCTATTTACTATAACATACTTGAAAGAAACACAACAACATAAAATGTAATGTTCATTTAAACTTGTATACATCCTAATAAAATTAAGATAGAATATGATATATCTTGAGAGATTCAACTTATTAATTTCAAAGAAAGTAAACAAAGAAACTTATTCCAAATTTATTTACACATACATAACTAGAATGTGGTTCTTAGAAAATTTGTATTTCTCTACCCTACTTCTTTTTAGGTTTCTTTTTTTAAAGTAAATCCACAATTCTAGCATTGGAATCAACTTCCTCATTCTCTTCTTCACTAGTTTCTTGTGGTACTTGATCGGGATCATTAGACCGCAAAATACAACTTCTTGTAGGATTCCTACTAGTAGGATCAATGTTAACTACAATTAAAACAAATCATTTATTGATCAACTTATTTTTACTAAACATAAACCCATAAAATATTAATTTCTATAATTCAACTCGTTCACGGTACCTGTAGGTGCATTAGGGGTAACATATGGTTGAGAAGTACATACGGTATCTAAAAATGGATCATGAGGAAAACCTAAATCTTCTTGTATTTACTACAATAACATTTGTAGTTGTTGTAAAACCACAAAATGTCAATTTGTACTCTAAGTATTCAATAAGAATGCATTGAGTTTGTATACCTCCTCGTTGACAGTAGAGGTGTTAGCTTCATTGGCCTTTCTCTTTTCAACCAAAATGGTGTAGTCTCCTTTGAAGGAAACTTTGAGCTCTTCATCCATGGGCATGATGTCAAATTGTACGGACTACATATCCTGTAACATAACACATTTTAGTATTGAGAGCGTTTAAAGCGCAAATGCAAATGCAACAACAACAATTTTTAAATGTTCATACTTACATATCTCCCCTTCACTTTAACGTAGCCCCCTGGGCCAGTTTTGTGTTGGCCAATCTTCTCGATTATGGCATGTGTAGCCTGTGTGGTGTCCTTGATCCTAATAAAATGATCAAGTAAATATTTATGCAATTTAGAAATCGTGGTCAAATGTAATACACAATATATAATTTTATTGTTCGTTACATTATTTTATCTACCTTGGTGTTTTTGTCGCACTTGGAGGAAAGGATATCTCTTTTCTCATATTCTTCTCCTTGGCATCCTTTGTTAGTGCATACCACTCCCATTCTGGAAGTATTCCAAGACCCTCATAACTATGGTATCGACCAATATTAGTGCAGTAATTGTATCGCACTAAGTTCGTGTACTTTCTCACCATGGTTTGGACTGAATTTTGGTTGAATACATTACCAAACAATGTGGTCACGTGTTTTTATAATGGTTTCTACGATATTTAAAAATTGTTCTAATTGTTGGCGCAAATAGAGAAAATTCCTTGTCATGCAGCTATTGGTAGAACATGTTATTTTGTACATTGAAATAAAATATTTTGATTAGATAAATAGAGTGAATATAAAAATATTCCTTGTTGTATAAAATAAAAATATTCCAATTGATTAGACGTAATTACCATGGTTTTTTAATCCCTTCACTGGCACACAATCATGGTCCGTCTATTAAGAAACTGATAATTTCTCGGTTCTCTTGACAAGTAAGCCTGGTGTCATGGTATTTGTATCAACATATGATGAATGAGTCCCAAATGTACTAGAACCAGGGGTGGTATGTATAGATGGCATTGTGGAATGCCCCACACCAACACTAGGTGCAAACTCAAGGGAAGAGAGAATACCAAGATTTGAGGCACCGGTAGCATGTACAACAAGAGTAGAGGGTGCAAGCATATATGCATGTATGCTACTTCTGACATCGGGTTCTTCCTCTCTCAAGAATGCATGCGAAAATAGAATTCATCAGGTCAAGCTACTGGAGTAAAATATGTTATATTCTTTAAAGGAATGAATGGAATATAATTTAAAAAAAACATGCATTGTACTTCTTGATGTGTTCCATCAAGAATTGACTTCTTTCATTCTCGAGAGTATCTTTAGCACTCACCAATTCCGTTGGTTTGTCAGCTAATGTATTAACCTTTATTCTAATAGTTACAAGAAATTCAAGAGCTCTTGATGTTAATTTTTTAGCATTAGTTCAACATACTATAGGATCTTTACTGAGAGAATAACATGTACAGCATATCAAGCATATCAATACATATCAATCATAACAAGCAATCACATGAGACAATGGACACACAGAGTTTCACTGGGGAAAACCATAAAGGTCAAAAACCCCACAACTTCCTCAGAGATAGAAAGAGCAATGATACAACCCAAGTACAAGAGATAGTCCTCCTAGCAGCTACTCCTCCTTCGTCACTTGTGTGCCACTTTCTGGAGAGTGTAGAAGTGAATAATGAAGTGATCAAATAGAGTGCCTCCCGCACTCTATTTATACATGACCTGACCTGCCTAATAAACTAGCAGGGCCGACTTGTCTAACTCAGTCTAATAACCCATGGTAATACTAATCAGGGCCGACCCCACACTTGGTGGTCTAATAACCCATCACAAGCAAGTTGCGACACTTGTCAATACAAATGACGACACTTTCGTATAGAGGAATAATAACATCTCTATAGGAGTACAATATACATAGGTGAAATACATTCCGAAGTTACATATACATCAACACTCCCTCTTATCTAGGAAGGTATTTCTCGACACAGATCTGCTAGCACAAGTCTTCTTCTCTGGATCATCGTCACTGGATCATCGTCATCGAATCATCATCATCAAATCATCGTCATCGTCATTGCTGCTGCTATCTCAATCAATCTATGATCTACTCGTCATAGGAAGTTATACAGAACCAGTCCTTTTTCATACTGGATGTAGACCTGCCACCTACAGGTCTTCATCATCTACAGAGCCAGCCCTTTTTCATGCTAGATGTGACCTAGAACAAATCTAGGATTTCCACCACAGAGCTAGTCCTTTTTCATACTGGATGGGACCTAGAACAAATCTAGGATTTCTGCCACAAGGCCAATCCTTTTTCATACTAGATGGGACCTAGAACAAATCTAGGATTTCCGCCACAGATCCAGTCCTTTTTCATACTGGATGGGACCTAGAACAAATCTAGGATTTCCACCATAGAGCCAGTCCTTTTTCATACTGGATGGGAGCCATACTGTGGAATCCTCGGGACTCATTAGGTGCAACACAAAACCTGGCCAGAGCATCCCAGGACTTATTACGGGCACACAGCCCAACCTATTGGATCTCCCAGGGCTACATTACATGTGGTCATGGAAAAACCTCGAAAGAGCATCCTAGGACTTATTACGGGCACACAGCCCAACCTATCGGATATCCCAGGGCTACATTACATGCCATAGGACAAAAACTGGAAAGAGCATCCCAATACTTATTACGAGCACACAACCCAACCTATCGGATCTCCCAGGGAAATATTACATGTCCTCCCAGAACAATGCCTAGAAAGAGCATCCCGGGACTTATTACGGGCACACAGCCCAACCTTTCGGATCTCCCAGGTCAACTTACATGCTCATCTGCACAACCTGTCCATGGCCACAGAGCATCAACCTGATACTCATCATACATCATCCTAATGTACATGATCACATGATCATCCTCATCATCATCATAGCATCATCCTGATGCATATCATCTGGAGCAACATCCTGAAGCTCATCATCCATGATCATCCTAATCATACAATGTATCCACCTGATACATATCATCTGGAGCAACATCCTGAAGCTCATCATCTATGATCATCCTGATCATACAATGTATCCACCTGATACATATCATCTGGAGCAACATCCTGAAGCTCGTCATCCATGATCATCCTGGTCATACAATGTATCCACCTGATACATATACAAATACATGATCCACCTGATCATAACAAGCATCCAACATGATGCATATACATATACATGATCCAACTGATCATAAAAAGCATCCAACATGATGCATATACATATACATGATCCAACTGATTAATCAAGCATCCAACATGATGCACTTGACCAATTACCTATTCTTTTTTCCACTTTTTAAATTAACCATAACCAGTCTTCATATTTATAGTTGTTGGGATTCAGCATATAGCCTAAGTATTTCAGGCCAGAATCCATCTCCACCACCTTATAAGGGAAAATATGAGACAACTGAGAATATACATCTTTAGTACATGTATTCTTATAGAAAACATATTTATCCAAGCTCACCTCCATAACTAATTCTGCACATAATAAAGTAATGATCTCATAAAAAGAGTTCCACTCTTCCATATTACCTTTACCAAAGAATACATCATCAACAACAAAAAGTAAATGAGTAATATGTAAGACAAAAGATCATTTTATGCGTAATAATTTTTCTTTCCTTTCTAGCAGCATCAATTATTCTGCTAAGACCTTCAATGGATAATATGAAAAGTAATGGAGAAAGTGGACATCCTTGTATTAAACCTATGGAGCTCTTAACAAAACTGGTAGGTAAACCATTTACGAAGACAACAAATTTTGCAGAGGATACACAATCCATTATCCAATTGCACACATATAATGGAACACCAATATGGAGGAGGATTAACCTTAACATGCCCCAGTTAACTTTGTCATATGTCTTAGCTAAATCCAGTTTAAGAATCATAGAATTCATTTTCTTAACCTTAATTGAATGCAAACATTCTTGTGTGACACCAATAGCATCCAATATTTGTCTGTTGGGTAAAAAACCAAACTCCTCCTTAGAAACCACCTTTGCTAGCTTAGGCCTGATCCTATTTGAATTAATTTTAGTGATAATTTTATAGACCAAGTTACAAAGAGAGATAGGTATAAAATATTTAAAGGTATTAGGCTTATCACAAGCACAAGTGTGATGAAAGTAGATTTCAAAGCATTAGACATAAATCCCTCAACTCTGGAAAATTCAATCACATCGAGAAGTTCTTTCCCAATAAGATAAAAAAAGAACTGAAAATTTCCATACGCTATCCATTTGGAATTGGTATTTTGTCCCTAGAAAATTGTTTAATTACCCCTCAACTTCATCCAATAGCACGGGGTTACCAATTTTCATATCTTCATCAATAGAGAAGCAAGAAGGAAAGTGCTTAACCACATCAAGTTGAGACACAATGTTAGCATTCTCAGGATCCTTGAACAAATTAGAAAAGTATTCAACAATAGTCTTTTTTAATTGAACCTTCTGAGAAGCCACCCAATGTCCTTCATCATTTTTCAAATCCCAAATAGCATTGATATTTTTCCTGTAGTTTGCATATATGTGGAAGAACTTGGTATTATTGTCACCCTGGGAAATCCAAATTTCCCTAATTTTTAATCTCCACTCTTCCTCTTCCATTTTTAGGAAGTTTGCTTTCATTTCCTCCATCTCTGAAATAATAGCTTTTTCATCCTTAGATAAAGAACCAACCAAATTAGATCCTCATAAATATTAGCAAGAATCTCCTCAATCTCCAAGAGTTCCCGATGGGATGTAATTTATTTTTCTTTTCCCACATACTCACTAATTTCTCCATTCCTTTGAGCTTAATACAAAACCTATCCATGACATTTGTCTCCTTAGGAGTATTTATATAATTCCAACAGCTTCTAACGAAATGAAAAAAATCCTTATCTTGAATCCACATGTGATTAAACTTGAAAGGGTAACGTAAGGATGAGTTCTCCCCATCCAGTTGCAAACAAATAGGATCATTAAAAAATAGAAGATGGTATAATCCAAGACCTATATATGGACACATAACCAACTAATTCTTCATACATCAAATATCTATCCAACATTTTGCTTGTACTTTCAGTTCCTGATCTACCATTCTTCCATGTAGGACCATGTTTAGTAGGAACTACATCCAACATGTTATAGTCCTTAAACAGATTCTTGAAAAAATCAGAAAGTGGTTCCAATTTTGAGGAATGGCCCCAAATATCAGTAGAATAAAGAGTAATATTAAGGTCACCAACAATAATAAGATTAGGTAATCCTAAAATTCTGCTAAAATCCACCGTATCCCATAAAAATTTCATTTCTTTATAAGTACCATAATAGTTAATACTATTAACATCCTGAATCAAACCCTTGAATTTCCCCACCAACAACATCCCAAAACATGATCTATAAGATTTAAGATTTGCAAATTTGGGATTCCAAATTGATAATAATCCCTCGGACTGACCTGAGAAGTCCAAAGCATAAACTTCCTCGCCTAGCAAAATTTTTAAGAAGTACAGACAGGATTTTACGACAGATGACATAGTTTCTTGAATCAAAATAATTTCAGGATTAACAAAGAAAAACAATCTCTTAAGGGCTTGCATCTTACAGGTACCCCATATCCCCGGAATATTGAAGGATAATATTAACATTAAATAACCCCCTTTGAGGGCTCATGTGCTCTAAGGGCATGGGGATCATGGGAAGTAACATGACTATTACTGAAAGAAGAATCCTTTTTCAATCTAGTCGATAGGGGAATGTAATTCTCCAAAGACAAATTACCCACAGTTTCATCATCCCCCTTCAGCACATAACTTCCCCTTTTCCTATTCTTATTATGAATAGTGACATTCTGATGTCTGACAAAGTTGATGGGGATGGAATTGGGGGTATTTGAAGATTTATCTAAATACAATGGTAAGGGAGCCAAAGAGACCTCATCTTTAAAGGAAGGAGGAGACCCATAATTGTTTGATGGATTGGACCCATCACTACAAACTAACCCCAACAGAAAATCCATATTCTTATGTGCACACAAAGGGGGAAACTACTCATCATTCCTCGAGAAAGAGCAACCATAATTATTATGAAAAACCTCAGAAGAGACCCCCACTGCACAATTAGAATGAGACACATTTTTGGCCAAAGAAGCAAACCTATCAAAGAGAGACCTAGTCCTCTCATCTGGCACAAGGGATTCCCTACAATGTGTAGAATAATTCTCTAAAATAACATGATTCTGATCTCTATTCACCTCTAATGCATTAGACTCAAAAAAAATTTCGTAATCCTTGTCAATGTATTTTATATACTTTAATTCGACAGATGATATACTTTCATAGGTATTAGGGGATTTTTCAGGAAACATACCTTCTAATGAGTTGAAAAAGGAGGTACACAAATCAATTCTCAGTGATAGGAACAACAAAAACATGGCTAGCTTCACAAACCCCTTTAAGGAATGAGACATCATTTTGTCTTTCATTGGAATCATCATCATACTCCGCTTCAGAAATACCTGGACAATTCCGACCTAAATGACCCATTTGGAAACATAGAAAGCACCATAAGGGGATGTTCTTATAGCCCAAATGCATCTCAATCACTCTTTCACCCCACACAATATTCACTTCCTCCGGAATACCTTTCGATACATCAAAATACAGCATGACTGAAGCCATTCTTTTATCCTCATTAATCAGCATCTTCTTGTCTAGGGTGATGAAATTTCCTATTTGTTTTTCCAAACCGTCAAATATATCTTTTGACCAAAATGGAAAGGGAAAACCTGGTAAGAGAATCCAAAGGTTCTGCCTATGAATATGCTCTCTACATGGATCAAACCTTGAGTACCAACAACTAAGGACTAGTGAACCCTTTCCAATAACCCAGTACCTCGACAACATTTTGGGAGGGTCTTCTTCTTTCAGAAAGACAAAAGAAAACCACCCATTTAGAAAAATGTTGACCTTTGGAAGGTAATAAATCTCCAACTAGTGTTTCGCCACCCAACTAACCATCTCAACCCTATTCATCCTTAAATACTCCGAATGACCGACTAAAGAAAACACTAAAGGGCTCGCAATTATTTCAATGCTGACATCCTTACCAAGAACATAAAAATGCTGGTCTTTTTTAAACCTTGAAGGATTTGGAGTGACGTCGATCTTTTTCCTTTAGACCGCTAACTTTCTTGACTTTTGACTATGGAGCAATAAAAATTTTTACATGGGAATAATGCAAATCTATTTCTTTTATAGAAGATATTGCCTCCACATTAGATCATTTTTCAATGAGAATTGAACCACCGACTTCTTTTATCACCTTCTGTGAAATAGGGATGGTCAACTATTGCACGATATTTCACCCTCGATTCAAAATCTTATCACTCACCTTCGAATCAATAATCACCTCTAGTGTACTATGAAACCCTAATCCATCACCAAAGACCACCTATGTTAAGGGGGAAACCGATCCATAACCAACCATCTTCTCACTCCCCAATGGATAATGAAAGACTTGGTGAGCCTAAGAAGATGAGTTGACAACCTGAGGTGACCCCTTGTCAGATGTCAAAATAACTTTTGATAGAGACACATTATGGGACTTGGAATGATCCATCAAAACTAGGATTTATAATTTTGACATATAGTTAAACCTGTAGAGTATAAACCCCAAACCCTTAACCAAAAGGTAACTCATATAACTACAAACCCAACAAATATATATTTAAAAATAAATTTTTTTAAAAATCTTATTCCAAAAGAAAAATTAAGCAGAAAAGATCCCTTAAGTTCCCACTTTTTTAATGTGGTTGGTACTAATTCCTTTGAAAGGAGAACTGGACTCCATGGAAACAAAAAAATGCTTCAAAAATCATATAATCTATCCATCGGATGACTATTGTAGCAAGAAAATCAATCACTTAAACCCTATCTACACCCTCTATCAACTTGTTCTCATATAAACCAAAGTGTGTTTATCTTTCCATGCCATGCTAATTCCCTAAGCAACAATGGACGAAAAAATATGTATGTCACTCTTGTCTTGGCTTATGGAACTACCTTTACATTTCAAAATAACTTGTTATACCCTCCTTAACACACATTCCATTAGAGGAGTAGCAATTGGTGGTAAGATGGATTTTTGGGAACAACATGTTCCATAGCTTATGAAAGAACTTTACGTACAAATTCCAGGTGAAGGCTCATATAAGAAGCTAATATTATTTTCCATCATTGTATATGCATGCCGCATACCCCATGAAATAACTTTACATGCACCTTCTAGTGAAGGACTAGATAGGTAGATACTGCTACTTTCCACTATTGTATACGCAAGACCCATACCCCATGAAAGAACTTTGCATACAAGTTTCAAGTGAAGGACTAGATAGGTAGTTGGTACTACTTTCCATCATTGTATGTGCAATGAATAATAGGGCTTTGGAGGGTCAAAATGTAGCTAGAAATACCCTTATCCTATTCCATTTCCTAGTGATATCATTTTATTGATATGTGATTGATACAAGGACAACCACACAATATGTTTTTGATCCACACCAAAAACAATCCCCATAATAATACAAAGACATATTTTCCATTTTAACGGAATGGTTATGTTCATGGTTAGCCAATCCACTGGAGAGTTCTCTTGCACTACATTAGTTTTTTGACATTTTCTACCTTTAGGTAGATCCATAGGAGAACACTTGACCTTGGTAGATCTGTTTTTAATGATATTCCCACTGGTGGTTGTGAGCTACCAAATGAATGGGAAAATCAAATCAGGGAAGTTTTATAGTGAAATGTGATGGTATTTCCTAGGTTCAACAACCTCTTCCATCATCATATATCATATGTTGAGTGTAAAACATATCCAAGTTTTGCATATCTTAAAGGAAATTATTCTCGAAGTAAATGATTCAATGAAAATGTTAATTTAAAGATGAAATGTATAGACTTCTATATTAAAATAAATTCCCAACCTTGGTTTCTCATCAACTAACCAACCACCTACTAGACCAATGACTTTACCTCCAAATCAAAAGTTGATAAAAGGGGATGCAAGATGTGGTTATCACTTTTCTTATAAGAAAACGACTAGCATGATAAATTTAGTCAATCAATAGACTATAAACTAACAATGATTATATTCAACCCAAAAGAACAAAAGTACTAGACACTGTATAGTTGTAAAGGTTGTAGTTACTTGATGAAATGATAAAATTGTTGATGTATATGTAACTTCGGAATGTATTTCATCTATGTATTTCATATATATTTATTGTACCCTTATTAGAGATGTGTTATTCCTCTATAAGGAAGTGTCATGATGTGGATTGAAAAGTGTTGCAAGTGTGTGTACTTGCCGATGGGTTATTAGACCACCATGTGTGGGGTCGGCCCTGAAATATATATATTATATTGTGGATGTATCTAGATAGACAAGTCGGCCCCATAAGGTCACTGGGCAAACAGGTTAGTATAAATAGAGATCAGAAGATCTCTAATTAGATCATTCAGAAAGTCATATCTCTCTCACTCAGAAAGTGGTGCACTAGTGAGGAGGAGGATCATCTGCTACTAGGAAACTATCTCAGTGTATTTGGTTGTACTTTGGTTGAGCCATTGCTCTCTCTATCTCTGAGGAAGTTGTGGGGTTTTTCACCTTAGGGTTTTCCCCATGGAAACTCTGTGTCTCTTGTCTCTCATGCTTTTGATTCTTGTGATGCTTGTCATGCTTATTGTGATTGTTATGCATTGATATACTGTACATGTTATTCTCTCAATGAAGATCCTAGAGTATTGTGAATTAATGCTCAAAATTTAACATGGTATCAGAGCTAACCTGAGAAGAAGACATTTTGCAGTGACAGAAACTTAAGTTTCTTGTTTATTGGGTTTCTCTCCACAATTTTTGGAAAAGCAGTATAGTATATTGACTCTACTCATCAAGGAGAATCTATCTGTCCAATCAGAATTCAATTCTGAGCATTTTCAGATTTGGCCCTAAAAATTAGGGTTTCCACAAAAATAGGAATTTCTGGAATCTGAAGACACAGCTGGAAGCTCCTTGCAAAAATCGAAGTTTAGAGCTTTGGATCAAGATTTTTGGCTAGGTAGATCTCCGGGAAACTCAAACCCTAATTCAGGGCTCTCCCTAGTGAACCCAGGAGGACAAAAAGGCAAATCTGAAGGGTAAAACTTTGCTGATCTCAAATTCTGAATGCACCAGGCTAATCAGCTCATCAAAGCGCATCTTTCTATCCTTTCAAAAATTTGAAATTCACATTTTGAATTTTTAGGGTTTTTCGACAAACCCTAATCCGGGACCAAATCTAGTTTTCAGCATTTCAAGTGGTAAGACCTAAATCTTTTCTATTTCCATTTGAAGTACTCTTTAAGATGTCTCACCACACCAAGCTTGAGGATAAGCTTGAAGGGGCTGATAACTTCTGAGCTTGGAAGTATAGGCTTGGGTTAATCCTGGAAGAGAATGAGTTGGACTCATATATAAAAGAAGACATCCCTATCCCAGAGGATGAAGAGGCCAAGGTATTGCATAAGAAGAACTTGGTCAAGGAAAACAGAATCATTGTTGATTCTACCAAATACCATCTCATACCCCATGTGTCTTCTCTAGAGACACCCAAGGAGATGTTTGACTCTTTGACCAAGCTATTTGAAGGGAAGAACATAAATCGGAAGATGACTTTGCGGAATCAATTGAAAGGGATCAAGATGTTGAATGGAGAAACCATTCAATCTTACTTCTCCAAGGTCTCTCAGATCAAGGAGCAACTTGGAGCTGTGGATGAAGTAGTGGACAATGGTGAAGTTGTTATGACCACTCTGAATGGCCTACCTAGGTCATGGGACTCCTTTATTCAAGGAATCTGTGCAAGAAATAAATTGATCTCTTTCAGTAAACTATGGGAGGAATTCTCTCAAGAAGAAGCTAGACTTGTAGCTCGTGAGGAAAAGATGGGAGGTGAAGATCAAGCTATTGCAACTCACACCAAAAGAAGCAAGCCCAAGAAGGAGCACTCTCGCTACAAAAGATCCTTTCAAAAGAATAAGAAGGATCTAAGATGCTTCACATGCAATGAGAAGGGTCACTTTGCTTCAGATTGTCCCAAGAACAAAAGGAATAATAACAACAACTTCAACAAGAAGAAGAAGGGCAGCAAAAGAAAGTTCCATGCTCATGCTATTGAGGATGATGAACCTCCAAAGAAGAAGGCTAGGGCAGAAAGTGATGATGAGTCATCAAGGGAAGAATAGTATGTTCTAATATCTGCTCTCACAGGTACTATCTCCCATGGTTGTAATGATTGGTTGATTGATAGTGGGGCTTCCAAACACATGACTGGGTTTAAGGAATCTTTTGTGAATCTATCTGAACATGAATCACCCCATAAGGTGAAACTTGGGGATGATTATCAATACCCAATCAAAGGAAGTGGTGAAGCCTCCTACAACCTAGACTCTAGAAAATCTTTGAAGATGAAGGAAGTCCTTTATGTACCTGGGCTCAAGAAGAACTTACTCTCCATCTCTGCATTGGATACAAAAGGTGCGAGGGTTGCATTTGTGGATGGCCAAGTCCTAATATGGCCAAAGGGAAAGACCATAGATGATGCAGTAGTGATTGGAGAGCAAGAGGGAGGATTGTATAAATTGAAGGGACAACCTGAAAATGCCATGGTGCATGAATCCATGGAGCCAAGTGAACTTTGGCATAGAAAGACTTGCTCATATGCACTATAGGGAACTTCCAATTGCAAGCAAGGCTGTAGAAGGTCTTCCTGAAATCAAGACCAAACATGAAGGTGTTTGCAAAGGATGTGTAAAAGGTAAGAACATTAAGAAGGCTTTCCCAAGCAGTGAAAGCAAGTCCAAAGATATCCTGGAAATCATCCACTTAGATGTATGTGGTCCTATGTCATCCAGTTCTCTTAGTGGGTATGTTTACTATGTCTCATTTATTGATGACTTCTCCAGGAAGACTTGGGTATACTTCTTGAAGAACAAAGATGAGGTGTTTGATAAGTTCAAGGAATTCAAAACTTTGATGGAGAATCAAACTGACAAGAAGATCAAAACATTCAGATCCGACAATGGTGGAGAATTCACCTCAGGTGAATTCAAGAAGATTTGTAGTGATTCAGGGATTAAGAGGGAGTTGACTGCTCCTTATAATCCTCAACAAAATGGAGTTGCAGAAAGGAAGAACAGAACTATCATGGAAGCAGCAAGGGAAATGCTGCATGACCAGGATCTACCTATGCATCTATGGGTAGAAGCAGCTAGAACGGCTGTATATGTGCAAAACATAACACCCCACAAGATATTGGACAACAAGACACTAGAAGAGGTCTTTTCTGGTAAGAAACCTGAAGTCAACCATCTCAAAATATTTGGTTGTCTAGTATACACTCATGTCCCAAAGGAAAAGAGGACTAAACTAGATCCTTCAGGAAAGAAGGGTATCTTTGTGGGTTACAGTGAAAGCTCGAAGGCTTACAGATTATACTTTCCAAGGTTCAAGAAGATTGATGTCAGCAAGGATGAATATAAGTTCAAGGACAGGTAATCCAGGAAGCAAAGATCAAGAGGGAGCACACTCCAGCAACTCCTGCAAGGATGCAGATTTTTAGAGGGAGTTGACCATCTTCCTATATTCCACAATAGAAAGGTGTAGAAGAAGCTACTTCAGTAGCTCCTTTCAGGAAGCAAAGTCTCAGAGGGAGTCCACCCAACAAACAAACAAAGATAAGTATTTCAATTATCATTTCTTGCCTATTTTTGTTTAAATAATTTTATGCTTAGGAGATGTATTGTGCATATTAGAATGATTGCATTAATGAATAGGATACTACTAATATCCATGTGATGGGTAAGTGGCCTATGGCACTATACAACATTCCAGTGCTACTTATCTAGAATGAAACCTCTTTGCTGACATGTTGGGAGTAGTGCAAACTCTTAACAATGTTCTGGTAGAGACTGGAAGGCATCTAGAAAGTTGTGGAACATGGATAAATGTTGTATTGAAGCATTGGCTAAGATAACTGCATGACTGCATGACATTTTTCTTTATGTGTAAATAATTTGTTCTGAAAATTATGAAATGTTTCTAATCATGCAATTTAACTTGTTTTGTAGGAAAGACCGTATATCTTCACCTACAAAAGAAGGACTACAACATTTGTTCCAGCAACAAAGATATCTATTGAAGATATTGAAGTTCTCAGGATCAGGGATGAAGAAATGGAATGCCATGATCCGTCGATCATGAAGAAGATGTTTGGGATGCAGTCCCAAGACCTGACAGGGAGTCACATGTGTGCAGATTGAAGAAATCCTTGTATGGCTTGTAGCAAGCTCCCAGAACTTTGTGTGATACAAAGAGGAAGCTCGCTGCTGAATTCGATATGAAGAACTTGGGGATGATGCACTATTTGTTTTTGGCATGGAGGTGTGGCAAAGTGCAGATGGAATCTTCCTTGGACAAGGGAAGTATGCAGTAGAGATCCTGAAGAGGTTCGGGATGATGGATTGCAAGGCCATGGCCACACCTATGACATCGAATCTGAAGCTTCTATGTGATGCTTCATCTGAGCTGGTTGATGTCTCTATGTATCGTCAGATGATTGTCTCCTTGATGTACCTGACGAACACGAGACCAGATATTTGCTTTGCGGTGAACACATTGAGTCAGTTCCTGACAGATCCAAGGAGTGTTCATCTGGTTGCTACCTGAAGGGTACAGTGGATTATGGGCTCAAGTATGAAGCGAATCAAAATTTTAACCTGTAGGGTTATGTTGATTCAGATTAGGCTGGCAGTGCTGCAGATAGGAAGAGCACATTTGGGTGCTGCTTCAGTATGGGATTAGGTGTGATCTCTTGGTTTAGCAGGAAGTAGTCCTGCGTAGCACTGAGTATAGCTGAGGCAGAGTATGTTGCAGCCTGTTCATCTAGTTGTGAGGCAGTATGGCTACGGAAGCTACTGTCTGAGTTATTTGATCTCCCGTTGGATGCTACTGGTATCTTCTGTGATAACCAGAGTTGTGTGAAGCTGTCTGAGAACCCATTGTTTCATGACAGGTCGAAACACATAGAGATCAAATATCACTATATCAAGGATATGGTGCAGAGAGGAGCTGTGAAGATCCTGTATGTTGCGACGGACGAGCAGATTGCAGAAATGCTGACGAAGCCACTAGCCAGGGTGAAGTTCGAGTAATTCAGAGAGAGGCTTGGTGTTCTTCGGATTGATGACACTTCTAGGAAGAAGTGATGGACACATTTGCTGAAGCCATTCCAAGCATGCTGGAAGGAGGATCCTTCACATGGCTGTGGATGTAAGCGTTGGATGATGAGCATCAGGATTATGTTCTAGTTTATGCTGGATATGATCAATTGGATCATTTATATGTATATATGCATCATGTTGGATGCTGGATATGATCAGTTGGATCATTTATATGTATATGTATGTATGCATCATGTTGGATGCTGGATATGATCAGTTGGATCATTTATATGTATATGTATGTACGCATCATGTTGGATGTTGGATATGATCAGTAGGATCATTTGTATGTATTTTTTATATGCATCATGTTGGATGCTTGGACCATGTATTCGTATATGTATCAGGTGGATACATTGTATGATCAGGTGGATCATGTATGGTGATATGTATCATGTATTTATATTTGTATCAGGTGGATACATTGTATGATTAGGTGGATCATGTATGATGATATGTATCAGGTGGATACTTGGTATCCATCAGGTAGATGCATTGTATGATCAGGATGATCATGGATGACGAGCCTCAGGATGTTGCTCCAGATGACATGCAGCAGGATGTTGCAGTGATGATGATCAGGATGATCATGTGTACATCAGGATGATGTATGGTGAGTATCAGGTTGATACTCTATGGTCGTGGATCAAATTGTGTAGATGAGCATATAATTTGGCCCTGGGAGATTTGCAGATAGTCTTTCGAGGTTTTTCCTATGGCATATAATTTGGCCCTCGGATATCTGGCAAATGCTCTTTCAAGTTTTTTCTCTGGGAGGACATATAATTTGGCCCTGGGAGATCTGCAGATAATCTTTCGAGGTTTTTCCTATGGCATATAATCTGGCCCTGGGATATCTGGCAGATTCTCTTTCGAGGTTTTGTCCTATGGCATATAATATGTCCCTGGGAGATCCGACAGGTTGGGCTGTGTGCCCGTAATATGTCCTGGGATGCTCTTGTGAGGTTTTTCCATGACCACATATAATCTGTCCCTAGGAGATCCTATAGGTAGAGCTGTGTGCTCGTAACAGCCTGGGATGCTCTTATGAGGTTTTGTGGTGAGGTCACATATAATATGGCCCTGGGAGATCCTATAGGTAGAGCCGTGTGCTCGTAACATCCTGGGATGCTCTTTCAAGGTTTTGTGATGCACGTAATAAGTCCTGAGGATTCCAAAGTATGGCCAGTGATGACGAAGACCTGCAGGTGGTGGGCCTACATCCAGTATGAAAAAGGACTGGCTCTGTA
Source organism: Larix kaempferi (assembly GCA_027924585.1). Classification (NCBI taxonomy): domain Eukaryota; kingdom Viridiplantae; phylum Streptophyta; class Pinopsida; order Pinales; family Pinaceae; genus Larix; species Larix kaempferi. Next base: position 5,015,866 of record BSBM01000290.1, on the reverse strand, counting down.
GAACTTCCTATGACGAGTAGAGTCAGAGATTGGTTGAGATAGCAGCAACAGTGACGATGACAATAACGATGCATCGATGGCGATGATCCTGAGAAGAAGACTTGTCTAGTAGATCTGTGTCGAGAAATACTTTCCTAGTTAAGAGGGAGTGTTGATGTATATGTAACTTCGGAATGTATTTCATCTATGTATTTCATATATATTTGTTGTACCCTTATTAGAGATGTGTTATTCCTCTATAAGGAAGTGTTTTCATGTGGATTGACAAGTGTCGCAATTGTGTGTACTTGCCGATGGGTTATTAGACCACCATGTGTGGGGTCGGCCCTGAAATATATATATTATATTGTGGATATATCTAGATAGACAAGTCGTCCCCATAAGGTCACTGGGCAAACAAGTTAGTATAAATAGAGATAAGGAGATCTCTATTTAGATCATTCGAAATTCATATCTCTCTCACTTAGAAAGTGGCACACTAGTGAGGAGGAGGATCATCTGCTACTAGGAGACTATCTCACTGTATTTTGGTTGTACTTTGGTTGAGCCATTTCTCTCTCTATCTCTGAGGAAGTTGTGGGGTTTTTCACCTTAGGGTTTTCCCCACGGAAAATCTGTGTCTCTTGTCTCTCATGCTTTGATTCTTGTGATGCTTGTCATGATTATGTGATTGCTATGCATTGATATACTGTACATGTTATTCTCTCAGTGAAGATCCTAGAGTATTGTGAATTAATGCTCAAAATTTAACAAAAATAAATACATGCAACAAATTAAAAGACCGTTGAATTAAAGTCATAAAACATGGTACTATAGGAAACTAGACTCATAATAATAAAGTGAATAAAACCATACTATAGGAAATTGAATCACATAATTAAAGTTCAAAAATTGAAGCATTCCTTGGCTACACGGGTTCCTTGATTTTCCTTGAGTAGGGCCCTTACTCAACATGATCACATGAACCCTAAGTAAATCAAAACTACTCAAATCTTGGAAAATAATATCCCTTATTAAAAAACTCATAACATAATAGCAATAATGTATCTACTCCAATTTGAATGGATTCTAGAAAGAACTTCACAACAAATCAGAATGAGAGGCTGTAATTCTCTTCACTCTATTTTTATTTAAACTCAAAGACTCTAAATAAGGTTTTAATTAGTCCTCGATTAAATGATGATTGTCTCATCAATCCCTATAATTATGCACCCCTATTTCAAGGATCTTGTTTTATTCCTCCTACACTTCCAATGCCTTAGTCAACAAATTGAATTAGGATCATGACTTCAATGGTCTCATTAAGTGCTTTGGAATCTTCTAATCTTTGCAAGGGAACATGATCCCATGATGCTCTCACATGATATTGGTTTTTCATTCATTTAGATTAGTCCCCTAAGGAACCCAAGATTAATCCCACTCACATCATCATAAGTGCTTTGACATCTTCTAATATTTGGAAGGAAAAAGATCTGATGTTTCTCTCACATGATATTATTGATATTAGTCCACTAAGGTGTTGGAATATTCACCAATATTGAGAGGGGGGGGTGAATTATTATCGAGCACTTTTTACCATTTTTAACCTTAATCACATCATGTAACATTAACCATTAACAATTCCATCATCATCACATAAAATAATACAGAGTGCACAAGAGATTTTACGTGGAAACCCAAACGGGGGAAAACCACAAAATGCTTTTCTTATATCATGTCAATATTACATTCATAGGAAGAAACAACTTCCAAGACTCTCCAATACCAATTGGAAGGAGGCACCAACCTGAAGGAAGCTCCAACTCCCTGATTTGCCAACAGCAACTCGAAGGATCCTACAACCCCCTAGATTTACCATCTACAATTGGAAGGAAGCACCTACTCCCTAAAGCATAGGTTCCAACCTGTAGTGAGGACACCAATACTCAGTGAGCTCTAAATCACCTTAGCACCACCCTGCCACCCTGATATGAGTAAGAGTATCAACATGTCACTGTCACTTCCACTGTCACTATCATTGTTAATATCAATGTCACTACCACTAGCAATGTCACTATCACTATCATTGTCACTTCCACGATTACTATCACTATCACTGTCACTTTCACTATCACTATCACTTTCGCAATCATTATCACTGTCCTTACCACTATCACTGTCACTGTCACCATCACTGTCTTCACATTCTTTCTCTGATCTGCTTCATAATCTTCCTCTGATCTACTTCATAATCTACCTATGATCTGCTCCATAATATGCCTTTGATCTACTGCGTACTATAAAAAAACCTTTATTTCCAAAGGGCATATCTCCAAAATGATAGAAAACCAATATCTGAAACTTGTACCCCCGTTACTTCAATATATCTACCTCATCTACTTGAAGGTTCACTATCTAAAACGCCCTAGAACAAAATTTATAGAGAAAATATCAAACGAACCTGTTTGAAGTTGATTTCAGGGTCATTCAGAAACCCTAACTTCCTAGGGTCATATCTACGATAATATATCATACCGGCATATGAAAATAATACCACAAGTTCTTCAAGCTATCTACTTCATCTGCTCCAATGGGCACTATCTGAAACTTTTTAGAACAAGATATATGGAGAAAATTCCAAAATGACATGTTTAAAGTTGATGTTAGGATCATTAAGAAACCCTAACTTCCTAAGGTCATATATCCAAAAATATAGTAGACTAAAATATGAAACTCGTACCACAGGTTTTTCAGGATCTCTACTTCATCTTCTCCAAGGGGCACTATCTGAATATTTCTAGAATAAATGATATAGTGAAAATGCCAAACTGACCTATTTAAATATGATTTTAGGATCATTCAAAATCCCTAACTTCCTGAGGTAATACCTCCAAAATTATAGCATATAACATATGAAACTCATACCAAAGGTTCTTCAGGCTCTCTAATTCATCTTCTCCAAGGGGAACTATCTGAATATTTATAGAACAAAAGATATAGCAAAAATTCCAAGATGACATGTTTGAAGATGATCCAGAAACCCTCACTTTTGAAGATGATCCAAAAACCACAAGTACTCACACATCTTACTTCCATCCCATAACAATTTCAAGGTCTGAATCATCCCAGAACAAAAGTTAGAGGGAAAATTCCAAGATGACCTGAAATAGATTTCGCAATAAAAACCCTAGAACAAATCATCACAATGTTCCATCTTCCATTGGAATGTTGCCCTTCTTCATGTCATATTCCCTTGGAAATTCACTACTTTAAGCTGAAATTCGCTCCTATTCCTTGGATAAGTTGAATTAGTGTTATGTTAATGCCAAATGAGGTTTCTCTTATTTATATGAGTCTAAGTCACTCTTTTAGTTCACTTAAGGTTAGGTCAGCCTATAACTTAACATTAATTTTGTCTTCCACATTTTAGGGGATTCTTCAATGGGTCAATAACCACTTCATGGCTTCATCAAGTCATTCCAAGTGAACATATCTTCGTTTCTTCATGTGCTTCTTCAATTTTCTTTAGGTCTTTACTTTAGGGCTTCATGTCTTCATCAATGGGGTTACAAGATTGCAAAGCCACATGGGGTTACTTGACCCTTCAAACATTTTCCTTTCTTCACAAGTGGGCACTGATGAGCCCAGGATATAGGTACTCTATATCCCCCTTTATGCCACACAAGAGCAAGAAAGGATAAGAAAATGCCTATGTTCATAGGGGAGAATGCTTTTGTTTTGATTATTTAATGAAGTAGTTTAGAGATTATTTTTCTTATGCGTAAATCATTTTATGTGCTAATTATATGAAAATAGGCATGCGTGAGCAGGGCACAGGTGATCTGGAAAACAACAAGTAAATCAAGCTCAAGACTGAAGATCACGAGTAACTCAATGCTCACATTTTCCTGATTTATAGAAAGAACTCCTGTTAACCAGGATCGTTGTTTACAATGTAGAGCTAGGTTAGAATTAGAAATAAATAGGGACCTTTTGAATAGCAGGGGGTCTATTGACATTTTCGAGAAACAATCTTCAACATATTTTGTATTTGAGACAGTTCTGTTTTAAATTTTCCTGAAACATGAAGTTATGATTTGAGAATGGAAGACCAGCATTGTACTAATTCCTTGAGTTTATAAGTCTCTTTTCCTCCTGAAATACGTGTTGGGGAGGGCCCCCTCAATACGTATATTAGGAGTCTCGTGTTTCATTACAGGTATTTTTCATGCATTTTATTAATTGTTTCAATCATCATGATGTGTGAAAGTACTTTGGTATTTGTTTAGGAATTAGATTCTGATTTTAGTACAAGCGATTTTCCTCTGTAGTTCGATAACACTGTTTCCGTAGTTCTATAACGCATTGTCCGTAGTCCTGTGTGTGCCATCCGCGCAGGCATATTTTATACATGTTTTCCAACAATTTTATACCATTTTTAGATAACAATTCAGATCTATGATTTCACGCATACTTTCCTTACTTAAGTTTGATCACATAAAGGTTACATATTTCAGCATTTGATTTGAATAGAACAGGGTTCAATTGCTTTCAGTTTTTGATTTGGTAGACATAATTTGATTGTTTTCCAGCATTGAAATTCCTAGATTAGATTTACCATTTTTTCAGCATTCAATTCGTATAATATATTTTACCAGTTTTCCAGCACTGAAATTCCTAGATTAGATTTATTAGTTTTTTAGCATTCAATTCATAGAATAGATCTCTCAGTTTTCAGCATTTTCAATTCATGGGTTTACATACTTTCATATTTCCTGCTTAGTTTTTAGAACAATACTCCCTATTTCCCTTAGAGCATTCTTTTGGATAGATTGAACATTCAAAACGACAAAGATCACCCTATAGTGCACATATAGTGCTTAGCATCTCTTAAGTTTGTATGCTCCCTGCTTGATAATTAAAGTATACTTCCGGTATAGCTACCCTAATTAGGTACCCATTCCTGGAGTCCACCACTTTTTGGCGCCATTGTCGGGGAGGTGCTTAATCTATAGGAGACATCTAAAAAAAAAACATAATTTTTTTTACCATGAATTCCTCAACGAAGGAGGGATAGATTTGGACGCTTTCTGCCTAACCGCCCTATGAGTAACAGCAATTACGAACATTCTCAATTTGAATTCATTAACTCCGAAGACGAAGCTGATTCCAGCTACGATCCAGACTGACATAACTTCTTTGCTACCTCTATCTCAAACAATACTATGGCAAAGGAAGAGGATGGACATAGAGAACTGTTTACTTTTCCCATTAGTGTACTACTTGGGGATGCCAGAATGAAGAATATCAACCTAATAATATTCCAAACTTCCATGGCTTAAATTCAGAAGACCCTGACACATTTCTATTTGAATTTGAGATAGTTTATAGGTCTTTTGGTTATACTACTGATGCACAAAAACTAAGACTCTTTCCTTCTACTTTGAAATATCTATCACTTAGATGGTTCATGAGCCTAGAAGGGAATAGTATTTTCACGTGGGACCAAATGAAATAATCCTTCTTGGAAAAATAAAGGGACTACGGTATGGAAAAAGATACAAGAGATGAAATCTTCAGGATGCAACAAGGAGAAAGAGAATCCCTAGAAGACTATGCACAACGCTTTCAACTCAACTAAAAAAGAGCTAGTCACTGCACCCTAGATTAGGAATCATTGAAACTTGTCCTTCTTAGAGGAATCAAAGAAGAAAATCTAGAAGTATTAAACCTATTAGGAGATGGAGATATATTCCAGAAAACCTATGATCAAATCCTACAAATATTCAAGAATTACTCTAGATCCAGAAAAAGTAAAACTGGGACACGGGATACACATCCATTTACAGGAGGATCATCATCTTCAGGACCAAACCTCACAAAGTCTGATTTAGGAAATCTTCTTGATGATATGAAAACTGATATCCTTCAATCCCTAGCAATGCAACTAGATGCACTCCAAATAAAGAAGAAACTAGATGAGATAAACCAAGCACTGGTAGTATTTTTCCCACACTGTAGAAAGAAACATGAAAATGGATAGTGCAGATTGAACACAATAGAAATATGTGGCCTCTGCACTGATGATCACTCTACTGATAAATTACCTCTTCTACCATCATGCAAAGCTTCCATTTAGGATCCCACATCTGAAGGCACTATGGAACAACTCTGTTTTCTTAATCAAAGAAGAAACAATTTTGTTAGGCCCTTCCAACCCAACAACCAAGCATATTTTAACCAAGGAATTAATCAACAAAATTGGACCCCTTAGCCCCAACCACATGGCCAACTCAAGCAGCTCTAAACTAACGGCAACAAAGCCAAACACTGTATCAACAACCATATTATACACAACCTTATTCTCCCTACCCCCCACCTTTTTCTCATCCACCAATGAATTATGGAAATCCATATCCTTATACAACAAACTAGAGGGCTCCATTACATCAGCCACTCATCATGCTGCCCCCATAGAACCAACCACCTCCCAAACCACCCCCAATTCTTTCCCAATCGGTTCCAAACCCAAACAACAACAGAGCAGGAGATCAACAACCCTATAAAACTAAAATGGTGTAGTTCCCTACATATGTCATGGATACACTTGAAATAAATGAAATTAATCTCAGATATGGTAAAACATTGCAAAACACCCATCCACAAAATAATTAAGAATAGATCAATCACGAACATATAACACAACCTGAACCACAACAACCAACTGAGACACACTCTCAGGAAGAAGAAAAATCGACCACAAATACCAAACAGAACCCCCCCATTGCCTGAGAAACTCATACAAAGCACCAGAGAGGAGGAGGAGAGCGCTATCCTTAACGAATTAAAACATTTGAACATCCAAATCCCCATTTTACCAGCAATAAGGGACGTACCAATCTGTAATAAATTTATTAAATAAATTTGCTTAAAACGACCTGGCCAAAGAAAACGTGACCCACCAACTATAAACGTAGTGGGCCAATTAGCATATTTAATGTTGGGTGTCATTGTCAACCCCAAATACCTTGACCTAGGTAGTCCAGTCGTCAACGTAACAATTAACAACAGACATATTGCAAGTAGCCTAATTGATTTAGGGGCTGCAATCAATGTGATGAAAAAGGACACAATGATAGACTTAGGACTCCAATCAATTATTATACCAACCAGTACCATGCTACAGCTTGTTGACACATCAACTATAAAACTTGAAGGAATGCTTGAGAATATCATTATCAATATAGAATCATGGGAGTACCCAGCCGATTTCATAGTTATAGAGGTGAAGAGTAAACTTAGTGGATATCCAATAATCCTAGGGAGGCCATGGCTAGCAACAGCAGACGCCTATATAGCCTGTAGATCTGGTAACATGACAATCACCAGTGGGCATGCTAGAAAGAAGATCACAATTTATCCTCCAGCAAGAAAATCTATAGACATAGAGTATCAGAATTGGATAGATGACTATAATGATATAAACGACCGAAACATACAACCTGTTCTTACCATCGAAGCATCCCTTTCTCTAAAAGCTATTGATGAATACATTCATTTAGATAGATTTATTCAAAATGAATCTTCTAATCGTGACATTCTTGAAGATTTTTTTTAAACAGATCAACAACAGGAAGATAAAAATTCACCCCACAACTCTGACATAATGTGGGAAAAAGTTCTCTCACATGAACAACAGTCAACACAGATCAAAATAGTTAAGATCTTGCATGGAAAGATAGTTAATATTAACTCCAATTTGGAGCCAGAACAAGAGCAACAATTAATGAAGGTACTCTAAAAAAACAACAAGGATTTTGCATGGACATATACCGACATGAAGGGTATCCACCCAAACATTTGCAAGCATTACATATATATCAAAGAAGGCATTGTACCCATCAAACAACCTCAAAGAAGGATCAACCCAACATTAAAGGATATAGTCAAATTGGAATTACAAAAGTTATTGGATGTAGGGTTCATCTACCCAATCTCAGATAGTGAATGGGTCTCACCATTGGTAATAGTCCCTAAGAAAGGAGGGAAGTGGAGGATCTGTGTGGATTACAGAGAACTAAACAAGGAAACTAAAAGAGACCACTTCCGTCTACCATTCATTGAACAAGTATTAGACACACTAGTTGGAAATAAATTCTTCTCATTTTTAGATGGATTCAGTGGATATAACCAGATTCTAATCCACCCAGTTGATAAGGATAAAACCACATTTACATGCCCATGGGGAACTTATGCATATAGAGTGCTACCCTTTGGACTGTGTAATGACCCAACAACATTTCAAAGGGCCATTTTGAGCATATTCTCTGATTTTATCAATGATCATATTGAAGTCTACTTGGATGACTTCACACCCTATGGCCAAAACTTTCACCAGGAATTACAACATCTTTAATTAGTATTAAAAAAATGCATCGAAATGAGCTTATGTCTAAGCAATGACAAATGCAGGATGTTGATGCAAGAGGGCATAGTGCTGGGACACCATATCTCACAACGAGGCATTGAAGTTGATCAAGCAAAAGTCACGGTAATTAGGACACTTCCACCACTTGTCAAACAAAGAGTTGTGCGAAGTTTCATTGGGAAAACAGGCTACTACAGAATATTTATAGAAAGTTATAGCAAAATTGCTGCACCTATGTTTGTTCTTCTAATAAAAGATACATAATTCATCTGGACCAAGCATTGTATGTCAGCATTTGACAACCTCAAAGAGAAGACAATCACAGCCCTAGTACTCCAAGGACCCAATTGGACACTACCATTCCACATACATTCTGATGCTTCAGATAATGCCATTGGATCAGTCCTTGGGGAAGAAGAAGAAAAGAGACCATATTCCATGTATTACATTAGCAAAAACTTGGCAGGAGCTGAAATCAATTATATAGTCACAGAAAAGGATTTTTTGGCTGTCATACATGCAATAAACAAATTCGGGCACTATATCACTGGATACCAAGTCTTTGTCCACACCGACCATTCAACAATCTGGTATCTTATGAATAAACCTAATACAAGTGCTAGAATTATTAGATGGCTACTCCTCTTGCAAGAATTTGACATAACAATCCTGGATAAGCCAGGAAAACATAATGTGGTAGCAGATTTTCTGTCTAGACTGACCCATGGACGGGACAATGAATTGGTAAATGATAACTTCCCTGATGAGCACCTCTTTGCAATCTCAACAAAAATCCCATGGTTTGCTGACATATAAAACTACTTAATATCTAGTAAATTTCCACAACATTACAGCTACCAAGATAAGTGCAGAATCATATGACAAAGTGCAACTTACACATGGATAGAAGGGATGATTTTTAAAAAAGGGCCAGACCAAATATTGAGAAGATGCATCAGAGAAGATGAAGTCCATGACATACTGCATGCCACCCACAATGAGCCATGTGGAGGACATTATGCTACAAAAAGAACAACCTATAAAGTATTGCAAACTAGATATTATTGGCCAACACTTCACAAGGACTCCTATGATTATGTATCGCATTGTGATGACTGTCAACGAATGGGGAAGCCTACACAAGGAGAACAAATGCCTTTACATCCCCAAATATATTTGGAAGCATTTGAGAAATGGGGATTTGATTTTGTTGGTCCATTCAACCCCCAATCAAATCAGAAAATCTATATTCTAGTATGCACTGACTACCTTACAAAGTGGGCATAAGTGGCAGCACTTGCAGCAGCAAATGAAAGAAATGTAGCAAAATTCTTTACAGAACAATTCTTCCACATATTTGGAGTTCCAAGAGAGTTAGTTTCTGACCAAGGAACACAATTTACATCCAAAATCATCAAGGACCTACTCCGAAGAAACAATGTTAATCATCGAAGGTCCTCCTCCTGCCACCCTCAAGATAATGGTTAAGCTGAAGTGACAAACAGGGAACTAGAAAGAATTTTAACAAAGATAGTACAACTACACAAAAGAGATTGGGTAGACAGATTGAGTGAAGTAGCTTGGGATTATAACACAACATGGAAGACAACAACAGGCTTTACCCCATATGAGTTGGTATATGGAAAGAAAATAATGCTTTCCATTGAGTTTGAAATCAAAACATTGAGAATTGCAGCCAATTTAAACATGGAACTTTTAGAAATTCAAAAGGAATGCATGCTACAACTAAATCAGTTGGATGAGCACCGCCAACAAGCCCTTAGACACACTGAAATCATCCAGCAATAGAGGAAGAAATGGCATGACAAAAACATCAAGCAGAAGAAATTTAAAGAAGGTGATTGGGCACCAGGAATAATTTTAAGGACTCATACTTATTTAAAAGTGTATAAACGTTGGTGAATCTTACCAATTCTTAAAATGTCAACTATGAAATATTTGGCGATATTTTTCTAAAATTATTTCAATTTTTAAGGATTTTCTATAGTTTATATAATAATTTGGCGATTTTTAGAGTGAAAAAAGGCCGCCCCATCAAAATTGGGTGAAATAGGGCTTCAAAAAATGCAAATTGGCGAATATTTTTGTGGAAAACAACATGGAAAAATATCCCATGAGATAAATTTCGTCCCTAAAATTATCCTTGTTGGGCACTACTATATGATTCTAGGTTCCAAAATTTTCAAGGAAAACTCACCACCAAATGGCTCAGACCCTACATCATTGACACAATCTATGACAATGGAGCAGTCAGAATCACAACAATTGATGAAACAAAATTCCCCATGTTGGTGAATGGACATCGACTCAAGTTGTACAAGAAACCACAGTCCAGGGAAGAGTTCACAAAAGCACTCTATCAGAAAAATCTAATGCTGATAGAGCACTTAGATCATCACTGATTATTGCTAAAAAAATAAGTAAACAAGAAAAAAATAATCATAAAATAAATTATATATATATATATACAAAAAAAAGAGAAAAAAAATGATAAAGAAATGATGAAATCCGCTCAGAATTATGTCAAGACAGAAATGAATGGACTAGATCTATACCAATGAATATCTACGGCTGCAAAACAATCTTGCAAAAGAAATAAATTGGTCTAAACAGTTTATGATAAATAATGTTAACACTACAGACAAATCAACCATCAGATCATTACATGAAAAGAAATCTACAGTCAATAGCTCTTGCGCAAATTGAACATGCAAGAATAAATAAACTTCTTAAATAAGTGAAGTATTGGTAGACTCCACATACGTCAACGGTGAATATCTGATGAAGAAGTGAATCTCTGGTGGTTGTTCACTTCGTGGATACAACAAGCACAAGCAAAACACAATTTTTAAATTTGCGAAGTTTGGTAGGGACCGCGCACGGGGGCTTCACTCAATAAACCGCTATCATAGCACGTTCGTTCGTGGCATATGAAACAATACCCCTAATTTCACTAAATATTGGAAAATAACTTCCAAATTCATTTTTTTAACCCCCTCCCAATATGCATTCCCAATTTAAAAAAACCCCTACTTTCACTAGATATTGTATGTATCAATTTTTTCATTAACATTTTTTATACCCATTTATATTTCTACCTAGTATATTGATATTATACCCCTCTTATGACCCCACATGCATTCTACAATGCACCTTGCTTCTTTCGATGGATATTTTGGATGCACATTACTTCACCCACATTGCAATTACTCAACCACATATCATTATGATTTGCAACATCTAATGGTCTAATGAAGAGATAGGATATCACTTCTTGTATGTCACTAGAGCCAATGCACATAGTATAACATTTAGATTGCATGTTGCAGTTCCCCAACCATTGACTAAGCCTGTTGTGGGATAGGTATCCAAGCCCCCAGGGCCTATAACAAGTTCTAGGAGGTTGACTAAACCTCCCAAGTCCTGTAATAGGCACGAGTGGTTGGTTATTCAAGCCCCCAACCCTGGAGGCTTAGATCCTCCCAAGGATATTGGTAAAAACTGGCTGAGTGCTATTGGTAACAATTGGCTGTCAATGACCACTATCTCTCGACCATGATCGAATGGAAACCCACTTCACCATGAAACCCCTAGCCTCAAGCATGCCTCAAGACGCGATTTCCCTGCGTACTGGTAAGCTCGAGCCTTGTCTCAACCCGATTTCTCATCCGGCCGTGATCCCTCCATCTCCATTTGGTGGATATTTGTCATCCCACCCATATAAAAAAGACCCCAAAGTATTTTTGTATTATTACATTAAATAAAAAAACCCTTTGCCCCTTAATATATAAGCAATATAATTTTTAGGTTTTCATGAATATTTAATACCACAATATGAATGAACGTGATATTATATTGCCTTCTAGTGAAGCCCCCGTGGGATCGCACTTTTGGACGGGCGAGATGGGAATTGGATTCCAATCAATGGTTGACAAACGAATCAAGCGAGCCAGCAAGCAAACTTCAGCAAGACAAAAATCCAATCAAGCGAGCCAACAAAAGAACCAACAAGCAATATTCAAAAAATTAGAAGTAAAATCAAGTGAGCCAGCAAATCATTGAAAAATGATATTCAACAAGATCAAAGGTCAAATCAAGCAAGCTAGCATAAAAACTCAAGCAAGCAAATGCAAAAAATCAAGCGAGCTAGCAAAAGGTAATCATAAAAGCATAACTACTAACATGATAAAAATAACTACAGACATAGACAAAATCTACTATAGAATCATGTGCCCATGCAAACAAGCCCACATCATCCACTCAGGTATGCTAGCATAACAGGTAATCACTGAACTCTTTGTTTTATTTTCAAATCAAATCATTCTCTCCGCAAAATGGTTATTTTTCAAGCTGAGGATAGTTTTTAAGTTAGTTCGGCGGCATGGTTCAGGGTAAGCTTACTGAGCCATGATGACCTACCTTAGCCATGTCATGGAATGATGACCTCCGTATCTCGCTACTATATCCCCTGATGATCAAAGCACCAAGACAATGTGCAATGATGTAAAGGAATGCATAAAATGGAAAATATGATGCACAATCATGAGGATGAGTGCATAAAAATAGCAAAATAAGACAATGGGATATGCAAGAAGACCCAATTAAGCAATACAAGTTTGTCAGAAATAAAGGATACTAAAGGTGGGCTCGTCACTCACCCAACAAGCTGCCCACAAACTAATGATCGATTCCAAGTAGACGGGTAAGTCATCCACCTTCAAGCTTTGTGGTTTGATAATTGTTTAGCAAACTCATAAATCATGAAAGGATTCAAGAAGAGGGAGCCAGAAGACCACACACCTATCTATGAAAACCTACAGGTGTTGTCCATCCTCCGCATAGCGGGATGGATGCCATTTATTATGGGCTTGAGAGGATCTAATATAGTAGTAGCATTAGAATTTACCCAGAACCTGAAGCACATAAAGGAAGAACAATATGTCACTCGGGTGAGGGGACTACGCATCAGGATCAATGAAGAAGCAATTGCAAAGTATACATGATTTCCCATGGGGCTACATTGGGGAAGAGATGATATAGAATCTAACCAGAGGGAGAAATCAATTTTCTTTGGACAGGGGGAAAGCTATGAGGAAGACAAGAACGGGGTTAAAAGAGGCACCATGCCTGCGCCCTGGGATGAGGTAGCTTCCATTGTCCTGAATTATATAACATGCACAGGGAGTCTCAGTTACATCCCAATCTTCCATTTTAGAATTTTGGAGCTCTTAAGGCATAGGGGAAATATTAGATCAAACAATAATATCAACATTCCTTTCTACCTTCTGTAGTCTCTCTGGGAATGAGCAATAAGGTAGTGCAAGGGAAGGAGGATGCACTGGCTCACCATGGACTGATCAAGTTAATTATTTGTGAAGAATTGAAGGTCAAAATTCCAGCGCTCTCGTGGGAGGAATTTGTTCTGGTCTCAGCTGAAGATGTGCAAAGGATGAAAGGAACGCCTAATATAGTCATACCCCTGGCCTCTGGATCAAAAGAAAAATCCACTTCGACATCGGGATCCAAACGCAAAATTGACCCGGACAACGATAACGAGGTCATGGCTGACACTCTGATCAGAATAAAGCATTCAAAGGATGCCTCTCACCCGAAACCCTCAGGGGTTTCTGCCAGCAAAGAAGGGTCAAAATGACAGAGTAGAAGGTTGGCACAGCAGAACGAAGACAAGCATACAAAGAAGGAAGAAAAAGAGGCCAACCCCGTAATACAGGACCTATCTGACTTTGAAGATTTCGGGGTAGAACAGGATGACCCGGATACACCTATAGAAGAGGATACCTTTCAGTGGAACCCTACGAGGGAAAATAAAAACACTAGGAAGAGTAGACTGAAGCATTGGTCGAGCTAGCAAAGGTCAGAGAAGAGATGGCTGCCTTAAGAATTGAAGCAAGGATCCACAGAAGCCAACCAATTTCACTAGCATCCCCGCCATTTATACATGAAAAGACCCAAATATTAAAAATGCACCACGCAGGGGAACTGAATCTAGTGGAGCAACAAAATTCAGCACTAAAAGAAAAATTGGGCCAATCCCAGGAGGAGTTGGCTCAGAGAGATCATAATATCCTACAGTTGGAAGATACCTTAACCACCACTGCCAAAACTTATAAAGATATATTAGGGCTCAAACCACCATCCAGGGTCTACAATGTTTACCTGAAAGAGAAATGGGGCAAGTTCCAGTTACAGAGGTTGAAGCAAGGCCTACCTTTGGAATTAACCACTCCAAAGGAGTTCGTAGACACCTCTCTTACTTGCACCGAATTAGAAAAAGATCAATTATGCGAATTTTTCCTGCATAATTTTGTGGTACCAAATTCACCTAATTGGTCGTCGAATCCCTACATGGGTGACTTCCAATTAAGAGTACTATGCTCTTGGATGAACCATGAAATAGAGAGATCCCAAGATGCTCATATCTACCTCGCAGAAGAATGGGAAAACCCATTATGGATCAGAGCTGAGGCAACTCATCCTAAGAAAGTAATGAAGATCTGATTCTCATACTTCTCAAAAAACAGCAGGAAGGAGTCTCACATTTTGACATCACCACTCAATGCACCTAGAGAGAAGTTCAAGAAGTCATCAGTGAGAGGTGGACAAGAATATCACAGGATTTGAAGAAGAGGGAGACTCACTCACCCCTTAGGCTGGAAATTGCACTCACTAGAGCAATGTTTTATAGAGAGTCTTTGATAAAGAACTAGCTTAGGTGGATAGGTATGAAATTGAGCCCTCCTTTCTTTCTCCCTCTGACTATTAAGGGGCAGATCGATGAAGAGTAGGAAAGGAGAGCATGATCTAAAGAAGATCATACTCAAGGTTATTATAGACAGGCAGGAAATCCTCGAGTGGTTTCCTGGGATATCAGGGAGGCTGTCATGAAACAGGATGTGTCACCCAAGAATGGGTGACTTCTTCAAGTCCGGGGGAGATGATGAGCCCAGGATATAGGTACTCTATAGCCCCCTTTATGTCACACAAGAGCAAGAAAGGATAAAAAAATACCTCTGTTCATAGGGGAGAATGCATTTGTTTTGATTATTTAATGAAGTAGTTTAGAGATTATTTTTCTTATGCTTAAAGCGTTTTATGTGCTAATTATATGAAAATAGGCATGTGTGAGCAGGGAGCAGGTGATCTGGAAAACAAAAAGTAAATCAAGCTCAAGACTGAAGGTCACGAGTGACTCAACACTCACATTTTCCTGATTTATAGAAAGAACTCCTGTTAACTAGGATCGTTGTTTACAATGTAGAGCTAGGCTATAATTAGGAATAAATAGGGACCTCTGGAATAGTAGGGGGTCTGTTGACATTTTTTGAGAAACAATCTTCAACATATTTTGTATTTGAGACAGTTATGTTTTAAATTTTTCTGAAACCTGAAGTTATGATTTGAGAATGGAAGACCATCGTTGTATTAATTCCTTGAGTTTATAAGCCTCTCTTTTCCTCCTGAAATACGTGTTGGGGAGGACCCCCTCAATACGTAGATCGAGAGTCTCGTATTTCATTACAGGTATTTTTCATGCATTTTATTAATCGTTTCAATCATCATGATTGTGAAAGTACTTTGGTATTTTTTTAGGCATTAGATTCTGATTTCAGTATAAGCGACTTTCCTCTGTAGTTCGATAACACTATTTCCATAGTTCTGTAATGCACTGTCTGTAGTCCTGTGTGTGCCATCCGCACAGGCATATTTTATACCTGTTTTCCAGCATTTTTATACCATTTCCAAATAACGATTCAGATCTATGATTTCATGCATACTTTCCTTGCTTAAGTTTGATCACATAGAGGTTAAATACTTCAGCATTTGATTTGAATAGAACAAGGTTCAATTGATTTCAATTTTTGAATTGGTAGACAGAATTTGATTGTTTTCTAGCATTGAAATTCCTAGATTAGACTTACCATTTTTTCAGCATTCAATTTGTAGAATAGATTTTACCAGTTTTCCAGCACTGAAATTCCTAGATTAGATTTACCAGTTTTTCAGCATTCAATTCCTAGAATAGATCTCTCAGTTTTTAGCATTTTCAATTCATGCATTTACATACTTTCATATTTCCTGCTTCTTAGTTTTTAGAACAATACTCCCTATTTCCCTTAAAGCATTCTTTAGGATACATTGAACATTCAGAACGAAAAAGATCGCCCTATAGTGCATATATAGTGCTTAACATCTCTTAATTTTGTACGCTCCCTGGTTGATAATTAAAGTATACTTCTAGTATAGCTACCCTAATTAGGTACCCATTCCTGGAGTCCACCAAGCACATACCTTGTCATTAATTCCTTTAAGACCACAGAAACTTGCTCATTTCCAAGTGTCATGATTAGGTTTCTTCCTCACTATATCAAGATGTCCTCCTACACCCTCAAGGTGGTCCTAGTACATAATTTCTTCATACTCCTTAGGGTTTCTTGCCTCCACAAGTGGGAAAGTGGAATGTACATAAATATCTTCACTTGGATTTAGGGACTTCTTCTCACTTCTCATCGTCATGGTCTTGTGGAAACATCATCATCACTTTTGGGGATTTTTTATACTTCACATCATCATGGTCACATGGACACAACATCATCACTTTAGGGGCATATTCAATGGATTTTAGTGACTTGATCCATTTGTGTACCGGTCAAAGTGGGTATGTGGAAATAACCACATGTTATCTCATCTCATGAGGGCCATGATCAATAGCTACGCCATAAGGGTACCACTTTGGATTTATATACACTTATGTTAAGGCCCCTTCAAAGCTCTTCAAGGCTTCAAACAATCTCCCTTTATTATTTCCATATCATCATCATCATCGCCACATCATAATTACCATTGCCACATCATCATTACAATTTCCACATTATCATCATCATTACAACATTGACATCAATGAAAACATGACTCAACAATCTTATAATCTCATGACACAAATCTCTTGACCCTGTCGACATCAATGACAACTTTACTCAACAATATCCCCCTTTGTCATTGATGGCAACAACTTCAACTCTCTCTCCCCCTTTGACATTAATGAAAAAGGGGTGAAGCAAATTTGTTCACCTGCTCCCCTTGGAATTATGCTAGCTCCCCCTCCCAATATGCCTTTTTTTGTGACTTTGTTTTGTTGGACATTCTCTCCCCCTTTCAAAGAATAACTTTATTTGACTATGTATTCCTTATGAGAATATATTTCCTTCATGAAAATTCTCCCATTTTTATTGTGTTGACTCCCCCTTATATTGGGCTATTTCTTGAAGCTTTCTAAAGTATCCCCCCGTGTTCATGTATGATTTACCAAGCTGGCTACCTTTTTCTCTATACAATCCTTAAGATGTTGTTCTTTCTTTGGTCTTATTTTCCTACTACTTGGATTCCTCCTCAAGATTATCCATGATAATGGGATTCTCTATGATACTTTGTTTAAAAAATGTGTAAAGTTGCTCTGCTGCAAGATCATCATTTGTAATCCTGCACCTTTCTTTTTGCTTGTTGATTTGTCATTATTACTTGAATTTGCAACCGTTGTAGGTATGTCCTCTAAGAATTCTCCATTGACCGTTCTTCTTGTTTTTCCCTCACATCTTCAACATGTAATAACAATTCCTTTTTGTATTTGATCCTAGGATTGTTTTTTATTTCATTCGATATGCTTCCTAGCTCCATTAAGATAAGATGTTTCCTTTGGTTTCCTTCTTTGATCCTTGACCCTTCATCATCTGCATAGAGGACCAATCCACAAGCTACTTCCTTCTATTCTTCAGACTTCTTCTTCCATACCTTGTTGGAATTCTTCCCTTGATTGATTAGGACACTATCTTTCTCATTTCTTCCAAAGTTGTTTTTATAGAACCTTGCAATGTGCCCATAGTTGTAGAACAAATATTCCCTTTACATTAGCTAATATGGTGACTTTGGAGCTTATGCATGATTCGTGATCACTAAAATCCCATTTTAGGCCTTAAGATGTCAACATTCTTCCTCAAATATTGTCTATGACCTAGAGTTCCATCCTTGGTGTGCAAAACCTTGTAATGGCACCCATAGGGCACATGTAGGACAAATTGTTTGTCTTATTATCTTCAAATGTCTTGCTTTTTCAGATGATCATGATCATATTGATAATGACGATGATGTCTTTGACAATGATGGTGTCAATGATGATGACAAATCATGATGATCATCATCATGTCGACTATGATGATGATCAGGATGGTGATGATGATAACAATGATGATGATGATGATTAGTGTTGACGACGATGGCTACAACGATGATGATGATGATTATTATCAAGATGATGTTCTTGATGATGATGATGTTGTTGATGATGAGAATGATTATCTTAATGATGACGATGATGATCAGGATGGTGATGATGATGATGTTTTTTTTATCATGATGAATAGTGATGATGATGATGATGATGATGATAATGATGACGATGATGACAATGATGTTGTTGACGATTATGGTGTTGATGATGATGATGAAAATTATGATGGGGATGGCGATGATGATGATGATGATGATGATCTCCATGAAGATGACGATCGTTGTGATGAAAACGATGACGATGATGATTTAGTTATCAATATCATCATCACTAACATTGTCATTGTCATCACCACTGACATCGTCATCATCATCATCACTGACATTGTCATTAAATTTTTAATTTAATTTTTTTATCAATTTTTTTAAGTCAATTTCTTTCAATATATATATTATATATATGAAAAATACATACATAGATACATAGATACACACACACACACACACATATATATATATATAAACACAATTCTATATATTATATATATGAAAATATATACTATATACATTAAAATAAATAAATACATAACTTAAACACTACATAATTTTAAAAAATAAATAAATAAAACAAATAATACATGGGCTTTGTCCCCTCCCACATGACTTCACTTCACTACCATTGATGAATATCATCCCTGAGTAGAGTTGTAAATGTAACTTCGGAAGATATTCTTTTTTATATTATTATTATATTATTATTGTACTTTTATTGTACCTCCATCAGAGATTTTTTTCCTCCATTCGGGGATGTCATTATTGTATTTGGTCATGTAAGAATATCGAGGTAAAACCTCCATTGTAATTCGGGGAAATAGTCCCCAAAAGGATAAATGTAAAATGTATTTTTGAGTCTCCCTAGGAGAGGTCGACCCAGTTAGTTGAGGAAGTTGGCCCCATTGGGCATTTAGGTCAGTCACACATAAAGTATCAATAGGGAGGCACCTTCCCTCATTTGGACACACACCAAAAAGCAAGTTCGCTCCAAAGAAGAGAAAGACAAGTTCGCTAAAGGAAGAAGAAGGAAGCTGCAGAAGTCATCTTATCTTTGGGTTTTCTATCTTGGTTTGATATTGTACTAAGTGACAAATCTATTACGGAAGAAGTTGTGGGGTTTTCTCCTTTATGGTTTCCCGAAAGAAAATTCTTATGTTCTTGTGTATTGTTGTGCATGTATATCTTTCAGATTAAAGATCTAACATAATTGAATTGAAGTGAAAACATTAACATGGTTTCAAAGCCATTATGAAACAAGGTACTATGCAGCAGCGGAATGCTAGGGTTTCAAAATCCAAGTTCTTCTCTCCACAGATCATCCAAAAAAGAGGACTAGGCTATCTCTCATCAAGAAGGCACATCTTTTGGTGGTTGCAGAATTCCGTTTGGAGAATATTCATTTTTGGCCCTATTAGTGTTGTCGAGGGAAACTAGGGCATCAAATTTTTGGAGCTTCCATTCACCAATCCAGGAAAAGGAGTACATTGGAAAAATTTCCTTGAGGAGGCACATCTTTCTATCCAAGAATAAGTTCAAGATTCCAAGTTTGAAAAATTAGGGTTTCTCTATCAAACCCTAGGTCAGCCAGCTCTAGAACTAGGTTGGGAATCTCAAATTGGTAATATATAATTCCTTGCTTTTTCCATTTGAGGTTCTCATATCAAAATGTCAAATCACACCAAGATTGAGGATAATCTTGATGGAGCTGATAACTTCTGGGCATGGAAGCATAGAATCTCTCTCGTTCTAGAAGAGAATGATTTGGACAAGTATGTGAATGAGGAGGTTCCAAAACCAAAGGGAGAGGATAACAAAGCAATCCATAAGAAGAACATGATCAAGGCCAAAAGTATCATTGCTGACTCCATCAAGGAACATCTCATCCCTCGTGTCTCATATTTGAAGACTCCTAAGAAGATGTTTGATGCTTTGCCAAAGTTATATGAAGGGAAGAACATCAATCAGAAGATGACTCTAAGGAACCAACTCAAGAATGTGAAGATTCAACGCTTAGAAAATATTCAATCTTATTCACAAGAGTCTCTCAGATCAAGGAAGAAATTGAGGCAATTGAAGATAATGCTGAAGAAGGAGAGATTGTGATGACTACCTGGAATGGTCTCCAAAGATCATGGGACTTATTCATTCAAGGAATATGTGCCAGAAATAAATTAATCACATTCATCAGACTATGGGAAGAATGCACCGAAGAAGAAGCTCGATTAGTAGCAAGAGAAGAAAAGATGGGAGCTAATGATGACCAATCCCTAACTGCTCATACTAAGAAGAATCAAAACAAGAGGGAGGATCACCATCAAAAGAAGTCAAAAAATCCCATAGGAATCATGGATTTAGAAGAGACCTCTCGAGTATTGGGTGCTTCTCATGTGATTAGAAAGGACATTATTCAATAAATTGTCTTAGAAGAGGCATAATTCTCACATCGTTGAAGATGATGAACCAGTAAGGAATAAAACCAAAGAAGAAAGGGATGATTCTTCAAGTGATGAAGAATATGTTTTAATCTCAGCCCTTACAGGTACCATCACCCATGGAAGCAATGATTGGCTTGTGGATAGTGGAGCATCCAAGCATATGATGGGGTACAAAGAATCTTTTGTCAAATTTCAGAACATGAGTCACCCCACAAGGTGAAACTTGGAGAGGACTATCAGTATCCTATCAAAGGAAGTGGAGAAGCCTCTTACAAACTAGATTTATGCAAATCAGTAAAGATGAAGGATGTTCTCTATGTACCAGTTTTGAAGAAAAATATTCTCTCCATTTCAGCCTTAGAATATGAAGTACTTTGTGTTGCATTTATTGATGTCTAAGTGCTAATGTGGCCACGAGGAAAGACAATAAATGATGCAACAGTATTTGGAGAGAAAGATAGAGGCATGTACAAGTTAAAAGGACAACCGGAACAAGCGTTGGTTCATGAATCCATGGAACCAAGTGAATTATGGCATAGAAGGCTTGCACATGTACACTATAGAGCACTACCAATTGCAATCAAAGTAGTATTAGGTATACCATAAATTCAAACAAAGTATGAAGGAATTTGCAAGGGATGTACACAAGGGAAGAATGTGAAGAATTCATTTCCTAGAAGTGAAAGCAAGGAAAAAGGAATCTTGGAGGTAATTCACTGAGATGTGTGTGACCCCATGTATTCCATCTCCTTAAGCGGGTATGTATACTATGTTTATTTCATAGATTATTTTTCTCGTAAGACATGGATTTATTTCTTGAAAGGAAAAGATGAAGTGTTTAGCAAATTCAAGTAATTCAAAGCCTTGGTCAAAAATCATACTGAAAAGAAGATCAAGACTTTATGATTAGACAATGGCGTAGAATTCACCTCAGAAGAATTCAAGGATATTTGCAAAGAATCTTGGATTAAGAGGGATTTGAGAAATCCTTACAATCCTCAACAAAATGGCGTTGTAGAACATAAGAGAAAAACAATAATGGAAGCAATGAAGGCAATGATCCATGATCAAGATCTCCCAATGCACCTTTGCGTAGAAGCAAAAAGAATAGTTTTGTATGTACAAAACCATACACCTCACCATGTATTGAACAACAAGACTCCAGAAGAAGCTTTCTCAGGAGAGAACCAGAATTCAACCATCTCAGAATATTTGGCTTCCCTGTGTACATACACATTCCGAAAGAAAAGAGAACGGAACTAGACCCTTCAGGGAAGAAGGGCATATTCGGGGGATACACTGACACGTCAAAATATTACCGAATATACTTCCTAGTATTCAAGAAGATCGAAATCAATAGAGACATAACTTTTGATGAAGACTCAACCTACAACAAATCAAGACAATTACACACTAAAGAACCTGAAGTTACCAGAACCAGACACATAGTTATGGAAGAGACAATCCAAGAATATCATGAATACCATGACATAACAGAACCACAAGAAACTATAGATCCAGCTTGTGATAAGAACCCCCACAAGAGAATACTAGCATGGGCACGTGAAGCAATACAAGATGCATAGAAGTATGGTGCTCTAGATGGGACACTCAGAGAAAGAAAGAGACCTAGACCATACTCTATCTATGTGGCCCTACTATGTGACATCATTGATAAAGAACCTTCCAACTATGAGGAAGCAATAGAAAAGAAGGAATGGAAGGATTCCATGATCTAAGAGTACCAATCAATTATGAAGAATGATGTCTGGGATATAGTTCCGAGACCAGAAGGGAAGTCTGTTGTGACTTCAAAATGGATATACAAGATCAAGCATGCTGTAGATGGTAGCATAGAAAAATTCAAGGCGAGATTTGTGGCACATGGATTCTCCTAGAAAGAAGGAATAGACTACGAGGAGACATTTGCACCTGTAGCAATATACACTTCCATCAGATCTATACTTGCTTTAGCTTCAGTAATGAAATAGAAGGTACACCAGATACACGTCAAGGAAACATTCTTGAATGGTGTAGTCGAAGAGGAAGTGTATGTGGAGCAGCCACTGGTATTTGAGACACATGACAGACATACTCATGTGTGCAAGCTAAAGAAATCCTTCTATGGTTTGAAGCAGGCACCCAGGGCATGGTCTGGCAGGATGGACAACTTTCTGACGAGCTTAGGTTTCACCAAGAGTAAAGAAGATTCCAACCACTACCTCAAGGTTGAGGGCAGAAGACCAGTAATATTACTACTATGTGTAGATGACCTGTTCTTAACAGGGGAGGATGAGCTCATTGTAGAAACAAAGAGAAGGATTGCCGCAGAGTTCGAGATGAAGGACCTGGGAATGATGCACTACTTCTTAGGTATGGAGGTGTGGCAAAGTTCAGATGGGATTTTCCTTGGTCAAGGTGTTGGGTCACGGATTTGTCCCTATTTTCAGCACTTATCGACACCTATTTCGTCCATATTCTTCCTCTTATTGCTCATTTATCATTCCATTTTCCATCCATTTGTTGTAACTGCTCGTAAAATACCATATTACTCCCATTGATGCTTTAGTGGTTAATAATGATTATTTTCCTTTATTTTCGATGAATTGAATATTATTATGAATAATTTTACTGCTGATGGTTTGTGAAGTGATTTTTTATATTAGCGGCAACAACACTCATGGTTCAAGCCTCCAAAGTTGGCATGATAGCACATGTCCACATGGAAATATACAACATGGTTGTGTTCTTAGGTTTGATGACATGGATTTGTGATCTTGAATTCATACCCATATCCAACATGGCAGCCTCCAGCTCATGATCAAATGGTCCCAACCAAAAATGTGCCAGATAAGAACACATTGATTTGTGTTTCAATTTGTGTGCAGATGAAGAAAGCTCTCGAAAATCGGGGACATGGGTTTTGTGCATAACAGCCTCAATTACTAAAAAGGCAAGAAAATCGCCCAAAACAACCACAATTTGAGAGATACGATTGGTTCTCTAAATATGTAATTCCCATATTTGCAGTTATGACCGTGTTTCAAATTAGCAAATTTGTTAAAACATATTCCAAGTTGGGAATTCGGTTCCTCATCCTCATAAAGGATTTTTATGTATAAATATGTAATCATTCTCATGTTTTTTGGTAGGGGAGAAAACAATCATACGCTATAGAATTTGATCCAGACTCTGTTGTAATGATTTTATTTCAATAATGCATGCTGGCGGTTCTTTAATTCTCGAGTTATAGAGTTTCATTGTGGAGATCCAACTCTTCTCAGTGGAGGAAGGGCGCTCTTCCTTGAGCATATGTTGTTGGCGTCAATTGTAAGTGTGTGTGTGTGTTGATATTGTTTTCATAGCTATTATTCATTTTGTTTTTATTTCTGATTGTTGTTACTAATAGATTGTTAGCCAACGTAGTGATCTCAGTAACATTTTAGGATTAGAATTTATCTTTATCAATATGTTTTAATCATATAGTCATTTGAATACTTGAAAGTGTGATTTTACTCTATTGCAATGAGTGAGTGAGAATTTAGCTTTATCAATATAGTCTTGTCTCCAGAGAAAGTGTGGGTGTATGCAAAGTGATTCTAATTTTATACAAAGTGTAAATTCCATTTTATGCATGAGTTTTAGCAAAGTGTTTTAGCAGAGAGTAATTAATTCAGTAGTTTAATTTGGTTTGAAAGGTGCGATTCGATATTGCTTAAAGAATGGCTTGAGTTTGTTTATTTTGGATTGCATAATAGATGACAGTGTTGGATGGAAATTAAGCCCGCATATACTTTGCGCGATAGCTTTGAAATAAAAATACTTCCTCGGGTTGACAATTAATGCATGGGTGTTTCAGCTGTTTATTTAATTAGACATTTAATCTTCCCAATATGTTGGCGTTGTTTCCAGGGAAGTTATCAATGGTGAAAAAGTACATCTAACATTGTTTTGTAGATGCACTGTTAAAATAGAGCATGGTAGATGTGTTCCTGATTCTAGGGTGTCTAGGCAGTAAAACGTAATGAAGAGATACGCATCCTTCGACAGACTGTAATGGTCTCAACCTCATAAGAGTCAAGGCATGTAGGATGCATGATTGTTTTTCATTTCATGGAATTTGCTTTTAAGGGTGGTGTGATTTCCATTTTTGCCAGTGTGTCTTATTTCTTTTATGCAAGAGTGGTTTTATTTATGGAGCTAATTTAATTCATTTAGCTTTAAATTTAGATTGTAGTTAAATTTTGGGTGATGTAAGAACCCCCCTCCTTCTACTAATCCATTTATGAAGACAGGGGTACCCGTAATATGGATTCAAGGATGAACATAAGTTTGGAAGAACTCTCTCAAATCCTAGTAGCAGTTGGGATTTCTTCTTCTCAGGAAGAGCACATCTTGACAACAATAAAAAACTTATCCACCTCTCCAGAAGTGAAAGAAGACCCAACATTCCATGAGCCACCTATATCTAGTGGGGAACAATCATCCGAAATTGAGATTGAGGAGGCCAAAGAGGAGACGCAATGTGATCTAAACCAAGAAGGGAATCAAGAATATAATAGTTCTATTGAAAGATGGTACGAAGTAGTTATCAGGTCACATCATTCTTTCACTCTTCCTTCCTTATTTGTATCATATTATTTAACGCAGCTGGTCTCTCACACTCTCATATGCTTTAAATTACATTTTTCAAACTTGAGTGTGAATAGGTTTATAATCCTATTACGCATGTGGTTACATTAGAAATATGCATACACTTGAAACAATTTTTCTATTTCCAAGTAGAATAGTGTAGGATAGAATAACATAATAAAACCATGCTTTTGTTTTTCAGTTTTTATTTCAAATAAGTATGCTCTTTTCTTGCGTCTTGTTGCGATATGGAAGATCAGAAAGTAGAAATCCAAGGAATCGCTATGAGATGTTTTCAGGAATGCTTTGGAATTGTTGACTATTTGAACAAAATGCTTAAATCAATTTTTGTCTTCAATTTTCAAAATTCAATTTGTCTCTATTTGTTACAAAAATCCTTCCTGAAAACAAAATTACAGTAATTAGATCTAATCTGGTTTTTGGAATCACTCCAAAAAAAAATCAACAAAAGGATATAGTCTAAGTTGTGCCATTGCCGATAGGTAAAAATGTATTTTATTTTTCCTTGAATTTGTTTCATTAAGCACTATTTGTGGATTGCAGATCTCACATTTCATTACAGATTAGTGCTAAGTATTTTTCAGGTTCGAGGACAATAAAAAATACTACTTTATGAAAAAGTGATTTTCAAAGATCACAATCTTTTCAGAAAAGCATGTCTCAATGAAAGCTTGAAGGAGTTAAGCTCATCACACCTATCATACCATTTGCTACCAAAAGAAGCCTCTCAAGAAGCCAATTGTTCTATGATATATTCATTCACCTTCCTCCTTTCAAAGCTCTAAAAATCGATTCATGTCGAAGTCCCAATTTCCTTTGCTTATGTAGTCAACCTTAACCTTTTATTTGTTATCACTACTACATCATGACTTCACATATACTTTCCATTTCTGAGTTTAATACTTTTCGAGTCATTTTCCTTGTTGTCCTTTTCCTTTTGATAAATAAAAACTATTTGATAGTGATATATCTTACCTATAGTCCTACCAATCATTTTATACACTCATATTGGATGATGTGAAATTCATTAAGGTCCACCTTCCAATTCTCTTGTCCCATCGACCTCAGCACATTATCTGGGCAACAAGACTTGATTCATGTATAGTACCTTGCAGTTTACATGCATCAATGGTGAATTTCCTTGTTGATGATCAAGGGAATACATCAATGTCTCTTGTTTGTCAGATCCTATAGGTGACTCAACTTCAATACATCCATTTGTACCTGTCAGGTTGTACTATTGTACCTTGATAACTCATTGTCATCATTGGTCAGTTGTCTCATGTTGGTTAACAATTTTGATTATTGGTTGGTAATCCAACGAAGTTTTTCCATGTTCGACTTCAAGAACATCCATTCACATGGATTAACTTGTACATGAGCACGAATATGGGGTGAAGAATATATATTTCTATTGTTCCAGCAGTTCAACAATATTCTTTTAATTCAGTTTAGCATCATTTGTTTTCAGGAGTTAGCAGTTTCAAGATCCACCACTACACTTGCATGACTCCACCTTCAACATCATCTACAACATCATTCAGTTCAGCTTGCACAGTTCCTCATTGTGGATCAAATTCAATATTCATCAGTTTCAATTTCTAGCTACATCTCTCAGCAGTAGTTAGCAACCTACATTAGCCCCAACATCCATCAGTACATTCATGCCAATCCAAGCTATCACGAAGGTAAAAATTGAGGTAAAATAGCATGAGTTTTTTATTTGTTAAAAGTTCTAGAAATTTTCATGAAAACCATTAAGCATTGTCCATTTCATTTCTTTACTTTTTGTCATTTTTCAAGGGTATCAAAATCTTTCAGTTCAGGGGGAAAACATGTTGCCATCTTTGTCCATTTATTCCCATCCTTTCCCATTTGATTCTAATACCTCACCATTCCACTTCATGCACACCCAAGTCAAGTTCTTCCCAACATCTTGTTGATGTATATGTAACTTCGAAATGTATTTCACATAAATGTATATTGTATTCCTATAGAGATGTTATTATTCCTCTATACGGAAGTGTTTGTATTCCTATAGAGATGTTATTATTCCTCTATACGGAAGTGTCGTCATTTATATTGTAAGTGTCGTAACTTATACTTGATGGGTTATTAGACCACCTTGTTGGGGTCGGCCCTATATAAGTCATGTGGGTCGATGAGTTATTAGACCACCCTATTGGGGGTTGGCCATGTGGGTCAAAGGGTTATTAGACCACCATATTAGGTGTCGTCCCAGTCTGCATTGTGTTATGTGGTTAAGTTGAGGCGAACCTAGTAAAGGTTATTAGGCAAGTCAAGTCAAGTATAAATAGAGTGCGGGAGGCACTCTATTTCATCATTCTATTCTCACACACACTCTTTGGAGAGTGGCGCACTTGTGGAGGAGGAGAAGGTGATGCTAGGATATGTCTATCTCTTATACTTGGGTTGTATCATTGCTCTATCTGTCTCTGAGGAAGTTATTGGGGTTTTTCACCTTTATGGTTTTCCCCAAGTAAACTCTGTGTCTCATGTGTGCTTGCATTATTGTGTCCATGATTGATATGCTATATATATGCTATACATGTTGTTCTCTCAGTTAATATCCTAGATCAGATTGAAGTAAATTATGAAAAACTAACATGGGATCAGAGCTAGCCTGAAAGAATGCAAGGCATGGCATGTATGACACTTGTTGCACTTGCGATGTTAGGGCTTGATATAGCAAAAACCAGTCATTGTATCACTTTCTCTATAAATCCATTTTGGAGAATTTTTCGGATCTGAAACTTTTATAGGTCGAACATCAGATCCCCATGTACCTTGTTTCCAAAGGACAACTTCTAATTCATTGTACTTTGTGCTTTATGATCTATACAATCTAGGGTTTCGGCCTCTTCCAGATCTGAGTCATAAACAGGTGACCTAGGAAAAAAGGTCATAAATTGGGCTAGGAAGATCCAAATGAATTTTAGTAAAATGTGACAGGTAGTGCATGGACTGTACTTTCTCAGGTAACTTTTTAAGAGGCTGAAACTGAAACAGTGACACGTGGAACGCCGTACAAGTTCGCTCTCCTGTTTTATCCCATAAACAGGTCACGTTGCGACACTTGGCATAACGCTCTCTCAGAGAATCCAATTAAGGTCAGACCTGTGGGGTTGGAAAGATGACAGGTCGTGCTACAATAGGTAGCAGTTTCAGCCCCTGTGGATCAGAAAGTTCAGAGTTACACCAGAAACAATCAGGTACATATTTCTGTCAAAACAAAATTATTTTTGAGCACCTTCATTCATGGCTTCGGGAATTTAGGGTTTCGGAGAAAGATGTAATTTTTGTAATCAGATACCACGTCTGAATGATACTCATCAAAATCAAAATTTAGAGACCAAGATAATAATTTTTGGTTGGGCAGAAGGCTGGGCTTGATCAGACCCTAGTTCGGGACTTTTATTAGAAAAGTGGAAAATTAGGGCTTCTGCAAAAATGGGAATTTTTGAAATCTGTGACCATGACTGGAAGCTCCTCAGAAAAATAGAATCTTAGAGCTTTGGATCGAACCTTTTGATTGGGCAGAAGGGTGGGCTTTATCAAACCCTAGTTTGGGGTCATGTCTAGTGAATCTGGAAGTTTCAAAGGCAAAATTGAGGGGTGAAACTTTGCAGTTTTCAAATTCTGAATATACCAACTTGATCAACTCATCAAGGCGCATCTTTCTATCCTTTCAAAAGTTTGAAATTCAAATTTTGAATTTCTAGGGTTTCTCTGACAAACCCTAATCCAGCTCTAGATCCAATTCCTGCAAATCAAGTGGATTGGGTTAATCCTAGAAGATAATGGATTGGTCACCTGCATAAGTGAAGAAGTTCCTGTTTCAGAGGGAGATGAGGCTAAGGCCTTACATAAGAAGATTACAAGCAATCTCGACAGGTATGACTTACAGGTATGTTTTGAATTTTGTTCATGGTTAAGTTTATGATATGTTTGTCTTCATATCATTACGGTTAGTACAATCTTGATTAATTACTAGACTTGTCGTATCACCTTAATAAAATTATGAATACATGATAGAAGATATTCATTGATTAAGGTTTCGACACTTATGATTGTACTAATGCATTGTGATGTTGTATGAGGTTTATGGTGTTCGCTAACATGAAAGATACACCAAGAAAGACAAATCATGTTCTACTTCAAGAACATATGATCATGGTGACATGAAGACAAATATTCATCCATTTTCATGGATCACATAGAAGATCTACTTACGAGGTATGTATAACTTGGTTCTACAATAGTTAACTTATGAGACATGCAGGTTACTAGCACAAGTCATTGAAGAGAACCAGAAGACATCATGCGGGTATGTTGGACATAACTATCTAACATAGTAATCCAGGTATGTTTTTCCTATATCAAGTTAGAATCTTACCTTGTGTTAGGATCCCTTATATAAGTATACTTGGTATGATTGGTTATGTTTATTCATAAAGTTAGAAATGTAAGTAATCAAGGGTTTATGCATATTATGTCTCTTATCTTGATTGATGATTTGACTAACCAGAAGAGTCCTATGATCAAATAAGAATATGCATGAGTAAAAGAAGTCTTCCTTGAAACCTTGAATACTAATGTTTATTATCTATGTTTGAAATGATCATGACTATACATGTTTAAGATTATTGTGTTTTGATAGTATTAAGATTATACTAATGAATGTGTGATTATGTATGAGACCTAGAGGATAACACAATGATGATACTAATAAGCATGCATAGTAATCCAGGATGGATATAAGTTCAAGTATAGGTAATCCAGGAAGCAAAGATCAAGAGGGAGCGCACTTCAGTAGTTTCTGCAAGGATGCAGATATTCAGAGGAAGTTGACCACTTCTCACAATCCACATCAGAATGGAGTTACAGAAAGGAAGCAAAGACTGAAAGGGAGTCAACCCAACAAACAAACAAAGATAAGTATTTGAATTATCATTTCTTGCATATTTGATTGTTTAAATAATACTGTTAAATAATGTATATACGGATGTTCCTAGAATTAGGTTGTGCATAGTTGCATTGATGAACAGTATACTACTAATATACATGGGTAAGTGGCCTATGGCATTGTACAACATTCCATTGCTACTTATCTAGAATGAAACCTCTTTGCTGACATGTTGGGATTTGTTCACACTCTTAACAACGTTCTGGTAGAGAATGGAAGGCATCTAGAAAGTTACAGGATATGGATAAATGTTCTATTGAAGCATTGGCTAAGATAATTGCATGACTGTATGACATATTTATTTATGTGTAAAGAATTTGTTCTGAAAACTATGAGATGTTTTCTAATCATGCAATTTAACTTGTTTTATAGGAAAGATCGTATACCATCACCTACAAAAGAAGGACTACAACATTTGTTCAACAACAAAGTTATCTATTGAAGATATTGAAAATATTGAAGTTCCCAGGATTCGGGAAGAATGCCATGATCAAGGAGTACCAGTCGATCATGAAGAATGATGGTTGGGATGCAGTCCCAAGACCTGAAGGGAAGTCTATTGTGACTTCCAAATGGATCTATAAGATCAAGCATGTTGCAGATGGTAGCATAGAGAAATACAAAGTGAGATTTGTAGCTCGTGGCTTCTCCCAGAAAGAGGAATTGATTATGAAGAGACTTTTGCTCCTATAGCTAGATACACTTCCATTAGTACTTGCTCTGACTTCAGTGATCAAATGGAAGATACACCAGATGGATTTCAAGATAGCTTTCTTGAATGGTGTAGTCGAAGAGGAAGTGTATGTGGAGCAGCCACTCAGGTTTGAGTCATATATGTGCAGAACTTGGTATGTGAGGATAGACAACTTTCTATCCATTTTGGGCTTTACCAAGAGTAAAGCGGATTCCAACCTTTACTACAAGGTTGAGGAAGGAAATCCACTGATACTACTTTTGTATGCGGATAACCTATTTGTTACAGGTGAGGATAGACTGATTGCCGACACGCAGCAGAAGCTTGCTGCTGAGTTCGAGATGAAGGACTTGGGGATGATGCACTACTTTCTAGGTATGGAGGTGTGGCAAAGTGTAGATGGAATATTCCTTGGACAAGGGAAGTATGCAGTAGATATCCTGAAGAGGTTCGGGATGATGGACTGCAAGGCCATGGCCACACCTATGGCATCGAACCTGAAGCTTCTGTATGATGCCTCATTTGATCTGGTTGATGTCACTGTGTATCGTCAGATGATTGGGTCCTTGATGTACCTGACGAACACAAGACCAGATATTTGCCTTGCGGTGAACACATTGAGCCAGTTCTTGAAGGATCCCATAGGTGTTCACCTGATTGTTGTAAAGCATATTCTGAGGTACATGAAGGGTACGGTTGACTATGGGCTCAAGTATGATGCGAATCAAAAGTTTAACCTGCAGGGTTATGTTGATTCAGATTGGGCAGGCAATGCTACAGATAGGAAGAGAACTTCTGGGTGTTGCTTTAGTATGGGATTAGGTGTGATCTCTTGGTTTAGCAGTAAGCAATCCTGCGTAGCACTGAGTACAACCGAAGCAGAGTATGTTGCAGCTTGTTCGGCTAGTTGTGAGGTAGTATGGCTTAGGAAGCTGCTGTCTGATTTATTTGATCCCCCGCTGGAGGCTACTGGTATCTTTTGTGACAACCAGAGTTGTGTGACGCTGTTTGAGAACCCGGTGTTCCACAACAGGTCAAAACATATAGAGATCAAATATCACTATATCAGGCATATGGTGCAGAGCGGAGCAGTGAGGCTTCTGTATGTTGCGAGGGATGAGTAGATTGCAGATGTGCTAATGAAGCCACTAGCCAAAGTGAAGTTCGAGTACTTCAGAGAGAGGCTTGGTGTTCTTCATATCGATGACACTTCGAGGAAGAAGTGATGGAGACATTTGCTGAAGCCATTCCAAGCATGTTGGAAGGAGGATCCTTCACATGGCTGTGGATGTAAGCGCTGGATGATGAGCATCAGGAGGATGCTCTAGTTACTGCTCTGTATATGTATGTATGCATCATGTTGGATGTTGGATATGATCAGTTGGATCATTTATGTATGTATGCATCATGTTGGATGCTGAATATGATCAGTTGGATCATGTGTATGTATTTGTATATGTATCAGGTGGATACATTGTATGATCAGGTAGATCATGTATGTTGATATGTATCAGGTATGATTAGGTGGATCATGTATTTGTATATGTATCAGGTGGATACATTGTATGATGAGGTAGATCCTGTATGATGATATGTATCAGGAAGATACTGTGTATGCATTAGGTGGATGCATTGTATGATCAGGATGATCATGGATGATGAGCTTCAAGATGTTGCTCCAGATGACATGCGTCAGGACGATGCAGTGATGATGATCGGGATGATCATGTGTAAATCAAGATGATGTATGGTGAGTATCAAGTTGATACTTTGTGGTCGTCGACAGGTTGTGCAGATAAGCATATTATAGCTCCTTGGGAGATCTGGAAAATGTTCTTTCGAGGTTTTGCTTTGGGAGGACATATAATAGCACCCTGGCAGGTTTGCAAATTCTCTTGATAGGTTTTTCCATTGGCATATAATAGCTCCCTGGGAGATCTGGCAAACGCTCTTTCAAGGTTTTGTCCTATGGCATGTAAGTAGACCTGGGAGAGCTGGACATGATGAAAAAGGCCTCAGATTCTCTTTCAAGGCATTACCATGACCACATGTAATAAGTCCTAGAGATCTGGACAGGATGAAAAAGGCCTCAGATGCTCTTTAGGGTTCTTGCTTGACAAGACACTCTTTTAAGGTTTTGTGGTGGGGGTCACATGTAATAAGTCTTGGAGATCTGGACAGGTTGAAAAAGGCCTTAGATGCTCTTTAGGGTTCTTGCTAGTCAACAGACTCTTTTAAGGTTTTGTGACAATCACATGTAGTGTGCTCCTGGGAGATCCGACAGGTAGAACTGTCTACTCATAATAGCCTAGGATGCTGCAGCCAGGTTTTGTAACGCACATAATAAGTCCTGAGGATTCCACAGTATGGCCAGTGATGATGAATACCTGCAGATGGTGGGCCTACATCCAGTATGAAAAAGGACTGGTTCTGTAGAACTTCCTATGATGAGTAGATTTAGAGATTGATTGAGATAGCAGCAGCAGTGATGATGATGATGATTCGAGGACGATGATTCGATGACGATGATCTAGAGAAGAAGACTTGTGCTAGAAGACTTGTGTCAAGAAATACCTTCCTAGTTAAGAGGGAGTGTTGATGTATATGTAACTTTGGAATGTATTTCACATATATGTATATTGTATTCCTATAGAGATGTTATTATTCCTCTATACGGAAGTGTCATCATTTATATTGTAAGTGTCGTAACTTATACTTGATGGGTTATTAGACCACCCTATTGGGGGTCGGCCATGTGGGTCAAAGGGTTATTAGACCACCCTATTAGGTGTCGGCCCAGTCTACATTGTGTTATGTGGTTAAGTTGAGGCTGACCTATGTTGACCGACGTGACCTCAATCGACAGGGGTTCACCTCACTGTCGACGCATACCGTAGTCTCCCTGGGCACTGGCCCAGGCAGGTTTGAGCCCACCCAGCAACACCCGCAGAGAGGATGAGGTCTCACTCGAGGCGTCCAGGAAGAGAAGACGGAACCATGTTTCCGCCGAGGGAGGAGGTGCGTTGTGGCTACATGGACCGACTTTATTGCAGTATTTTAGCCAGAAACATTAAACATTTGGCAAGGAGTTATAACATATCACTTCACCGCAGCATTCAAGAATTTATACCATCGCAGCATTCAAGGAGTTATACTATCGCAAAATCATCACATTCTACATAGAACATACTACTTAATCGCAACAATTATCATCATAGCAATAATAAGAAGACATTGCATTTAAACAGCATTCATACACTACGTCATTACACAAAGTTTGTACCAAAACATCATTGTATTACTGTCAAGATTGTACACCGGCAAAAACACAAATCTCGCATCCAACTTGTCTTTCTCATCTCATTCCTCTCTATATCTCCTCTAACACTTACAATTCTCATGTGTTTATAGGCTTTTTCCCTTACAATATTTGTCCACTTACGACTGACTCCCTAACTGACACTATGGACAATTGACCCAATATCTAACTAACTTGGTCCAAATGACCCCAAAAACCCGCATACCGCGGTATACTGACTCACTATTACATAATATATGGTCCAAGTGACCCAAAACCCACCAACTGCGGTATCCTTTGGCACAAAATACTCCTTTCGCGCCTTCCTCTGGCGTGTCACACTGTCAGCAGTACCGCGATCTTTCCCCATCAAACCTCCTGCCAACAAGCCCCCAACACAATCTTGTGGCTCGCCCTTGAGCCACATCAACTGCTGGACAGATTACACGTCCCGGTCCTTGCCTTGAAGTCTGCATACGGCTGTTCGACAATCCTCACCGGCTCCTGAGCCTCCTTAGCTGCTGCCTGACTGCTAACCACATCTTCGGCCAATGGGTGATTGACAAGCTTGTCCATGACCTGTTGTCGATACTACTGTACTACTAGGAGTGCTTCACTTTCCTACAACATCAGTTTCTCTCCAGTGTCCTAGAATTCTTCCAACTGGGCCGCACGCAGCTTCTGGCATTCATCTGCCTTAGTGACCCATTTTTTCAAGTCCTTCAGCTCACGCGACTTAGTGACTTGCTCTATTGGTGGCAAAGTTCTCATCGCAGCCTTCAATGTGGCCACTTGACCCTCTGCTTCCTGCCAGATCTTAGTGAGCTGTTCAATTTGCTCATCGTGAACGATGCGGCCCCAAAACTCTACTGTTTCGACGGTGAGCCTAGTTTCCTCCATCTCCAACTCCTCTGTTTGGGTGGCAACTTCCTCAATTGCCCTTCGTCACTCATCCAGCTCGGCATGAGGCATACTTGGTTTCAATTGATCCTTCAAGTGGTCGTTCTCCTGTCGCAAGTGAAGAATATCAGCCCCCAGTCGCTGCACTTGGTGAAACACATCTACCTCTTCAGTGGTATCCGGGACATGTTGATAGGCCTCTGCGATTGCTCGATCAACCCGAACAGTGTCATCCCACATGCGAGCCTTTTTCGCAATAAGGAAGTCTTGTTCCTTTTTAAGTTCTTCAATGGTGCGACTGGTCTCAGCCCGTTCCTGCTTAAGGTCGGCTTCAAGGTCATCCTCTACTTTCCATGCTGTAGCAACTCTGCTTGTAAGCTCATCTTTCTCGATGGTCACAGTGGCCTCTCTTTCCTGCAAGTGCTGAAATCTCTTGTTGAGTTCATGCATTCTATCCGCCATTTCCTAGGAGGCGCTCCTCTGCATTGTCATTAGTGCCATTGTCGATAGTGCATTAACATTAACAGTCACCTGGTTAATCGACTGTAGCACCTTTTGCAACTCCTCATTGTCGATCACAACTGTAGTCAGGGAAGTGTCGACATTCTTTACCTGGGGCGTGGTGCAGATCGTGACCATCTCCTACATGGGTACACTGCCAACTTCCACTTGTAACACTGCATTACCCAGAGAGTCCATACAAGTAGCAAGCGTAGAGAATCCCTCCTCCACTTTGACAGACATCTTATCGGCAGCCACCGTGGTGGCATGGTTAATGGATGTGATTAATCGGCCCAACTGCGCCTCCACTGGTAAAGACATCCCACTGATCGTGGCATGCTCGTGGTGTCGTTTTGTCCGGTTTTCCTCCAGATCGCGGTCGCTATCGTCCGCAGTTGGTGTTCGGATTGACTCATGATCAGAACTATGATGACTCTGCTGATCCTGAGCTGATACTCGATCCGAAGGGCCCTTCGATGGACCTCCAGCATCAATTTCTACAGGACTCATGGGCTGTCGCCATGTCTCTGGCCACTTGTTCACAATAGCCTCCAAATCTGCCGTTGTTACTTTATACCTTTTCTGCAACCATTGTCGATTAACATCGCGACACGCTTGTATATGTATGACACTCGGTCGTATTGAAAATTCCATGACAGGTGTGAATCGTGCCACAATGTCTGTAGATATTTGTGGGACCTGTGTTGCTACGTCACAAATCATTTCTGAGTACAGCCAAAACTGCATTTGGCACTCCCAGATGCGCTCGGGCTCTCACACAAACCATAGATTCTGATAGCATGCCCCTTGTCGTTCCACTGCAGCCGAGAAGTCCATACCTTGGTAGGTGTCGGGCTCTTTCCATGCAACTAGAGCAATCAGCAGCAACATCCAACTATACGAGAAAGCACCTCTACCCACTTGGACATCTGTGACATCCTCCATTAGCTGGTTCAACAGATATAAGGACCAGTTCATCTGCACTCCTTCTGCGCATTGCTCTACGCAAGCAACTATCCCCAAATTACATTGGTTAGAGCGACCTCCCCTAATCACTTTACAGCACACGATCTTAATGCCCGTGAGTACCGCCTGATTGCAGCTACTGGTGCGATACCCACGCCCATCTGATTCCAAGGCATACTTTTGTGCCAACCGACGCGCTCGATTTTTCTCGTTGTGCTTTCCTTGAATAAACTGCGCTGGATCGACACCATTCTTGGGTAAGCCGATAATGTCATAAATCAAGTCAACAGTAACCGGGACCTCTCTGTCCAACCATAACGAACCCCCGTGGAAGCATGACAAGAGTTGCTTTACACAAGAGCCAACTTCTACTAGGCGCCCAAAATGTGGCATGTTAATTAGCCCTAACAAGCCAACCTGTCGCAGTCCTAGTGCCCATTCATGTATCTGTGGGTCCAGTGAATTGCGTGTCTCAGGCACATATGGTGTGGATGCAATTTCAGGTTGAGCCACCATGTCATGGTCCTCATAACGTAGGCGCTTCAGTGTCGGACCAATGTCCATTGAGCACGTCATCCCAGCCGGGAGTGCAGGCTTCTTCACACTGAATTTTGGCTTCGGAGTTAACTTATGCGGGGGGGCATCCGGCCGAACTAGAGGGATATACCCAAGGATATTACCTGCGGAGTGTCCTAACCATAGGGCAGATGGAGGAACGAGGTGACTGGACTGTCCCACCTACTTCTAAACTCCACCAGCCACAGCAGACCGAAGTAATCTCTTACTCTTCGGGGATTCAGAAGGCTGACCCCCTCGGCGCTTCTTAGTGACACTTGATGTTCCCACCGGCATGTCGGCAACCTCA
The DNA here is from genome assembly GCA_027924585.1 of Larix kaempferi. NCBI lineage: Eukaryota > Viridiplantae > Streptophyta > Pinopsida > Pinales > Pinaceae > Larix > Larix kaempferi. The sequence goes on along the minus strand of BSBM01000290.1, from coordinate 4,977,783 downwards.
GCTCCAAGATCAACAGTTTTCGATGATGCACCTTCTCATTCTACAGCAATCAGAACAAATGGAGACTCCACTTCACTGCTAATGTCCATTGTCTCCAGTTCTCCTGGCATACCTCACCACTCTTCATGATATATCACGAAAACACTCCACAACAACACGGCTTGCTAATTTCTTGGTGTCTTCTGCCCAACGCTAAACCATACTTATAGCCTCGATCCAAATCGACCGTAATCATGACTAAATCATGCATTAATTCAACAAAATCCTTGTATTAATGAGGGAAATCCGCTGGCGATCCTGTCCTCCCCTCAGCCGTATCCGCCATTAATGCCCATGATTCAAATGCGCCGTTAGTTAACTATCTCCACTTTTGACATTTATTACTGATTTGACCGGGTTGCCATGCTGCCATATATCGCTAACTGTGCCAAACTTGCAGTACAAGCCTCCTTGCTGTCGCATACCTTTTGCTGTTGGTGCGCCATCTGCCACCAAGCAACTTGCAACAATCATCATCATTTTATTTATTTATTTATTCCCAATGTGACTTAGACATCGCACTGCTCCAAGCCCGTGCGATAGGGCTTCAACCTGTGACCATTTACCAACTTGGGGAGCATCCCCCCATCCAATCGCTGCAACTGAACAGCTCCGCCTGAAGTAATACTATTGATGCGGTAGGGACCCAGCCAATGCATCTGCAACTTGCCTGGATGTTTCATAAACTTACTGTCATATAGTAACACTAAGTCGCCTTGCTGAAACTGTTTATTTTTTATGTGGCAATCATGCCATGCCTTCTGGAAGTCCTTCTCTACCCCTTGGTTAAAGCCAGCGATAAATCGATCCTCTTCAAGCTCAACCAATTGTGCTAGACGTTCGTCTAATGCTACAACATAATCCATGCTCGTAACAGCCACAATTTGGAGACTTGGAACAATGTACTCCATAAGCATAATTGCTTCTTTCCCATATACCAGCTTGAAAGGTGTCTGACCAGTCAACCTTTTACATGTGGTGCGATAGGCCCATAATACCGCTGGAACTTTCAAATCCCAGTCGTCTCGGTTCACATTGCACACCTTTTTCAACGCATGCTCCAATACCTTGTTAAATGCTTCTACCGTTCCATTTTCCTGTGGGTGATAGGGTGTACTCTTCTTATGCTGTATCTGCAATTCTTCCGTCAATGTGTTGATAGTGCGATTAATAAAATGGCTGCCTTAGTTGCTCAGCAATATCTTGGGGTATCCGAAACGAGTGATAATGTGGTCAAACAAAAATCGTGCAACCATTGCGGTGGAGCAATCAACTACAGGTGCTGCCTCAGCCCATCGGGTCAAGTATTCTGTCGCTGTGATAATATACCGCGCACCTATACGTTTCCCTGGTGGATGTATCGGTCCTACAAAATCCACAGCCCATTTTTCAAACGGTTGTAGTGTAACTTGCGGTAGCAGGGGCATCTCGTTCCGTCTGGATGGCTTTCCAGTTCGTTGACAAACATCACAAGACCGTGCATAGTATGTCGCATCATTATGTAATGTGGGCCACCAAAGCCCTGCGCGCAGTACTTTTTGAGCAGTCACTCGGCCACCATAATGTCCTCCCACTAATCCACCATGTGCCTCAGCCAATATCTACGCTTGCTCATGTGGCAAGACACATCTACGCAATATCTCATCGGCACCCAATTTATACAACTCTCCCGCGATCAGTTGAAAGTCAGCAGCCTTGACAACCAATTGCTTCTTCTGAGTAGTGGTAAAGTCATCGGGCGCGGTGCCGATCCCCAAAAACTGAAGGATGTCATCAAAATACTGATCAGCAGCGGCAACATGAAATAGCTGGGCATCCGGCAACCCATCTTCGATATTAGTCAGTTCCTCCCCTGTATCAATCCGTGACAAATGATCTGGTCAAGCATTCAACCGCCCCAATTTCACAATGACTTTGAAATCAAACTCCTGAAACAAAGTAGCCATCGGAAGATCTTCCCCCCAACACCGGCTTATTGACCAAGTATTTCAGTGCAGAATGATCAGTGAACATTTTAAAGTGGCCACCCAACAAATAGTGCCTGAATTTCTGCAGCGCATAAACCATGGCCAGACCTTCATGTTCTGTGGTGGTATAATTGTGTTCTACAAAGGACAGTTTCGGACTAGCAAAAGCAATGGGATGATCAATGTCGCCTTCTCCTGGTTGAGCCAATACAACCCCTAGTGCAACCGATGAAGCTTCAACATGGACATGGAATTCCTTACTCCAGTCCGGAAAGACCAAGATTGGGGCTGACGCCATCTTCGCTTTGAGAGTTTCAAAAATATCCTGACATTCTGGGTTCCACTGGAATGCCGCATCCTTCTTTAACAACTTTTCCATAGGGGTAGTAATCGCAGCATACCACCTAATGAACTTGCGATAGTATCCCGTGTGACCCAAGGTCGCACGCAACTGCTTTACGGTGGTCAGCGATTGAAACCCCAAAATAAGAACAATTTTGGATGGATCGACCAGCAATCCCTGCTTACACACAAAATGACCCAGCAATATCCCAAATGTTGCACAGAAAATACATTTCTTCAAGTTTAGCAATATCTGGTGCTGTTGGCATCGCTCAAGCATTAACCGTAGATTAGCTAAATGATCGCGAATCAATCCATAAATGGTTGAATCATCCATATATACCTACAGAAACTTTTGAATAAAATCTTTGAATGAGGCAACAATGACCCGAGATAATATCGCAGGTGCATTCTTCAAACCAAACGACATGACTATGTACTAAAAGCAACCCCATTCAGTAGCAAAACTGGTCTTATGGCGATATTCCTTGGCAATGCGAATCTGATGGTAGCCAGAGAATCCATTAGTGAAAGAGTACATATCCTGGCCACCCACTCATTCAAGTACTTCATCAGTAAACGGGGTCGGAAAAGGGTCATTTAAGCAGGCATCGTTCAACTTCCGCAAGTCGACACAAATGCGCACTTTGCCTGTTTTCTTGTCCTGTACCACCATAGGACTGATCCATTCTGATTCTTCCACAGGTTCGATAATACCAGCATCCAACATCCGATCAAGTTCCGCCTTTACCTTTCCTTTATGTCGCGGATTTAACCAATAAGGTCGTTGTCGGACTGGCTTAGCATTTAGTTTCAATGGAATCTTAATCTCTCCTAAATCACCCAGGATTCCCTTCATTTCGGAAAACTTCATGGGAAACACATCTTGAAACTCATGCAGTAACTCAATAACCTTACTCATCATCTCATCATCCCAATAATCCCCAACATTAGCAAACTTGGGAGTAGCTTCAGTGCCGATATTCGTCTTGTGAAGCTACGATGGTTGACTGAATGGATTACTTGGCGCAACAGGTGGGACCACATCGCGACTTCCTTCAGATTCGGGAATGTTAACATTCCAGGGATCATCATCGTCCTCCAGGCCACCACTAATGTTGAAGCACTCCATGAAAGACTGCATCTGACTATGCGTGTGCGGGTTGACAGGGCAGGCCATGGGAACAACTTGAAATATGACGTCGTGGATGAGCTACAAGGCGTTATGGACATTAGGCTTAGCATCCGCAAACATGAAGGTATGAGTGAAACAGATCGTCAACTCCCCCCATGTTGCAATGTCATGGAGCAACTCGGCTGCAATGTACCACGAGCACGGTATCTCCTCCAAAGTATGGACAAAAGCATGAACCCACTCATCTTTGGGTCGAGCTACCCACAATCATTGGCACCCCATCACATGATCACTGGGATCAATCTGACCATCATACTTGCTAGTGTGATAAACCTCAGTATCGCCGAACCGAACCATCATCAACCTTCGACACTGTGACCAATATTTAATGAATTTCTTATGTGTTGCCCACCAGTGTGCTGGAGAAGCCTTCAATGCTTCCTCCAAAGCCAACAATCGCTGTGGTTCTAGGATGCGGTCTTCAAATTCTACTACAAAGATGTTTAGGCCAGGAAACCCCTTATAGACAGGCAATGTGATCGTTTCTGTCGCAACACGACACAAGGATTGCGTAACTAAACCACATTTCTGGACTGAAACTTCAGGCATTCGATTCTGCCAAGGTTACAATGCATCATCAGAGTCAGAAGACGTGGAGCTCTCACTGCGCCATTCTAACTCACCGTAGGTGGTAGGATGAATATAATATTCAGAAATGTTGAATGCATGGTCCCATCTAGCGGGATTGTAATCCTTTACAGGCTCTACATAGAGGCGTCCTTCAGCCGGATCCAAAGGGGCGATAACTCTGAAATCACGATTCTCAAAGGTCATCATGCGCTTCTTAAAGTTGATTACAGCTCCACTGTCGTTAGCCCATCTGATCCCCAAGAGTGTCCGATAAGAGCTTCCTCCCTCAACTACTTCAATAACATCAAAATCAGCATAAGTCTTCATGCCCTCAATATCAATCGTGAGCCGCAGAACTCGCCCAATGGGTGTTACCTTGGCATGGTTAGCCAACTGGAGCTGCACAGGAGACCAGCTCAATGGGGGACTCCCCATCTTCTGCCACGCCTGCTTGGTTAAGATGTTAACATCCGAACCAAGGTCAAGAATCACAAAGTCAACATCATAGTAACCAATCTGAATATTCATTCGCATTTCCTTGCCAGTCTTCCGTCGCTGTAAGGAGTTTACTGCCGACTCCTGCCGTCCTTTCGGAAGTCACTGCAACCATCCCTCAATCTCAACCAGGGAAGTCGGGTCTCGTGCCAATGACAAACAGTTTTCAAGGAACTTCTACAATGTCCCTGGTGGTGGTCAGTCGGTGTCTGATGTGGCATCAAAGACAGGCGGCATATCGCAAACAACAGCCTTACCGCGGTCTTTCTCCAAAGTGTGGTGCGCTTCCAGGAATGTCTCTCGCTCTGTATCAATGTCGAAGGGTACTATCTTCTGACCAGCTAATCAAATCAGTGGTCGCGAACCATCTTCCCCAGTCGTCTTGCCTCCACGAGTGACAACAGCCACCGAAGCATCTTGTAGTCGTGGCTCTACATAAATGGTCGCAATATTTGCACCCTGTGTCTAGTTCTACTGCAAATTCCTTGGTTGATTGATAGTTTGATTGGTGTTCAGCGGTGGTCATGGGGGTTGGTTCTGTACTGGTTGTTGTATCGAGTTTTGTACTGGTTTTTGTGGCTGGGCTTGATTTTGTAGTTGCGGAGCGTTCCCAGCCTACCATCATGCAATCAACTATGGATAATTCTCAACCGTATGATCATTACTGAAACAAAACGTACACTGATTTTGTAGCAGTGGGCAGTCATGCTGATAATGCCCCCATACCGCATAGTGGTAACATTGAACAGGTCCATGACCACCTCGGCCTCCTCCTCCACGACCAAATCCACCACCACGTCCACCCCTGTAGCCTCCCTGGTAGCCGGCCTGCTACTGGTATTGTTGCTGCATTGGTGCTGCTAGAATCCCTTGTCCTTGTGGTGCATATTGTAGTTGATGTACATATTGTGGCTATGGTGGATTCGTCTACATCGAGGTGTATAGCGGCATGAACTGCTGCAGTATTTGTTGCTGTGATGCAAACTACATCTGCGGCTGCGGTAGCGGCTGGGCTACCTGCGGTTGCAGTTGTGGTTGTTGCACCGCACGCTGATTGTCCTTGACATAGAATGAATCACACATCCTCTCCTGTAGCAACCCATATGCATGGAAATACTTGTCATCGCAACCCACCGACTTGCAGAATGTGCAGTAAAGATTTCGCGGGGTTGTGACCATTTTCTGCATATATGGGAAATTATCGTGACTATGCCCAAACACGTGACAAACGCGACATCAGGGCATACTGCTGCCATTCAACGGGTTTGGCGCACCTGACACCAAGTAATTATGAAAATCTGTACAATTATCTTTCGTATGCCCTTCTCTTCGGCATCGCATACACCATACTTCGTCACCCTGTTCCTTGTTCTTCTTCAAATCTTGCAACTATATAGTTAGGTTGGCAAGCTGTGTCTGTATCTGTGACATCCCAGTTGCATTATCTCCAATTGGTGATGCCTCCAATCACATTGCAATCTCTAGAGCTTCTCTAGGCATCGATATGTTTTGCTGCATCAGCGGCAGCCGAATGTGGGGTAGCAGTGCCGCAATGAACCATTCTTTATGTTGGACAGCGCTCATATCGAAACTAACCTTTTTCATCAGTGTCTTGAATTGCTGGTCGAAATCCCATACCGTATCATTGGGATACTGCTTAATTTCCTTCAATTCAGTAATATATTGAGCCTCCGACTTAGGCCGTCTAGATTCAGCAATCAGCCCATCCCGAATCTCATCTAGTGACTTCTCTGGGGCCCCCGTAGGGACTAAAATAAACTTCATGAACCAATCTAATGCACGACCTCGCCGAGTCGTGGCTAACTGTCCTTTCTTAGCATTGTCATCAGTGATCTGTTTCATGGTCCAGACCGCTTCTCACAAAAACTTGTACTATTTTGAGTTGTCTGTCCCACTTCCATGGAACAACGGTATCTTAGCATCATCGCCCGCCATATTGGGCTTCCTTCCTCCTGTCGCTGTGCTACTACTACCAATTAACTTCTACGGTGTCAATGCACTCGGCGATGTTGAAGTAGTGTTTCTTGCTGGCTGAGAGTTAGTGAGCGGAGGTGTGGGTACATTGGTACTGGGGTTTGGTCCCGCCTCTATCCTGGTCATTCCTATAAGGACTGTGAGGTTGCTTCATCCTATGTGGTCTTCCTTCACGGTTTTGCGGTTCGATCGCAGCAGGACCTTCTCCCGTCCTCTGCCTCTTTTCCTGTCGAAACCTCCCTCCTCCTCTCGTAAGACCACTTTCTTCCTCGGCTTCGCTCACAATCTCCTCATGGTCTACACCCATTTACCCCTTTACCATTCCATGTACCGTTCCCCAGCAGTCGCGGTACCCACGGCCTCTACCCACCAAGCTGTCTACTGATCAAGGTGCATCTTTAATATACCCTTCTCGTAGATTAGCATCTTAATCGATAGTTGGAACGATAGCAAAAACCTTCCCCTTGGTCCTTGGAAGAAGTATCTTTCGGCTTCGCTATAGGATTTCTTCTTGTCGACCGCAAATTCAGTGATATATCCTTCCAAGATGCTATCAAACCAAACTTTGACAGCCCGCGATTCCTTATTATCAACTTCCTGCAATTCCTGAATCAATTATGGGGTCCAAGCCGTCGGCTCACCACCCTGGAAGTTCCTCTTCTGAAAGGTCAACTTCGACAACCATTCATACAAAATGACTGGGAATTCACAGAAAAACCATTCATGCTGACCGTTGTGAATATATCTTCCCACCCAATGATCTATTGTCAGTCGCGTATTCTGACTTTCTTCTTAAGCAAACTCCTGCAACTTCTGATTGAACCATTTTTGTATCTCCGACTTCGTCGGGTGCCACAACATGACCTCCTTCTACTCTACACACGGTCCCGACAATGGAACCATTTGTTGACCGACACGACCTCAGTCGACAGGGGTTCACCTCACTGTCAACGCATACCACAGTCTCCCTGGGCACCGGCCTAGGCAGGTTTGAGCCCACCCAGCAACACCCACAGAGCAGATGAGGTCTCACCCAAGGCATCTAGGAAGGGCAAATGGAACCATGTTTCCGCCGAGGGAGGAGGTGCGTTGTGGCTGCATGGACCGACTCTATTGCAGTATTTTAGCTAGAAACATTAAACATTTGGCAAGGAGTTATAACATATCACTTCACCGCAGCATTCAAGAAGCTATACCATCACAGCATTCAAGGAGTTATACTATCGTAGCATCATCACATTCTACATAGAACATACTACTTAATCGCAACAATTATCATCATAGCAATAATAAGCAGACATTGCATTTAAACAACATTCATACACTGCGTCATTACACAAAGTTTGTACTAAAACATCATTGTATTACTGTCAAGATCGTACACCGGCAAAAACACAGATCTCGCATCCAACTTGTCTTTCTCATCTCATTCTTTTCTATTTCTCCTCTAACACTTACAATTCTCATGTATTATAGGATTTTTCCCTTACAATATTTGTCCACTTACAACTGACTCCCTAACCAACACTATGGACAATTGACCCAATATCTAACTAACTTGGTCCAAATGACCCCAAAAACTCGCATACCACGGTATACTGACTCACTATTACATAATCTATGGTCCAAGTGACCCAAAACCCGCCAACTGCGGTATCCTTTGGCACAAAATACTCCTTTCGCACCTTCCTTTGGCGTGTTGTGGCGTCAGCAGTACCGCGATATTTCCCCATCAAACCGCCTGCCAACAACCTAGTAAAGGTTATTAGGCAAGTCAAGTCAAGTATAAATAGAGTGCGGGAGGCACTCTATTTCATTATTCTATTCTCACACACACTCTTTGGAGAGTGGCGCACTTGTCAAGGAGGAGAAGCTGCTGCTAGGAGATGTCTATCTCTTATGCTTGGGTTGTATCATTGCTTTATCTATCTCTGAGGAAGTTATTGGGGTTTTTTACCTTTATGGTTTTCCCCAAGCAAAATCTGTGTCTCTTGTGTGCTTGCATTATTGTGTCCATGATTGATATGTTGTAGATATGCTGTACATGTTGTTCTCTCAGTTAAGATCCTAGATCAGATTGAAGTAAATTATGAAAAACTAACACATCTTCTACATCCAGGCATGAGAAAATACCTTATTGCTAGTACACAAGAACCAGCAGTAAGAAATTGATCAAAATTTTTATTGAAGATTTAGTGTGAAATGAAGGCATTCTCTACATTTAGTTTTTGGAAGGATTTTTGTGCACCAACAATGGTATATTCACAGATTAATTAAAGTTCCAGTTCATTATTGCATGTATCATCATTGTTGCTTACTACTTTATTTATCTTGATTGCTTTTGCACTCAACATACACCAAAGTAGGGTTTTGAAATCTTTTTTTTCCCATAGCAGCATGCATGCATACTGTAGAAGAAGTGTGTGACTTGCTCATGTAGTGTCCATAGCAGAGAAGGACCAACTCAATCACATTTTGAGATAACATCTGATGGATTCCCAAAATTGGAAGATTGGTATTCAAGCATTAATGAGGTATTTACAACCAACAGTACAAGGTAATCCTGTAGTAATCATTCTGCAGCAAGCTCATGACCAGATTCAAGGTTTGCAGATTGTTTTCCCATTAAAAATGTTGCCTTGAAGTAGAAGCAAAAATTATTGGGGAGTTTGATGGTGATTGTGTTATATACTTAAGCAAGGAATATTCTAAATTCATTAATTATCTCGAGAAACAAAGAGACCAAGAATCTGAATCCAAATTCAGTGGTGAAGAGAAACAAATAGAAACTCCCTTAAATGAAGAATAAGCACATGGCAAGTGTATGATTTCGTGTACTTGGGAAGAAACCACATTCCTAGGTATGAATTATTGGATTCATGGTTCATTAATGCATGCATTAGTTCACTTCTACACAATTGTTGCAAATTTCCAAGTTACCTTCAATTGGAAATCACGTTGCAATCCATTGACATAGCATTTGATATCTATAATGGAGTATTCAAAGGACAAATTGTTGCTGCTATCAAGATGTTTTCTTCATGATTGTTGGGATATGTTATTATGTCCTTTGTGCTCATAAGATCTGCAAGAATGTATGATAATGTTTATCTTTTCTAGTAGTATGACAGTTTGATGGACAGAGTTCATGTGACTTGGGAAATCAGCTGGAATAAAATGAGATCTTTCATTAGTATGAAAATGACTGCCACTCATCTTCTCCCTATGATTCTCAAGCAGTGATATGTAGATTTAAAAAGTACTCAACGATGATTGACTTCTTGTGCATTTTTTTGAGATTGTGTTTAAGTTCAATTTCATAGTGCATCATGAGGACATGTTATGGAATGAGTTTGGGGGAGATATAGGTTTTTGTACACTCCATAGGATCTCAAATGGAATCAGATTTTCAGAGGGCGGGAAATCTCTTGTGATAATTTATTGACTTTCTCATGCATATTGTTCCTTATATAAAATGCAGAATTTGAATTGAGCATATCTCACAAACCATGAACTGGATTCTCGTGATTTTTGGACAAGGAATGCATAATATTATGATGAACAAAATCTATAAGTTTCAGCTCAATCAACTGCACGGTTTTCGAGAAAATGGCCATCATCACCTACAACCATTTTTCCTGTATCTTGAGATCCGTGTATCAGATGGATTTGGTTTTTGGGGAGAAGAAGCATTGTGATAAGAGGAATATACTCACCAATTTTTAGGAAACAATGCTTTATTGATTTCGAAAAAATGGTCATCATCACCTACAACCAATTTGCATTTTTCTTGAAATCCGTGATGTGGGTATATATGAGTTTTGGTGTAGAGATGCATTGGACTATTAAAACCTTTCTTGCAAAATTTTAGCCAAACCCAATTTGTATTTTGTGAGAAATTGTTTCAGGAAGTTTGTTGAAACACCTTAAAAAATTTGCTAATATAGACCTATAGTGACTTATTTGCTCATTTCTCGAAATATGTGAACTAGGTCTTGTCCAAATTTAGTGTGGAGATGCACTAGACTGATAAGAACTTGAAGGAAAATTTTGAGCCATATCCATTTTGTACTTTGAGATAAATTCAATTGTTTCAGCACTTTTTCAACAATGTTTCAACAGTGTCTTAGTAGAGTTTCAACAACGATTTTGAGCAACAGGATATCTTGGGATCTATGCATCAAATTACTATGATTTTTGGTAGGAATATGCATTAAAAGGTGAAATATGATATCACCAAAAATATTGTTCATCTAAGTTATGGTTTGTATACAAACTACAATTTTCAAAATTGTTGTTACTCCACTACACTTTGCTTAAACTCTATCATAATTGCTAAGAAATCACTCGAGACCATTTTTCTTATATATCAAGATTCGTGCATCATATAGCCTTGATTTTTGGTATGGAGAAGCATGAGAACAGTATGAAAATGCCTGAAAAATTTCAACAAAAACCACTTTGTACTTTGTGAGAAAATGATTCATAATGTTTGTTGAAACAGTTGTTGAAAGTCCGTCAAAATTGCTAGAAATCACTTGAGGGCTACTTTTGAAGGTATGATGGCTATGAACAGGATGCATAAAGCTGCTAAGATGATCTAGATGACCTTATATTGAGAAATCATCACTTGTTGTGTTCATGATTTGCTAACGATGACATGTTTTAAGATTTTCCTTTCATGAGAAATGCAACAGTCACTGTTTGAAGAAGTTTCAAGTATTATTTGGAAAGAAGCATCATATTCCATTAGCATCATCAATGGGAAAGAATAGTGGTTTTGGTCACTATGCATGGTAAAATGAAAGAAAAATTCAAATGAGTCCTTCTAGTTTGGATGCTACACAGGTATTGGGTTGCATGAGGACATGCAATAATTTCAGTTTGGTGGAGATGTTGGGTCACGGGTTTGTCCCTATTTTCATCACTTATTGACAACTATTTCATCCATATTCTTCCTATTATTACTCATTTATCATTCCATTTTTCATCCATTTGCTGTAACTGGTTGTAAAATACCATATTACTCCCATTGATGCTTTAGTGGTTAATAATGATTATTTTCCTTTAGTTTTTATGAATTGAAGGCTATTATGCATAATTTTATTGATGATGGTTTGTGAAGTGATTTTTTATATTAGCAGTAGAAACACTCATGGTTCAAGCCTCCAAAGTTGGGATGCTAGCACATGTCCACATGGAAATATACAGCAAGTTTGTGTTCTTAGGTTTGATTACATGGATTTGTGATATTTAATTGTACCCAGGTCCAATATGGCATCCTCCAGCTCATGATCAAACAGTCCCAACCAAAAATGTGTGCCAAGTAAGAACACATTGATTTGCGTTGCAATTTTCGGGCATATGAAGAAGGATCTCGAAAATCGGGTGTAAAATTAATCACAGCAGATCTATTGAACAAGAATATCAATAACAAAGATGTAAAACAAATTGGATTAAAAACTGTGCAAGAGAGATGCATCAGTGCTCTATAATCCAGAATGGTAGAATTACAATACAATACTGTCACAAGAGTGAGCAATTTGAATTAGCCAAGGAGGTCATTCGAATATACTGCATAGCATAGCTTGGCTCCAACTAGGAGTCCTCGTCATCAATCAGTGGTGGTCATCAATGCACAAGTAACTTTCATCCAGGTGTCAAACTGAGTCTAACTAAGTGTAATAAGTGTAACTGATGGTAATGGCACTAAGGTAGGGAAGGAAGCTCAGTGGGGGGTGCATGAGGAGTTAACTGCACTCAGAATAGGTAGTCAAGTCTCATCGGAGGTCAATCGGAGTGATAACAGCAGTTAGGAGTCAGTCTAGCCTCAAATCAAGGAAAGACAACTAGCAAACTGAAGTGAACTGGACTGGTAGGTGAGAAAAGGTGCCCCTCTCAGGTGGTAGGTGCATGCTGGGTGCACTAAGCAGTAGGAGGGATAAAACTAAGTGGAAAGAAGCTCCCTGGTGTTGGAAGACTAGGGACTAGGTGCTGGAGGCATCAAACTGGTGATTGGGAAGCATGCGGATGCATGCAATGGATGCAGATGCATGCATGCATGCAAAGTATATACTGAATGATGAGATATCCTAACACCCCCCCTCAAGCTATACTATTCTGTAAATAATCCAAAAATGTTGAAAATAAGCTAAGTGAGCAAAGAGGGAAAACCCAGTGGGAAGAAATCCCCCCCTCAAGCTAAACATAAAAATGGATCTAATCTATCTCCACCATGATGGAACTCACCCCCAACAGTGAACGGAAGTAAGAGAACTTCTTCTCAGTGAAGCTCTTGGTGAAGATGTCTACAATTTGCTCATCAGTAGGGAAATATTGCAGAATGATGGTACGATCATGCACCAACTCTCGGATGTAGTGCATATGAATCTCAATGTGCTTGGTCCTCTGTCGTTGAAATGGATTTGTGGAGATCTTAATAGCACTTTTATTGTCACAAAATATGACATTCAAAGTAGTGCTACCAAAATCAAACTCGAAAAGAATACCCTACAACCAAACTGCATGAATGCAGGCATTGACTGCCCCTCGATACTCGGTCTCTGTTGAAGAAAGTGCAATGGTTGCCTTCTTTTTTCCTGACCATCAAATAGGGCCATGTCCAATCATGAAAACATAATCGTAAGTGGACTTCCGATCAATGCTATCACCCGCCCAATCTGAATCAGTAAAACCAATGAAATCTAGCTCAGAATCTGTAGCATAATGTATGCCAAAATGCCTCATACCTTGCACATACTGCAAGATCCGCTTGGCTTCCCGCCAATGAATCTCATGGGGCTGCTACATATACCTTGATACAGCACTCATGACATATGCAATATCATGCCTTGAGTGTGTCAAGTAGAGTAGTGAACCAATCAACTGTCGATACATAGTTCAATCTGCAAGCGGTGTAGAATTTCCTTCATCAAGACTGATTCCTGAGAGGAATGGAAACAAAGCAGCCTTACATTCTTCCATATTAAAATTTAATAGAATTTCTAAAGCATACTTCTGCTGAGATAATGTGATCCCATCAAAATTTTGAGCTATCTCCAAGCCCAAAAATTGCTTAAGCAAGCCCAAATCGCTCATGTCAAAAGCTAGATTTAAAACGGTTTTTAGCTTGTTGATTGTAAGGAGAGTGCTACCAGTAATGAGAAGATCATAAACATAAAGAACAAAAATCATAAAATTACCTTTAACTTGTTGTATGTACACATTCGAATCAGATTTGCATCTTTTGAAATTCTGAGAAAGAAGGAAGGAGTCCATCTTTGCGTACCAAGCTCTTGGGGCCTGTTTCAATCCATACAAAGATTTCTTCAATCTACAAACTAATGATGGATCTGATATGTATCCTTCTGGATGCTTCATATATACTTCTTCATCAAGGTCTCCATGTAGAAAATCACTCTTCACATCCATATGGTGCACTTCCTAGTACTTGGATGCAGAAATAGCCAAAACTAGGCGGATGGAATCCATCTTTGCAACCGGTGCAAAGGTCTCAGTGTAGTCCACTCCTTGGACTTGGGAGAAACCTTTTTCCACCAGCCTAGCTTTGTAATTTCTGATAGATCCATTAGAAGCAACCTTCGTGCGGTAGACCCACTTACATTGGACCAATTTTCTTCCAGGTGGAAGAGAAACTAGCTCCCATGTATTGTTCTTTTGAAGAGAACTGTACTCTTCATCCATGGCGGTTTGCCATCGTGGATCTCGGTGGGAATGATAATATGATTTGGAATCTAAAACAATCATCAAATAAAATTTCTCAGATAATAATGGATCAGAAAATTAAAGAGCCATACCTGCTCTTTGAAAGTCTTCTCTTGTTCTCCTTGGATCAGCAGGATTTCCAATGTTTGGAGTAGCAGATTGTAGAGTGTTTTGGGCTCACTTTGGTAACTGAGGAGGATCATTATGGTCAGATTCTAAACCTGATATTTCATGGCCATCAAATTCTTATAAAATATCATAAATATCAGATCCAATGCTTTCTTCATCTTCTCTTGAAACTTCTTCTTGTGGAGACTACAAATCAACAATGTTTTCCTCGACTAGTTTCAGATCTGGAAGCGGTTCTTCAAACTTTACACTTCGCTCTATGAATATCTTTTTGGATCTGATATTCATGATTTTATATGATTTTTATTCTTCTCCATATACTATTAGGATTCATTCAATACTTTGTGGATCCAAATCTTTTCTCTTATCAGAAGGAATTCTAGCCCATGCAGTGGAGCCAAAAACCCTCAAATTGGACACATCTGGTTTGTGTCCAGTGAATGCTTCGAAAGGAGTTTTACCTTTCACGGATGAATGTGAAACTCGGTTCTAAATGTATGCAGCAACATTCATGGCTTCAGCCAAAATATTTGCAGCCAAACCTTTTGACTCAAGTATACAGGTAGCCATCTCTTTCAGTGATCGATTCTTCATTTCCGCTACACCATTCTGCTTGGGTGTGTAGGGAACTTTATGTTGGATCTGAATTCCGCTTTCGGCACAAAGTTGCAGCAACTCAGTCTTGATATATTCATTTCCATTATCAGATTTAAGAGCTTTGATCTTTCTCTCAATGGCGGTCTCAACAGAAGCCTTAAAATCCCTAAATTTTCCAAGCACTTCTGACTTGTTTTTGAGAAAAAATACCCAAGTAAAGCGGGAGAAGTCATCGATGAATGTCAAAACATACCTTGAACCATTCATGGACATATTTGGAAGCGGACCAATGATATCAGAATGTATGAGACCCAAAATAGTAGAAGCTCTCCTAGCTTTTCCATGGTCGAACTTGTGCTCGGGGTGCTTCCCAATGATGCAACCTAGGCAAATTCCCTTCGAGGAACGGAGGTGTGGAAGACCATCAACCATGGTTTTTTTTTGTAACAGCAGCAAATACTTGTAATTAAGGTGGCCAAACCTTTCATGCCAAAGCCTACTAACCTCATTGCCATGAGTGAGAAGAGCAGTGGGCTTTTCAAGCGGCACAAAGTGTGAAAACTCATAGTATTTTGTAGTATGATTTGCCTTTCCGACTGCAATAACTCTTCCACTTTCAATATCAGAAATTTCAAATTTTTTAGGGCTGAATGTAACTTGCTTTGGTGCACCAGTGTGTGTCATTTTATACGCAAAAAGTAGATTCGAAGCCAAGGAAGGCACATAAAGAACATTATGAAATTCCATGCTCTAAATGGATGGTGCCTTTACCCTTTGAAGAAATTTTTGAGTCATCTCCCAAATGGATGGGGATGGAACTGTTTGGATCAAATGAAGAACAAGAGTCAATATTTGCAGCCATATGATTCAAGGCACCAGAATCTATCAGTAGAGTGGTGGGTTTCGAAACAGTTGCCATGAGTGCTTGACCTCTTTCATGATCATCATTTCTATCCTTCTTCTGTGCACCGTCAGTAAGAGTTATGTTATTCTTTTCCAAAAGGAGGGCCATTTGATCTATTGTTTTCTTCATGCATGAACTTTCAAGATGAAAGCCGCGGTTTCAATAAGAACATTTTGATTTTTCTTTACCCTCTTTACCCTTTTGCTTGTTCCTTGAACCGGATGGTGCATCCGATGGTTTGCTTTTCTCTCTTTGCTTGGTAGGTTCGAATTTGGGCTTCTCTTTCTTTTGCTTCCCTTTGCCATTTGAATTCTTGGATACTTGAACAAAGAGAGCTAAATCTTTGGAGCTTATGGACCCCATTTGAATTAGCTTATCATGCTCTTTGGTAATGGACTCAATGAAGGCATTCAAGGTAGGCATCTTCCAATTCGGGGTAGTTAGCTGGCCGGAATTGAAAGTAGAGACAAATACCGAGAAATATTTACCAAGTTTTGAATGAATGGAGAGGATAAATTGCTTATCCTCTTTGATAACTCCACTATTTTTCAATTGCAAAGAAAATTGCTTGAATCTTGTGAAAAAGTCATTGATGGTATCGAAATTATCAGGATTCAAGGCAATCAATTCATCTTCCAATTGAAAAGACCGCATGTCATCTTGCTTTCCAAAAAGCTTCTCGAGTTGCTCCCATACTGCATTTGGAGTAGTCAATCCACTGAGGTGAAAGTGAAGATCCTTGCAAATATTGAGGCAAAGAAGACCATATGCTTCATCCAACTTGTTGAAGTGCTTTGATTTTTCAATGAGTGTATTGGGCTCAACTTTGAGGCCCATGGTGACTCTGTAGTACCCTCTTGAGCGCAACATAATCTCCATGTCATTCTTCCATTCAAAATAATTGAAGGAAGTGAGTAGCTTTGAAGAAGAATCCATCTCAATGATAGCGAATGCACTTGATGGAGATGATTAACCTGCAAATCACAATCAAAACAAGAACAGTAAGGTCGAACAATCCACCCTTTTAGAGTTGCATCACACCTGGGATTGGATATCAAGCAAGCTTGAATGATCCAATGTATCAAATCCAGGAATTCTGTGGAAAACTCAAGCTTCTGGAGTGGATTGGAGAGTATTTTTCAGCTTTGCATGCACATGAGCGAATGCACATGAGATTTTGCATGCCAAAACTTCAGTAATTTTAGCAAATTCACTCAATTCTTCATGTAGAAGACCTGTAGAAGAGAGATCTTGTCCCTGCCATGGCTTTGATACCATGTAAAATTAGTCACAGCAGATCTATTGAACAAGAATATCAATAACAAAGATGTAAAACAAATTGGAGTAAAAACTGTGCAAGAGAGATGCATCAGTGCTCTATAATCTAGAATGGTAGAATTACATTACAATACTATCACAATGAGTGAGCAATTCGAATTAGCCAAGGAGGTCATTCGAATATACTGCATGGAATAGCTTGGCTCCAACTAGGAGTCCTCATCATTAATCAGTGGTGGTCATCAATGCACAAGTAACTGTCAACCAGGTGTCAAACTGAGTCTAACTGAGTGTAATAAGTGTACCTGATGGTAATGGCACTAATGTAGGGAAGGAGGCTTAGTGGAGGGCGCGTGAGGAGTTAACTGCACTCAAAATAGGTAGTGAATTCTAATCGGAGGTCAATCGGAGTGATAACAGCAGTTAGGAGTCAATCTAGCCTCAAATCAGGAAAGACAACTAGCTAACTGAAGTGAACTGGACTGGTAGGTGAGAAAAGGTGCCCCTCTCAGGTGGTAGGTGCATGCTGGGCGCACTAAGCAGTAGGAGGGATAAAACTAAGTGGAAAGAAGCTTCCGTGTGCTGGAAGACTAGGGACTAGGTGCTGGAGGCATCAAACTGGTGACTGGGCAGCATGTGGATGCATGCATGCATGCAAAGTACATGCTGAATGATGAGTTATCCTAACATCGGGGGCGTGGGTTTTTTGCATTAAACCCTCATTTATTTGAATCATGAGAAAATATCCCAAAACAACCATGGTTTGAGAGATGCGACTGATTCTCTAAATATGTAATTCCCAGATTTGCAGTTACGACCGCGTTTCAAAATAGAAAATTTGTTAAAACATATTCCAAGTTGGGAATTCGGTTCCTCATCGTCATGAAGGATTTTTATGTATAAGTATGTAATTGATCTCATGTTTTGGGGGAGGGGAGAAAACAATCATACGCTGTATAATTTGATCCATACATTGTTGTAATGATTTTATTTCAATAATGCATGCTGGCAGTTCTTTAATTCTGGAGTTGTAGAGTTTCATTGTGGAGATCCAACTCTGCTCAGTGGAGGAAGGGCCCTCTTCCCTCAGCAGATGTTGGTGGCATTAATTGTAAGTGTGTGTGTGTTGGCATTGTTTTCATATCTATTATTCATTTTGTTGTTATTTCTGATTGTTGTTACTAATAGATTGTTGGCCAACAGAATGATCTCACTAAAGTTATAGGATTTGAATTTATCTTTATCAATCTCTTTTAATCATACAGTCACTTGAAAACTTGCAAGTGTGATTTTACTCTATTGCAATGAGCGAGTGAGAATTTAGCTTTATCAGTCTAGTCTTGTCTCCGAAGAAAGTGTGGGTGTATGGAGAGTGATTCTAATTTTATACAAAGTGTAAATTCCATTTTATGCATGAGTTTCATAAGAGTGTTTTAATAGAGAGTAATTAATTCAATAGTTTAATTTGGTTTGAAAGGTGTGATTCGATATTGCTTAAAGAATGGATTGAGTTCATTTATTTTGGATTGCATAACAGATGACCATGTTGGATGGAAATTAAGCCTGCATATACTTTGCATGATAGCTTTGAAATAAAAATACTTCCTCGGGTTGAAAATTAATGCATGGGTGTTTCAGTTGTTTATTTAATCAGACAATTAATCTTCCGAAAACAAGGAAAGTATGCAGTGGAGATTCTGAAGAGGTTCGAAATGATGGACTGCAAGGAAATGGCCACACCAATGGCATCGAACATGAAACTACTGTGTGATGCTTCTTCAAAGTCGGTTGATTCCATGATGTACATGCAAATGATTGGTGCGTTAATGTACTTGATGAACACAAGACCATACATACGCTTTGCTATCAACACCCTGAGCCAGTTCTTGGAAGATTTGAGACATGTTATCCTGATTTGTGCAAAGCATATATCGAGGTACCCAAAGGGTACGACTGAGTATGGAATCAAATATGCGACGAATCAGAAGATTAACCTTCATGGTTATGTTGATTAATATTGGGCAGTAGGTTCCACAAACGGGAAGAGAACTTTAGGATGTTGCTTCAGTTTGGGATCCGGTATGATCTCTTGGTTTAGCAGGAAGCAGTAAAGTGTGGCACTGAGTACAACTGAAGCATAGTGTATTGCAACATGTTTGGCCAATTGTGAGGTAGTATGGATTCGGAAGCTACTATCATATTTATTTGATCTTGAGTTAGAGGCGACTTGTATCTTTTGTGACAACCAGAGTTGAGTAAAATTGTCTGAGAACACGGTGTTCCATGACAAGTCGAAGCATATTGAGATCAAGTACTACTATATTCGGGATATGGTGCAAAGAGGAGCAGTGAAGCTCTAGTATGTGGCGACAGAAGAGCAGATATTCAATGTGTTGACCAAGCCGTTAGCAAGAGTGAATTTTGAGTACTTCAGAGAGAAGCTTGGTGTTATCCAGATCGATGTTCCTCGAAAGAGGGAGTGATGTGACATGTTTGGAAGACGCTAGTGTACCAATGTTGTATCTTACATGGTGTAATAAGTAGGTAGTCTGAAAGGACGTAATACATCTAGGATGATCCTAGGCTATGTCCACATGTGAGAAGAAACTGATGGTCCATGGGTCATAAAGCATCTGGGATGAGCTTGGGTTGTATCTTACATGGTGGCAGATGCAGGTGGTGTGAAAGGATGTAATGCATCTGAGATATTATTGGGATGTATCCACATGTTTGAAGATGCAGGTTGACTTAGAGCGAGTAATACATTTGGGTTGTATCCACTCGGTGGAAGACACAAATGTTCCTGGGTTGTATCCACTGGGTGGAAGATGTAGGTTGAATGAGAGAGAGACGTAATACATATGGGATGTATCCACTAAGTGGAAGATGCAGATGTTCTTGGGTTGTATCCACTGGGTGGAAGACACAGGTTGTTTGGTGTACATGGTATATGCACCTGGGATACTCTCCACATGTGATGATGAAATGATCTAGATATGATGAGATGATAGTCCGGGATGCAGGTGATTGCTCTGGAAAGGTTATATGTGATCATGGGTTGTACCTACTTGATGGATTGCTCGTATAGATGATGAAGTCCTAGATGAGTGATAGGCTTACATCCAACATGAAAAAGGGATGTCTCTTTAGAAATTCTCATGACGGGTAGATTCGAGAGATGTCATTAGTCAATGATCAACAAGATGAGAATTGATGCAGCAACGATGATGATGATCCAATGATGATGATGATCTAGCGATGATGATGTTGTCCAAATATTGTGTCCAGCTGTGATGATGAATGTGTTGAGAGAATACCTTCCTAGTTAAGAGGGAGTGTTGTTGTAAATGTAACTTCCGAAGATATTATTATTATTTTATTATTGTACTTTTATTGTACCTCCATCGGAGATGTTTTTCCTCTGTTCGGGGATGTCGTTATTGTATTTGGTCATGTAAGAATATCGAGGTAAAACCTCCATTTTAAGTCAGGGCAATAGTCCCCAAAATGATAAATGTAAAATGTATTTTTGAGTCTCCCTAGGAGAGGTCGGCCCAGTTAGTTGAGGAAGTCATCCCCATTGGGGATTTAGGTCAGCCACACATAAAGTATAAATAGGGAGGTGCCCTCCCTCATTTGGACACACACCAACAAGAAATTTCGCTCAAAGGAAGAGAAAGACAAGTTCGTTGAAGGAAGAAGAAGTAAGCTATAGAAGTAATCTTATCTTTGGTTTTTCTATCTTGGTTTGATTTTGTACTAGGTGACAAATCTATTACTGGAAAATCTTTGGGGTTTTCTCCTTTATGGTTTCCACGAAGAAAATTCTTGTGTTCTTGTGTATTGTTGTGCTTGTCTATCTTTCAGATTAAATATCTAGAATAATTGAATTAAAGTGCAAACATTAATAAGAGAAACCTAGAGAGAGAAGTTGGATTGCAACCGAGGGGAGTGTTAAGATTTAATATGCTAAGACAGAAAATAGCAGCATTACATTCCATTTCACAATAATAGCATATATAGGATCACTGAAGAAACAACAAGCATAGCATAAACACAAGAGACACAGATTTATCCTGGGAAACCCTCATGGGGTAGAAAACCCAGTAAAGCTTCCTCAATATAGATGACCAGCAATATACAAAGATGCAAACCCTAAGCATAAGCTCCTTCTTCTTCATAACAGACCTCTCCTCCACAAGTGCGCCATTCTCAAGTGAGTGAGTGTGTCAAATGAGGAACACACCTCCTCTATTTATACACTACTCTGACATATCTTTTACACAAGTACACGTAGGCTCGTATTTAACCAATGGGTTAAATACCCCACTACAACTGACTGGGTCGACCCCTCTAGGGTGGTCTAATAACCCTTTGACCCACATAACACATACAGGGCCGACCCCCACTAGGGAAGTCTAATAACCCGAGTTACCACATTCCGACGGAGGAATAAACATCTCCGGATATACAATAAGATCTTCACGGAGGAATGAAACATCTCCGGAATAATAAAGTACAAATATAATATTCTTTGAAGTTACAATATCTCAACACTCCCCCTTAACGAAAAGGATATTATAACAGCATCTGCATGAGCAAGGAGTCATCAACATCATACATGATACATCTATAAATCATTAGAAGCTTTCTCAACATCATCAGTAACTCAACCAGTTACTGGAACATCTTCAATACTGGAACATCAACATCTTCAATACTGAGTCTTTATCTTCTGTAGCACTCGAACAGCTACAATAACATCAACATCTATATCCTCACGATTGTCAACATCATCATCATACGATCATTAGCACCGGGATCATCTCGATCTACAGCATCTGGATCATATCGATCTACAGCATATGGACCATCATGATCTACAGCATCTGGATCATCACGATCTACATGATCAGCATCATCGTCATCTAGATCAACTCAATCAGCATCATTGACATCTAGATCAACACGATCAGCAGCATCATTATCACACAATCAATCCAGTTCTCTTTAGGACCTATGTCCAAGGATGATGCAATCCAGTCATGTACCTTTTGAACCGAAGTCCAGGGACGATCCAGTCCTATCATGTACCTTTTGAACCGAAGTCCAGGGATGATCCAGTCCTAACATGTACCTTTTGAACCGAAGTCTAGGGACGATCCAGTCCTAACATGTACCTTTTGAACCGAAGTCCAGGGACGATCCAGTCCTATCATGTACCTTTTGAACCGAAGTCCAGGGACGATCTAGTCCTAACATGTACCTTTTGAACCGAAGTCCAGGGACGATCCAGTCCTAACATGTACCTTTTGAACCGAAGTCTAGGGATGATCCAGTCCTATCAATTCTCGGAGACCTCATGTCTACGGCTCAGTTCACAGGACCAAAGTCCAAGGATGATCCAATCCTTACCGTACATTTAGGACCGCGTCCAAGGATGACTTAATCCTCAACCGTACATTTAGGACCACGTCCAAGGATGACTTAATCCTCCACCATACATTTAGGACCACGTCCAAGGATGACTTAATCCTCCACCGTACATTTAGGACCACGTCCAAGGATGACTTAATCCTCCACCATACATTTAGGACCACGTCCAAGGATGACTTAATCCTCCACCGTACATTTAGGACCACATCCAAGGATGACTTAATCCTCCACCGTACATTTAGGACCACGTCCAAGGATGACTTAGTCCTCCACCGTACATTTAGGACCACATCCAAGGATGACTTAATCCTCCACCGTACATTTAGGACCACGTCCAAGGATGACCTAATCCTCCACCGTACATTTAGGACCACGTCCAAGGATGACTTAATCCTCAACCGTCCACCAAGGACTTCATTCTCGAAGACATACGTCTATGGCTCTTCTTTAGGACTGAAGTCCAGGGATGATCCAATCCCATCACATGTTCACCAAAAAATTCATTCTCGAAGACATACGTCTACAGCTCTTCTTTAGGACTGAAGTCCAGGGATGATCCAATCCCCTCAAGTCCACCAAGGACTTCATTCTCGAAGACATACGTCTACGGCTCTCTTTAGGACTGAAGTCCAGGGATGATCCAATCCCCTCAAGTCCACCAAGGACTTCATTCTGGAATACATACGTCTACGGCTCTATTTAGGACTGAAGTCCAGGGATGATCCAATCCCCTCAAGTCCACCAAGGACTTCATTCTCGAAGACATACGTCTACGACTCTTCTTTAGGACTGAAGTCCAGGGATGATCCAATCCCCTCAAGTCCACCAAGGACTTCATTCTCGAAGACATACGTCTACGGCTCTTCTTTAGGACTGAAGTCCAGGGATGATCCAATCCCCTCAAGTCCACCAAGGACTTCATTCTCGAAGACATACGTCTACGGCTCTCTTTAGGACTGAAGTCCAGGGATGATGCAATCCCCTCAAGTCCACCAAGGACTTCATTCTTGAAGACATACGTCTACGGCTCTATTTAGGACTGAAGTCCAGGGATGATCCAATCCCCTCAAGTCCACCAAGGACTTCATTCTCGAAGACATACGTCTACGGCTCTCTTTAGGATGATGCAATCCTATATGTCCACCAAGGACTTCATTTTCGGAGACATCATGTCTACGGCTTCTTTTAGAATACATGTTCAAGGATGATGCAATCCTCTTGTCACCTTAGACCCTGTCTAAGGACCATCCACCAACCTCTCTGTCGGCATCACTAATATAGGTATCCTCATCATCGAACTCACTGTCGATGCAGGCAATCTCATCATGAGTTATCACATCACTCCCCCTTTCGAGGAGGGTCCTTCTGAACTATATAAAGTTTGTCTCAGAAAACTTTACTTGAGGTAGAGGTTTGGTTAGTACATCGGATCGGTAGAGGTTTGGTTAGTACATTGTTACAAATTCAAACTTTTGGTTCCTTTCTGCACTATATCTTGGAACACTAGATTCTTTGCCATATTGATACAACTCTGCTTGTCACATAGGATCATAGTTGTGTCTATCTTTAAGTCAAACAATCCTAAATCCATACTGCTTCATAACTTAGCATAGCAAGCAGCCATATATTCTGCTTGTGCTCACGAGATCATGGCTGATCCCAGACAATAACATCCTCTCTATGTGCTCTTCCTGTCTGATACACTTCCTTCCCAATCAACATCTGTGTAGCCATCTTAAGTCATGATCTCCAAGATAACATAGATCAAAGTCTTATTGTATCCTTTAGGTACCGCATCACATGATTTGCAGCTTATCAGGTGAACACATCTAGTTTCCACTAGATATTGACTCAAGGTGTTCACAGCAAAGCATATATCTAACCTAGTATTCTTTAGACACATCAATGAGTCAATATTTTGTCTGTACAGAGTTCTATCCACTAACTCTGATGAGTCATCTGATAACAACTTCAAGAGTGGCCATTCCAACACATCAAGTCCTTTTAATATTTCTCAGCATACTTTCCCTAGTTGAGAAAGATTCCTTCTGAGCCTTATCATACTTCCAATCTGAGATTTTTCATTTTCATTTCTTCAGCCATCTTCTTCTTTCTTTTCATGATCTGTTTCTCATTCCTTGTCAGAAAGAGATCATCGTCATACAATAATGGTATGATAGGTTCATCATCCACAACCTTAAGGTAAAGGTTAGGAACAACTTTACTTTTAGTAAATCCCAAGCTTATCAAGAAACTGTCAATTCTCCCTTTGTGACTGAACATCATTCACACTCTACATTGAATGATCTTCTGCATATCTATATGTGCCATCTCTCGTTAGATGGGTCTACTAATATGAGCCTCAATATCATTTGAACTATGTGGTGAGTTCCTTCTTGCATCCATATCGTCTGTGTATAGAAACAATATTCAACCTTGTAGCAAAGGTTGAGATCCTCATCACCCATGGTGATCATTAAGCTCATCAATTGATTATCGATCCTGGGTACCCATACAGAACCTGATTCACACTTATTCTTTAATTACACCATTAAGAGAATGGTCTTATCTATCCACTTGGAGCAAACATCTTATCATGATTCTCTTCCTCTTTCTAAGAGAATTTTCTAGCCACAAGCCTTCTATAGTGTGTTTGATTTGTAAATCCTTTTGTTTGAACATACATCGCTTGTTCAGTGTTCATCATTCATCATGATCTTTCCTACAAATCAAAATTAAGTACATGATTAGTAATACTTCATAATCATCAAATCATATTGACATGATAGCCTATTATGCATACAGATATCATTTACATAGTTATGTAACTATTTTGACCAATACTTTGGCACAACACTTTCCCATATCCTGTATGCATACAGTGGCTATCTAGATGCCTTCCATCTCTACCAGAACATACTATTGAGAGTGTGCACAGCTCTCAGCATGTCAGCAAAGAGGTTTCATTCTAGACAATCAACAATGGAATGTTTGTCCAACTTACCAATCATATGCATATTAGTAGTATACTGTTCAATGCTCTATGAATGTTTACACTCAGCATGATATATTCTAGGAATACAAATATGCATACAAGCAATATCATTTACTATTTCAAATAACAACTCGAATACTTATCTTTTATGTTTGTGTGGTTGCCTCCCGCTTGATCTTCTATATGTCTTTTGAACTTCTATTCATTCTGTACCACTGTGCATGCTCAAGTGTGCACTAGTGTCATCCTCATGATCTCATACACAAACATACATTCATTAGTATATTCTCAAAACATTCTAATTCTAAATAATCTTGAATATGTATAGTCATGATTATAGATAATATTCAAGGTTTCAGGGAAGTCTTCTTTTACTCATGCATATTCTTGTTTGATCTAGTTAGTTAAATAATCAACCAAGATAAGAAACATAATATGCATAAACCCTTGATTACTAACTTTATGAATAAGCATAACCAATCATACCAAGTATACTTATATAAGGGATCCTAACATGACATAGGAAAACATACCTGGATTAGTATACCTGCTTAGTTATGTACAAAACATTCTCTTCAATGATTTAGAGATCCTGAGCTAGAACCTGCATGTCTCATAGGTTAAGCATAATATAACAAAGTTATACATACCTCGTAAGTAGAACAAATATTATGGATGAGTCTTTGTCTTCATGATGTCATGATCATGGAACTTGATTTGTCTTTTTTGATGTACATGTATCGTGTTAGCAGACAACATCAACCTCACACAACACCATAATGCATTAGTACAATCATATAGCCCTAATCAATGAATGTCTTCAATCATTCACATGCATTCATACTGTTACTAGGGTGATAAGACAATTCTAACATTAATCAAGATTGTACTAATAAATAATATGAAGACAAACACATCATGAACTTAATCAAGAATCAGATTTCAAGACATACATGAACCTCCTTAAGTCATACCTGTTGAGACTTCTTGTAGTCTTCTTATGTAAGGCCTTAACCTCAACTCCCCCTGAAACTTGATCTGGAGCTTGATTAGGGTTTGCTAGAGAAACCCTAAAAATTCAATCTTTGACTTTCACACTTCCGAATGAATGGAAGGATGTGTCTTGCTGAGCTTATCAAACTAACATACTTCAATTTTGAAATCTCCAAAATTTGACCCCTCAAAATTGCCTTTGAAACTTCTGGATCTTCTCGACAGGATCCCGAACTAGGGTTTGATGAATCCCACCCTTCTGCTCAATCAAAAGGTTTGATCCAAGGCTCTAAACTCTTATTTTGCTGAGGAGCTTCCATCCGTGGTTACACACTTCAAAAATTCCAACTTTTGTTGAAGCCCTAATTTTCCATCTTTTCGATCAAAATCCCGAGCTAGGGTTTAATCAAGCCCGGTCTTCTACCCAACCAAAAAATTCGATTTTGGTCTCTAAATTTCGATTTTCCTGAGTAGCATTCAGCCGTGGATTCCGATTCCAAAAATTCTAACTTTCTCCAAAACCCTAAATTCCGGAAGCCATGAATAAAGGTGCTCCAAAAATAATTCTGTTTTGACAGAAATATGTACCTGACTGTTTCTGCTATAACTTCGAAATTTTCGCTCCACAGGGTCTGAAAATTTTTTCTGCAGTAGCCTGACCTGTCATCTTTCCATCCTGATAGGTCTGACCTCAATTGGATTTTCTGAGAGAGTTATGCCAAATGTTGCAACGTGACCTGTTTTGGGATAATACAGGAGAGCGAACTTGTACGGTGTGCTACGTGTCACTGTTTGAACTTAGGCCTCTGAAAACTTTTCCTGAGATAGCTCGCTCTATCATCTTTCCATCCTGATAGGTCTGACCTCAATTGGACTCTCTGAGAGAGAGTTATGCCAAGTGTCACAACGTGACCTGTTTCTGGGATAAAACAGGAGAGCAAACTTGTACGACGTTCCACGTGTCACTATTTCCGCTTCGGCATCTGAAAAAGTTTCCTGAGATAGTACAGTCTGTGTACTACCTGTCACTTTTTACTAAATTTCATTTGGAGCTTCCTATCCCAAGTTATGACCTTTTTTCCTAGGTCACCTAATTTTGACTGAGATCTGGAAGAGGCAGAAACCCTAACTTGTACTGATCATAACTTACAAAGTACAACGAATCTGAGGGTTCCCTTTGGACACAAGATACCTGGAGATGTTATATACGACCTATAAAGGTTTCAGATCCTGAACCTTTGCCAAAATGGATTTATAGCGAAAGTTCCACTATGACTGGTTTTTGCTATGTAAAACCCTAACCTTCAAATTGTCGTAAGTAAAGCAAGTGTCGTAAGTGCCATACCTTGCCTTCCTTCAGGTTAGCTCTGATACCATGTTAATATTTAATATGCTAAGACAAAAAATAGCAGCATTACATTCCATTTCACAATAATAGCATATATAGGATCACTGAAGAAACAACAAGCATAGCATAAACACAAGAGACATAGATTTATCCTGGGAAACTCTCATGGGGTAGAAAACCCAGTAAAGCTTCCTCAATATAGATGACCAGCAATATACAAAGATGCAAACCCTGAGCATAAGCTCCTTCTTCTTCATAGCAGACCTCTCCTCCACAAGTGCGCCATTATCAAGTGAGTGAGTGTGTCAAATGAGGAACACACCTCCTCTATTTATACACTACTCTAACATATCTTTTACACAAGTACACGTAGGCTCGTATTTAACCAATGGGTTAAATACCCCACTACAACTGATTGGGCCGACCCCTCTAGGGTGGTCTAATAACCCTTTGACCCACATAACACATACAGGGCCGACCCCCACTAGGGAAGTCTAATAACCTGAGTTACCACATTCCGACGAAGGAATAAACATCTCCGGATATACAATAAGATCTTCACGGAGGAATGAAACATCTCTGGAATAATAAAGTACAAATATAATATTCTTTGAAGTTACAATATCTCAATAGGGAGACTGTGATGGAGGAAAGAAACACTGAGAGGAGAAACCTGGGTAGAGAATATTCATGTGAACAGATAGAGAAGATCGGGAAATGCCTCCAGAAGCTATGAATGAGCCCTAAATTTATTTCATGCCTTCTGTTATTCTATTATTCCCCCATTTACCTCAATATAATCATCTCCAAAGTGAATCATTGGCTACAAAAAATCCTACTTGACCCTCTCTCGATTTAAATTTTATAAATTTGTAAATATTTGCATAAGGAATTGGCAATCAAGAGAATCAACTATTGCTTTTTGTGGAACCACTCAAGGGGTTAATTCCCTTCAAATCATTCCTCATTCAAGCAAATTGTGGGAATTTATTCCCTATTCAAACTCTTCATTTCACAGATCCATGTTTATGTTAGATGTTCTTCATTTGATTGATATATTATCTCACCATTCGTGGATTTCTTCTCTTGTGAAACAATATTTAAGCAAATACATTTGATAGATCCTAGATCCTTTTAGCCTCCAACCTTGGTATTGTTTTGTGATCTTTAGCATTTTCTTCTAAGGGTTTGTTGATTTGCAGGGTTAAATTCGCACATATGGTTTCCATTAAAGATTCAATACTCTCCCTAAAATTCACTTTATAACCACATAAGGGTAGATTATTGGCATCATTTAAATTATTATAATATTCACTCCAATGACAATCATATACAATACTATCCTTGAATGTGTTGCATTTCAACATGAGGTATAGTTCACTTCTATTTTGGTCGTTGTTATGTATATCAAATTGATCAAACTCATGCTTTTAATGTTAGAATAAAACCTGTTGGTTAAACATTCCTTGAAAATCTTAGCTTGCTAAGTTTTAATTCTATGTCTACACCAATAGGAAAGAGGCAGCCCTAAAATTTCTCATCAACAATTTTTGTAGTCTTAAACATTATAGTTTCACTGAAGACTTGGGAGCTCAACTTGTCTTTTATGGTCTCCTCATTTCAAAGATGGAAGTATCTAACAAAATATACCAAACATAAATATGAACATTTCATTTTAACTCTCATCTTATTGGGGAAATTCATACTCTGCTTTGAATTCCCAAAACTGAGCACCCTTAATCTTATGAGCTAGCAAGTCCATATTGTTATTATTGATTGGATAATATTGTGGATATTTAAAATATACTATTTGCAAACCCATTATCAAATATGACACATGTAGGCCAAAGGTTTCCTTTCCAAGGCATGTATGGCAGTTTTGTACCATGTGCATAGTCCATGACCCATAAAAACATTTTTTAGGTCCTACGATGCTCATGTTTTGCCTCAAATGATGTCTAGATACCCAAGAACCATCCTAGTGAAAAACACACAATGGTGCCCGTATAACACTTGTAGGACAAATATTTTATTTACAAAGGCTACATGGTAGTTTTGGATGACACACAGAACCCAAATATTCACTTAATTTACATGTGTGGTGGTTTTGTTCTATGTGGTGGCTTTGGACTGTGTGCACAATGTCACCTGCAGCTGATGGTGGAACCTGCATATACATTTGTAATATCATAGTTTAGTAGAAAAAAATATAATTTTACCATATTAAGTCATAACAATTCAAATTAAAAGTGTTCTTTTAACTACACCTTGTACCTGTGTGTATGGTGACATGTCGATCCCTAGAGGATATGGCTGGTCAACATAGTCCGTGCATACCTATGGACACCAAAATCCATGCATGTTATGAACATATTAAACAAATAATTATTTAGTCAATCAAAATATTCAAAAATATTGTACGAACTATCATCGTGTACGTAATAAATATAAATAAATAAATAATAGAAATGCCATAAGTAATAACAATATTGTGTGAGGTACTAAAAATGCCTCAATGTGAGGTGTTGCAATTTCAGTTGCATTCTCCATTCTAGGTTGGTAGATCCTACATTCTTCCATGTTGACGCCTCCACTCTAAATAACTGTACATTCAGATAGCAGTTTATGTCATAAATAAATGCTTTAAAATTACTTTACAATTTCTCAAGTGATGATTGAAAACTCATTAAAAAAAGTGCTAACCTACTCCATATAGCATCCCTCTATCGAGCAATGGCTAGTGTTCCTGCAATGGGACAAAGATGTGGCATTGTCCCCATCGAACTAAAAGGCCCATCATGGATACCACCAATCACATGTCTATCATGACTCTTTCATGAAGGCCTTGCACCTGAGTCTTTATCAAGGTCAACATGTCTCTCCATTGTATTCGTTGTTACAAAGGTGGTGTGTCTTGTTAGAATACTTAAAATCCATACCTATGTCAATTAATACATAAGAGACATTAATTAATCATTTTATGATTAATTACTATGTATTAGACTAGATAGTTGGCATATGAGTCATTGTGTGGACCACAAGGCATCTTTGGGGGACCACAAGTCTTCCTGCTGTGAACCACAAGCTTCCTAAGTCACTTGGGCGCATTTTTGGTTATTCTAGATAAGATTCTGGTGAGAAAGGCGCATTACTAATTTTTACTGCTTTTGGGTGAAAGGTGAAAAGCTAGTTGACTAGGGAAACTGTTTTTTGGACCACTTTCACTCCTTGATGTCTCTTCCTTCCATTTTTGGGGTTTATCATGTTTTTTCATCACACATCACTATTTGATCACTAAATCAGAAATTCGTGAGCCTTTGGTGTGACTTGGAGAGCACACTTGCCACCTAGGGGGGTTTTGCATCTATTTAGTAAGTATTTTTTTGTGAGGATTCAAATGGAATCCTTATGCATTGAAATATCTTATGTAAAGTTATATATTGGAAGCCATTTACTTGCCTAAGGTTGGCTGATGTAATATTATTCTCTTGAGTAAGTCAGTGTGCAATTATTGTGAGTAAATTTCAATGTTCTTGACTAGTTGTGTGAGATATTTTGTGAGAGTGTGTAATTTATTGATTAGATCTTTGTGTGAACTAAATTTCACATGGTATCAGATCTATCAAGCTATTCCTTTCTCCTTCTATTGTCATGCAGGATCTAACCAGTCTCAAGGAGGGCACAATAATTCATCCACAAGGTGCATTCTATCATCCAAAGGGTGCAACTGAGCATCCGGGAATGCACCCAAATCAGTCTAAAATATATTTCAGATCTTCCATGGATCAGTCACATCATATCATCCTCACTCCATTCAATTATTTTGACTGGAAAGTGCAGATGAAGATCATGTTGAGGAGCAAAAGCCTCTACAGGGTGGCTATGGCAACAGAGATTGAGCCAACCTCAACAACTGAGAAATCAAAGTGGCATAATCAAAGAGATGAATCCTATGGTATGTTGTGTCTCACTACATCCAGGGATATTCTATTCCATCTTTATGGTCTTACCTCTCCCAGTGAAGTTTGGCTAAAGCTTCAAGAATTGTTTGGCAAGACTGATGAATTAAGAGGCCACCAACTAGATAATGAACTAGTTTCATTGAGTCCACAAAGTTTTGATAACCTCCAGGATTTTTGCTTAAAGTTCAAGTAACTTGTTCTACAGTTGAAGCGGTGTGGAATTGATAAAAAATATGAGCAGTTGATCTTTGTCATTCTCTCCAAGCTTGGCCGAGATTATTCAGTGTTTGTTTCGACCTTCCATGCCACAAAGAAGGAAGTTCGAAACTGGAAGAGCCCCACACTCTCAAAATTCATGGAGTCTATTACACAAGAACAAGACAAGCTGGTCTTGATGGGAGCCATCAAAAATCCATCAAAATACCATTATCTGAATGTTGGAGATTCAAAGGGTTCGAAAGGGAAGAATAAGGGAAATTTCAAGAAGCCCACCAGTGAGAAGAAAGACAAGGAGAAAGTTCATGAAGACTCTTATCACTCAAAGAAGAATCCAAATAAGAAGAATGAGAAGGCAAAGTGTACTTATTGCAGCAGGGGTTTTCATCCTAAAAGCTCCTACATGAATAAAACCATTGATCAAATGGCTCTACTCCTAGAGAAAGCCAACATTCATCTTCTTTAGAGCGCAAGGAGGAAGGATCGAGGACAAAATTATGAAGATAAGGAGAGAGTGCATGCAAGGATGGCAAGCACATCCAAGCCTACCTCACTCATTATTGATTCTAGAGCTTCAAGGCGCATGGTTTCTAAAAGTGAGTTCTTTACTTCACTTGACTCTTCCTATGGTCCAAATATTGTGTTGGGTGACAATTCTGAAACTTCAAGCAAAGGTAAAGGCAGCATAGATCTTGATTTTGGCTCATTCAATAATGTCTTGTATGTTTCTGGACTTGCTGCTAACCTCTTGTCAGTATACTAGATGAACCACATAGGTTCACCCAAAAAGATGACCTTCACACCTAATGATGTTGAGATATGTGAAATGTCAACAGGTTGAATTGTTGCATTAGGCACTATTGATCATAACTCTAGAATCTACAAGTTTTCTCATTTTGTACCATTCCCCTCACCTTCTGCTCTTTTAACCCATTCCAATGAGTCAAGAAAATTTTGGCATGAAATATTTGGCCACCTAAGCTATAAATATATTTCCCAAATTCATGAGAAAGAAATGGTCAAGGGCTGCCCAATATCAAATTTTCCAAAGGTGTATGTCAAAGTTGCATCCTAGGAAAACACCCTGAGCATAAGTATGAGAGATCCAAAACTGAGAGAACCTCTGCACTCCTCGAGCTTATCCACACTGATATATCAGGTCTTTTCCCCCATGATTCCTTGAACCATGCCAAATACATCCTCACCTTGATAGATGACTTTTCCATGTATTGTTGGATCTATTTCATCAAGTTAAAGTTTGAAGTGTTCGGTCTGTTCGAGCTTTTCAAGGCATCTGTTGACAACCAGTCTGGTAGACATATCAAGATAATAAGATCTTATAATGGTTGGGAGTACATCAAATCTGAGTTTCAGCAATTTTGTGCCTCTTCAGGCATTCAGACGCAACGCAGAGTTCCTTATACACCTCATCAGAATGATGTTGCTGAGAGGAAGAACAAATCTCCTAAGGAGATGGCTACATGCATGTTGGAGGCCAAGTATTTTTCTCCAAGACTTTGGAATGAGGAAATAAATTGTGCCACATATATTCAGAATAGAGTGCCACACAATATATATATTTGGAAATAAATGTTGGAATGTGGTAAAGCTAAACATTATAAGAAAATTTGCAAATCTAAGAGTGTTGAAAAAGCTAAGGGATCTAATCATGCCCTTTTCACATAGATGAAACCCTCTACAAAAGAATAAGGTGACATTTACTTGGAATCTATAGGTACACATGCAGATCATGATGTATAGTTGATCGACTTAAATGCTTCATTTCATACAACTCCCCACAAGGAGTGTTTTTTTTAATACGAAAATTAAAACGGGGGTAATGTTCTCCTAGGACATGATTTAGCATCCAAAATCATATGATGTGGAAGGGTTAAGCTAATGCTCAAATTTGGAAGGATTAAAACTCTACCTGTTTTTTTTTCACTTTCTAGATTTGGCCAAAAACATGATATACGTAAGTAAGATGAGTGATATAGGTCTACATATTGTATTTGAAAAGTACATGTGTAAGATGGTTCGAGGAGTAATGGTGTTTATGTACGAAGTTAGGATTGGAACTATGTACAAGAGCTTGGGAACAACTTTTAATTGCAGGTGTAACAATTCTCTTATTGAATCCATGAAGATGGGTAACACTTTTTGGCCATAAATGACGGTGAAATTTTAATTTTTAACTCATTCATTGAATTGAATCCCTCAAAACTAATATATTCCTTGTGAATTCCGACACGCAACAAAAAAACAAATTGTAGGGATATATGTCATAATTCCACATTTTTTTTAAAATAATAAAATCATTTAATATGCCAAAGTTGAATTTAAAGATAGGTTTGTTCTTGCAAATTTCAACAAAATTTTACAAGTGGCTTGTGTGCACATAAATAATTTAGTGATAAATGCATAATTTTTGAAAAAAAAATATTAACATAATCTACACAAAATGCAATGAGGCGCACATTTTTTTTTTAATTTATGATAAAAATTATATATATATTTTTAATTTTTAAAACTCACTATAGAAAATTTTCATTGCATTTCATACACGTGTGTGTGCATGTAGACTTTTTTTTACTGGTTAGAAAAATCGAAAAATAAAAAAATACCCTTTTGAAGAGCGTACGTTGGTTTGGGGCATATGTATTTTTTGAAATTTGTTTGTTGTGTGAGTTTTATGATGTTAATTTATCTTTGCCCTGATTTGAGGTTGTGTACATGGTTTTGTAAGTATAATTTTTAGATGAAAATAACAAAAAATTATCATATGAACTCAAAGTTGAACTTTGAACTTTCGGAGTTGAACTTTGAAAAATTAAATTTGCTTCTGATATTTGAATGCATTTGAAATTTGCCCATGAGTGAGACCATAGTCTTTGAATGCTTCTTACTTTGATTCTATTTTTTTTTAATAATTTGAACAAAATTCTCTTATTTGTTCACAGTTGAACTTTCAAAAATTAAATTTGCTTCTGATGTTTGAATACATTTGAAATCTAGTCATGGGTGACACCATATTATTTGAATGATTCATACTTCGACTCTATTTTTTTCTTAATTTGAACAAAATTCCCTTATTTTGTCAGAGTTGAACTTTCAAAAATCTAATTGGACTATATGCAGGGATAGATCCTGATTAACCATCACAGGACCCCGTTCCCCCTAACATGGCTTCAAGAGTAATTGGAAGCTCTAGTGGTTTTGAAAGAGGTGGAGAATTCTCCGTCGTGAAGGACTATTGCATGCATAAGCAGAAGAAACTGTAAGAACTACCATTTCCCTTTCCCATAGTGAAAAGGTGACTAGAAATGACATGAAGAGAGCTTAATAAATCATGGTCTCTAAGAGCTTGTGATATATGAATTTCCTAAGATGAGTATCGTGATCATCACATGAGAAAAAACACAGTGCTTGGATTTGTTATGATATTTTGGCTACGAGGAGGCGATCAAGAAGGGCGTGGGATAGAATAATTGCAGTAGATATAGGGTATAAGAATAGAAATGTGATCTAAGTGAATAAGGAAAGATAGTTCACAACAATCACTACAGATTCCCTGAAGATACCCACTATATTCAATAGGAAAAAAAATCATCCAAATTCCTTTGCTTTTTTAAATCCAGGGCAATCCCAAAAATTAGAGACAGCTATGATCTTCCAAACCCTAACACTTAGACAAACACACAGTAATCTCCACTCTATGAATCCCTTGGCATTTGGCAGGCTCCATTTTTCCTCTTTTACCTATTTTACTATCATGTCATATTCATATTCAAAGACCCTATGTCACTGTTTAATCCTTGCATTTTCATCACAAATCCTTATCACAAACATTAAGAGGTAACTATTATTTAAATGGTTATTATTTTACATGTTTATTGAATTAAATTTCCTGGAATATGGTTTGATTACTCTCTACATCAAAATTTCTTGTTTCTATATCAACAATTTGTGCATCCATGTTTATGCCCTAATTAGACTTTTATTCCTGATCAAGTTTCAACAATATAGTTTGTAAGCATTAGAAATTGGATTTGGAATCTCCATATATAATCATTTATTAGCAACAAAGTAAAGACAATATACAAATTATTCCAGATTGTCTTCCTCTACACTCTCTTGGATAGGTAAGAAACCTTATCTTTAGTTAACAACAATAATCATATTATGGAGTGAATGGTAGCAGTATCATCATTTCCAGCAGTCGATTCTTGACCCTGAATGCTAGAAGAGCTACAGGAATTTATATGTACAAAGCAAGAATTAGCAATAATTTTCAATCACAAATATGCTAAGGGTAAATTATATCACCCAGTGAAGTTTTATCATTGGTATCAACATTCAAAGTGGCTTCAAGAAAAGCCTTACAACATTTCTTCAATTTCTATTTGTTGGTACCAAACTCACTTAGTTGATACCGAACTTCCTATAGGTGTGTTTTGTAAATTATCAAAGTTTGATCAATAGGAAAGCTATTCAACTCTTCAATTCTAGTCTACTCCAAGCATACTCGAGTAAGCAACATCAAGCAAGATCATGTATTAATCTATGTTCCGCGAGCAAGGTCAAATCCAAGGTACCATATGTAAGTATATTTTCAGTCTGAAGTTGATTTGAATTAAAAAAATACTTTAATTTAATGAACATAAAATGGTGACATTATCGCATTCCCAATATTGCTTGTTTCACCTTGTAAATATTCCTATCCACATATACCTTGTACCCTTCAATGCAACACCTCATCCTCATGCCCTATCATGGCATGAGGATAAGGATCATTCATGGAACTGATGCCACAAATCTAGCTTGTGATCAATGATGAGAAATCTTATTATTCTTTGATTATTCCAGATATCATGCATTACGCAAATAGAGGATCTATTGTATCTTGTAATTAATAGTTACCTTGATCAAATTCATCAATCAAACTATAAGTAGGAATGGGCCTGGGATTGGCAGGATAATATATGTGTGTGGGTGGTATATGTATAAGAAGCATGGAGATAGATGTATATGGGGATATTAAAAGCTCCGGCAGTAGAATATTGTAAACACTTTATTCTGCGTACCTACTGCATAGATATTAATTAAGATATGTTAGACTCTTTTTTATATGGCGTGTTAAATCTGGTTTAGTGTGAGTGCGACGTTGTCTAATACAAAAGGCCCCCCTTCTTGGATAAGTTCTATGTCTATTTTTGTTCTACATTTTAGATATCAACAACTGTGTTTTTATTTCAATTATGTGAATGGAGTTATGATTTATGTACTATTTATGTCTTCCACAAAATTTTATAAAAAAATTAAAAAAATCAAGTAACTCTCAAAATTTGCATCACTCAAATCTGGAAAAAAACACAAGATTGTATAATTAGTTAGCTACAGTGAATTGAATTAATCCATTACGTGTACCCCCTTCATCTAAAATACATTAAAGTTTACTGCACTTTTCATTTCTACTAGAAAGTGAATGATTATATACAATAAATTGAGTCGTGACAATCAAATAAATAACATTGATCATTTTGCTTGTAATTGGAATTCCCTTGAAGCAGCCCTCTCCAGGGAATTAAATTGATTTGCTTCCATGTGAGATTTATGTTCCTATGTGATCTAGTACTAGATTTTCCCTTTCTCAAACACCTCACTTTGGGACTATTGCGAGCCCTATTTCTACTTAGTATTGTTGAGAGCTAGTGCTTGAGAGAAACAACGGCTGTCAACTTCATTTTCTGAACCCTTTAGGGAAGAAGAATTTGGATCATGAAAGAAAGCACATTTATTCAACAATATGGAAGAAATAAAACATTAGGTTTTAATAATCATACCACCCAATCTACCATAACATCTGTACATTGGTACAAGCATGAATTTTAATCAAGCATCAAAACCCAAACACAGGTCAGTAAATTCAATTATTTTTCTCTTAAAATGGAGAAATTTAATTTTGGGGAAGTGGCCAGTCAATCCTTGATCATTGTCATGTAAAATAGGGAAAAATCCAATGAAGACTTGGTTCACTGATGAGTTTGACAGAGGGTTGAGTCAACAACCAAGGTTCATTCTTTATTTGATCTACCCCAATTAAGTGGCATGTTAAGAAGTTGATATGTGGTGAAATATTAGAAAAAGATGGAAGGAAGAAATCAGGAGTTCCAGTGAATGAACGTCTCGATCAGGTTACCCAGATCACTCACCTTCAAAGAAATGGGAATCCAACCATAATAGAAGAAACAAGAATGCAATGGAGATGAAAACCAAATTTTGAACCAATTAAAAAAGAGAGGAGATTGGACCTTGTGACCGCGGCCCTTGGAGTGAAGCATGTGTGGAATGTGCTCAAGAATGTAAATTGAGCTTAGGAGCTTCGGCCGAGGGGATCACTTGTTGTTTTTTTTCCCCTCCTACAGCTGAGGAGGGGGGGGGAATTGGGGATCTTGGAGGGGAAATTGGGGATCCTAGATGTACTTGGATCAAATGTGCAGACTTGGGAACAATGAATTGACCTTCCAAACTTGTAGCACCCTATTGGTGCCACCAATGATGATCCATTGTTAATCATATTCTTCTCCATTTCAATTCCAATTCCAATTTCCTTCTTGGCCTATGCTCTCACCCCATCATCCTCCACAAATAAACCATTGAATCTCCATTTCCATTTTCACTCCTCTCTTTGAGATGGAAACGTTTTTCCATATAATTGTGATAATTAGCCCCACAAAAATAAAAATAAAAAAATTAATTATAATAATAATAATAATATAAATCAAGGTGGAAAACTCTTGGATTTTATTAGGTCTATGAAGGAATGCTCCATGGAAGAGTTACTATGCAATAAGAAATTGAATGCTAAGATGGTGAATAAACCTCAAAAATGTTTGCAGCCTCATAATCCATTCCCATATTGATCATGGTATAGAAAGCTAGTTATAGGTTTCTCATGTTTTATCGTTTTGTATTTTTATGTGATCATTTTATCAAAATAAATTATCTTCAAGTATTTAAGTTTTAGTCATTTAATGGTAGTTCAAGATAATGGGTAGGTTTTCTTTTGAACAAATCTTGGGAATTTTTGATGTATTGTTATTTGGAATTTTGGACTCTATGTACTCTTTTGTTTGTCTATTAGGGGCATTCCTTTTTATTAATACAATTTTAAGTGTTCTAATTTAAAACTAAAAATGAAAATAAAAAACTAACTTAATGTTAGAATATATGGAAACGTATATATCCCACCCCTCTAAATTGCAAATTAGTAATATTTAACATGATAAATTGTTTTCTCTATGAAATTTATCTCTCTTATTAGACTTTAATTTGTAGCCACCCATATCTACTAGCGAGTGATTGATGCATGACAATTTAGAAATGGAATTATTTTACCTCCTTTGTTGGAGGCATTTATAATTCAATGGATGGAAATATATGGTTTCAGTGTTTATGATGGCATGGGTATATAGGTTGGTGACATAACGTAAGCATGGTTGGTTGACCATTGATAAAGTTCAAAATAGTGCATGTGCATGGGAAGGTGATGTGAGTCATCTCCCCCTCTTAGATTATTCTCTTCCTTGAAAATGTTGCACATTGGTGAAAATTATACTTGCTTGAGAACATTTCACCAAAACCTTACCATGTTACATATATATCTCACCATGTGTCATCATATATATGCATGCTCCTATGCCAAATTTTTTAAAATCCTAAAGCTCATTGTTCATTTGTTTGTATTGCTCATTATTATCTTACCACCTCTTCCCTCTAAATATAACTTTGCAAAACCCTTTAAATCTTAATCCCACTTTCTTATTATAAACTTATTGTCATGTGCCTCACCAAAATGCTCAATCCCCATACAAAATATTTTTCTGTCAACCTATCCCACACTCTTAATCCCCTTCATATCTTATTCATGTGACCTATTATAAAATCATATATTATATTATATATAGACACTCTTAACTTGTGTGTGACATATAATGAAATATTTGATAATCATAGGGATATCTCATATAATTATTAACTTCGATTTTCTAGTCGTATTTTTTATCGCATGACTAAATTAGATATATTTTTATACCATGAATAAATTAGCCATTTATTTTAGTCATTTTTAGTTGTGATCACTTAAAATTGATCAAATTTGGTCATATTTCACTTAAAAACACTGTGGTGACCAAATGTTTTTGTAGTTTAATCATTTATTTTTCATCCTGGCCAACTTTTTTGGTCTCCAGGTCAGTTATCACCCATTTTTCTACTAGTGTTTCTTATAGGATACCCATGCCAAGGAGGGAATTTTTTTAAATGCATTCCAACAAGATGAACTAGACAACGATGCTAATATTTTTAATACCTTATTCAAAAGCCTAAAATATGCTTCCACCACCCCTCTCTTTGGGCATGGATCCTATTCTACCCAACCAGGGACAAAATTTGTGTTGTACAACTTGAAAACAATGTATGGTAAGTTGAATGTGTGTTTATCAACACTACTTAGGTAACTAACCATCAAGTCCCCAATAAATAAACCATGAAAATACATTTTTTGCATGCTTAATGACATTGTACATTTGTATTTCCCTCTAATTGCAGGTTACTCAAAGAAAAGTTACTTCCAAGTGATAACATCTTTCCAAAAAATTGCAAAGAAGCAAAGCAACTGCTCAAAAAGTTGGGTGTTGAGTACATATCATATCACGCATTTCTGTATGACTGTATTTTATATAGAGGTGAATACAAAGTCCTTAGTGTGGGCATGATAGGTATCATATATAAAAAAAGGGTAAGGCACATGGTCTTCCTAATAATATATTGAGGCACATGCCTATAATACAAGGATTCAAAGGATTTTTCATTATAAATAATTAGCCATCTTGCAAGGGTAGCATGCCCTGCATAGAAGTGAGCCAGGAATTATGCGAATTCCTACAAATTCAATAACCATGAAGCATATAGAGGATGCATGGTATGATAAATTCAAGGATGAAGTATTAAGCCTTCAATTGATCATAGTCATGGATGGAGTTACCCGTATTCCCTCCAAAACACCAATTATTCTATTTGTCATATGGTAGTGATCAATAACAATATCCCTCCATGGTTGTCTGTGAAGAATGAACATCTTATGTTGGCTCTTATAGTTCCTAGTAGAAGACAAGTGAATAATATTGATGTCTACCTCCAACGATTAATCGATGAATTCAAGTAATTCTGGGTAGGGATACAGGTATACGATGTATGAATACCCATCTTGGTGGAGTGGTCTTTTACGCTATATGGCATATTTCCATACACCATGCATGATTATATAGGACTAAGAGTTTTCTCTAGTAAGCATGTTGATTTATTTTCTCATATCCATAATTTTATTTGACAAACTTAATTTGGTGCAACCACCTTCTGTGGCGCTAATTTGTTTCGATACAATAACATCATAAGTCTCATAACAAAAGGGTATCATGGATGTAAATGTTGTGGACCTTCAATAAAGGCTAGGTGGTCCAACCACTTATGAAGCTGGTGTATGATTGTTCGAGGGTGTTCCTCCCATAAGTACACCCTTATAGAAGAGCATAATATTCTTTCAATTGTAAACTAGAGAGAACCCATAGTCCTAAAATAATGACATTGCCACACTGACTTAGGGTATATGGCATAGAAAAGGAGAAAGAAATTTCAGAATTGCTCAATTAAAATGGGGAACCTATGTTTGATGATATTGATTTTTTCGACACCTATGTTGGGAAAATTCCCATTAGTATGAAAAGGAAATATGTGTTTTTATGAGCTTCCATATTGGGATCATCTTAAGATTTCCCACTTACTAGATCCCATCAAGACATTAAAAAATGTTTCATATTCTTTATGGAGGCACATATCATTGAAAAAAACTGACACATTGGCTATTAGGAGAGATCTTATTTATTCAAATACTAAAAAGAAACATTGGACAAGAAAAGAAAGTAGAGGAGAGGTCGAAACCTCTTGGTCTTTTAAAGAAGATGATGTCCCATGGATTTTGAAGAAAGATGATATTTCTTTGCAAAATAATGTTATATTGAGTGTGAACGCTCTTTCATTATATGGGTTGACTCGTTGATGTTCATAGTAGAAGAAAATTTGTCTGGGTTGAAATTGCTTGACCATCTGACCCTTTGTTGGCACAGGATTATTCCGCATGAAGTGCGGAAGCCGACAACTGCGAAGAAAGGGTCATTCGCGGAGAACGACGAAGCGCAAGATTAGTTTAGGTTGTTAGAAAGGGTCATGTGGACCGTTTTGTAACCATTTAGTTTCATATAAATAGGAGTATGATTGTAAGCCTAAGGGAATCATAGTTGAATCGAAGAATGAGATGTTTTGAACTGTGTTGTATCTGTGATAAGATGTTTTGACTATTTTTGCGAAGGTTATACCGTAGGTTTTGATGAATGCATGAAGATGTTCGGTTATGGTTATATATTTTGTCTCTGTTTCTGTTAAATGATGAATACAAGTCTTTACGATATGTTTAAGGTTTTGTGGTTCAGTAATTGTTGTTGATGTGAATGATCAGTTTAACCATGTTGATGCGAATGTCCATTATGTATTATTTCTGCGAATGGTGAATGTATGAATATATGCGAATCTAAATCTCTGGTTTCTATTGTGGTAGAGTTTAAGTGGTTGCATGTCCTTTCCCCACTGTGTAAACTTAGTTCTTGCAGCCCCCTTAATCATATCGAGTGAGACTTCACTCGCTTCACAGGTGTTGATGTAAAGGGTAAAACCTTTCTGGGCCGGTGTTTAAGGGTGTTTGGTTCGGTTTGTTGATGACAGTGCGAAGTGAACCCCAGTCAATAGTCACTGTGTCAACAACCTTCTTAGGGTATGTATGTCAATTACATGCTTCTTTTTTATGCAATGTAGGTTATAATATGCTATGCATTCACAGTTTTATGCCAATTAATTTTGTACATGTTTATTTTGTAGTGTCATTACCCTTTGCTCATGCATAGCTGTGTGAACCATGAATTCCCTAGGACCTATGACGAGCCATATCTAAATTATCTACATTTGTATGTTGGATTACATCAAAGTAGTTCACATGGCTAGCATTCCACAATGGAATCAAGAGATCGTTGGTATTGTTTCTATGTTGGATAAAGAACGACCCAAAATTTTCATGGACTTACAGGTCCATGTTCTAATTTACCTATTTGGTCATGAGTTTGAATTAGTTGGGGTGGTCTTGTGTCATTGGATTTTCTTCTTGGAGAGGTTCATGAAAATGTTGAAGGGGTTTGTTAGACAAAGGGGAAAACCTGAGGAGTCTATGATGGAGGGGTACATAGTATACAAGTTGTTTTATTACTCCAATGAATAAATCAAGGAAATAAATGACACATCGGGAAAAATGGTTTGGGACGACCAATGGGATGAGGACAAAAGGGAGGGAGAGCTACTCCAAATGAACGAAAAAAGGTGCTTGATAAAGAGTAAGTCACTTATCTTTTGTCAATTTTCTACAAATCAATTGTTTAAACTGAACTTCATAATATATATTTGAAATCATACTAATCATCTTAATTTCATGAATACATCAATGGATGAAGAAATTGATGCCATCAATACATTTTTTCTTTACAATGTGAAGGAGATGTGAAAATATGGGGACCTGAAAGCTCCAACGGGGATCTACATCAAACGTTGGATCGAGGTTGGTTACATTTCTCCATTATTTTAACATTGTCATTTATAATAGCATTGTTTTGAGAATTGAGTAGATTTCTGGTAGTCATATGTCTGTTGTGGTATTCCCAAGCCATAGTGAGTTTTCTCCAATACAAAAATGGCGACTCCGCTGGGGAAAACATCCATGTTTGGGAAAAATTTTGAGCATTAGTCCATAATTAGAGTTGTTGTTTATCGAAGCTCTGTGTCACTGATTGGACGTTAAGATACACTATAGAAAACTTTCTTTTTTTCCGAGCCTTTGGACTCTTTATTTGACCATTTGCTTTTCCTCACCCGCAAGCTGGCTTAGTTCTTCCTGCATATACCTGCCTCTGTTTACACTACTACTCGTGGGTACCAGCAGGTATTCCTTCGACAATAGCGTGTAACTCCGACATTTGTTGGTTTATGGCTATTGGTTGTTGCTGGGTGAGTTTGGTTGATTCCCGAGTCTTTGTTGGCCTCTTTCTTGACTGTTTCATGCCTTGGTTGTGACCAGATCTCTTCGTTTCTCTTGGTTGAGCCTTCTTGGTTTTTTACCAATCTTTGGTTTTAGCCTCTTGGTTTCTTCCTTTTGAGCTCTTTCTTTTGGCTGAGTCTTGCTGTTTAGGATCTACTGGGTTGTCTTAGTGATCTTCTCGGCACTTCAGTGACTGAATAGTAGGATTTTGCTTGCATTTTTTCATTCCATATATATTGCAAAAATACAAAAATATTCATTTAGTTTTTTGCATTTTCCTTTCTGTTTATAAGAGAAAATACAAAATATTTTATTTCCATGTACTGCATTTTGCATTGAGTGCTTGTTGCCTTCATTTTAGGTTCTACTTGTGCATTGAAAAGATAAAAGTTTTCATATTTATTTCGGAATTGTTGGTCGATTTTGCATATTAGTGACATTGTTTTATTGGATAGATGAGTCTAGGATTGGACGATGTTGCATACTAT
This sequence comes from Larix kaempferi, assembly GCA_027924585.1. Lineage (NCBI taxonomy): Eukaryota > Viridiplantae > Streptophyta > Pinopsida > Pinales > Pinaceae > Larix > Larix kaempferi. The sequence continues at coordinate 4,932,916 of BSBM01000290.1, read as the reverse complement.
TGAGTTACACATCACTAGTTTCACGACCATATCCCTTGAGTAATCACAGCCACTAAAATTAACGCTTAATCATAAAATTGATTAGACTTATTTTATTTATAGGGTACACCAACTAGCATAGGTTTAGATCCTTGGAATAGATCATTGTGAATTAACAATCCAAGACTACTGAACGAAACATTAGGCGTCTGACCAGGGAGTGGAGGAATCCATGGTATAGATCGGTGTTCTCAGGAAAGCTCTACTCAATCCAGAGTTAAGCACGAGGTCATGGGAGGTTGGTTGAGGAGATATCCGTCTGATACTGGCTGAACGTGGGAGATATATCCAGGATTTGTTCGTATCTGGGGGTACCGGAGGTTCGTCCTCTTGTGCTTCGGGCTTAGCTACCCTTCCCATATGACGGGTCCCACCTGCGACTATCCCCTTGATCATTGGTTATATTGCAGTAGACATAGTTGCCTTACCTAGGTACCGCACAGGGTACTTGCAGTGGTTATGTTGTTTGTGTCCTGAGTCAAATAGGGATTGGATAGCACAGTTGTGTTCGTGCAGTGGACTTGACCCTGTCGACACAGTGAAGCCTGGGTGTCTCTATAACTGATTATGTTACCTACGGCTATAGTTTGGGAGTCTCAAGCCTATCCTAGGCGAGACATACCGGCTCTAGTGTCGAGAGCTCATTTAGCTACTCTGTCTGTCTGCTCTTGGTTGTAGATTCTCTAGGTGTGTGCTTTTGATTTACTATTTTTTTATCGATAATTGGCCTTTAGCAGACGCTGTGTATCTCTCCGGAGAGAACGTGGTGCGGAGCCCTACTCTCCACCAGTCCCGTCGGTTGGATGGTTTAAAGCCAACTTTGGTTACACAATGTATTGCTAGAGGACACCGAAGGGATCCCTCTGAGTCTTCGAATTCTTACAAGACTTACGTTGAGGACTACATGGCTGCACATCCCAATATCGGACAAGACCTTTCTACTACTTCGGGTAGAGTTGAACATACTTCCGATCCCCAGACTCCTTGTGAGGATTGGGGAGGTGATCCACTTGAGACTCAACCTGGTTCTATTTAGCCTAATCCACTTGAACAAGATCCATTTGATCCTTCAAATCTGGATGATTATCTTTACGGGATGCCCGACTTACCGGAGGAGGAAGAACAGGACGAGCCTTTCGTTCCTTTGTTTCCACGCGATTTTAGATATAGGAGGCCTAAGACTCATGATGATTCCGGCCCTATGGTCAACCCCACTGCACTCTCTTTTGGTATGCCTAGTCACAATATTGTCGAACCTTCCACTATGGTTGGTACTCATGCTGGCACTAGTCAAAGTGTTAGCCATACTATACCCATTGGGGGCACTACCCTAGCTAGGGGCACTACGTTGTCCACCCACTCACGTAGTATGGGGACTGGTTAAATTCCTAACCATGCTAATGTTGGAACGCGACCACCTCCTAGGAATACCCAACCTAGTCAGAATGTTGTTCGAAACATGACTCGCCATCCACCACCTAATACACATGTCGCTACTCGTCAACCCAGGATTGCTTTTGCACATGATACCATTCCTCCCAACTACGGGGGTGGACACATACCGCATACTTTTGCGTCCACTGCCGCCGCTAGTAATGCTAATGTAGGGGGTGGGAATATTTCCTATCCACATGGACACCACACCACCAAACCTGCTACTAGTCACACCCATATTGGAGCTGGTAATACTTCTCATGCTTATGGTCATCACACGACTGCTCAAGCTAATCCTAATATTGCGGGTGGGAACATACCATACCATCACGGTCAATACAACACGATTCCCGCTATGAATAGTACATACATGCCCCATGATCATGGTGGCAACCCTTCCTACAACCCAGTCGGTGCTGGCCACCAGTATCACCCACCACCCCAATATGGTGCTCAAAACACGCATATACCTGCTTACTCTCAAATGGGTCAGCTAGGGGGAGGTTATCAAATTTATGGCCATGGGAAAGCTTATGGGCCGTCAGGTCCTCATTATCAGCAGTTTAATCCTCATGGTCAAGCTTTTGGTCCATCTTACAACACAGTTCCGTTTCACCAACCTTTTATGGGAGCTTATAATCAAGTTTTCCATCCGCAACTCCCATTCCTTGCACGCTTGAATCTCCCGGATCTTTCAAAGCTCACGAATGATCCGATGTGTCATGACCCTACTTGGCCCCCAGTCTTTACCAAGCTCCCTTCAGACATTCCAAAGTTTGAACGGAAAGGTGGTGAGGACCTGGGAGATCATGTCACGACGTTTCACCTTTGGTGCTCCTCCAACTCTTTGAATCATGATTCCATTCGATTACAACTATTTCAACACACCCTCACGGGGGCAGCCGCGAAGTGGTATGTGGAGTTGCCTGGGAACACCTATAGGGGATTCAACGAGATTGCTTTGGTTTTCTGAGACCATTTCCAGCTGTCGTTTTGTTATGATACTGGTACTGAGTTGTTGTCCACCTTCCGTCAGAATAAGGCCACACATATTTCTGACCACGTTCAAGAGTGGTGTCGACAGAAGAGATTAGTGAAAGCCAACATTCCTCCAGAGTTCCTGTTGGAATGGTTACTTAAGTCTTTACTACCATACATTGATAAGGATGTTTCGATGTTCGGCATTGTGACTGAGGAACAAGCTATCTTGAAAGTCCAGCATTTAGATCTACTTTATTCTCAGTCTGGCATTTTGTATGACATTATTCCTGATGCACCGAGAACAAGACATGAGCCCACGTCAGTTCCTGGACCACATGCCGATGGCATCGTGGGGTCCGCATGCACTCGCCATGTAGACTTGGTAGCTAATCAAATGAAAAATTTGTCGCTAAACCAGTCTTCTCCCGGATAGGTTCACACCTTGTCCACTTCCACTCCGTCGTTTGATGTACACAATGTGCAATCAATGAAATCGTCAGGTAACCAACAACCTGGTGGTAAGATAAAGGGGAGAAACAATTGTAGGGGTGGAAACAATGGAAGTAACAACAATAGCAATCGTAATACTCCTTGTAAAGAGAATTCCAACCCTCCTCGAGAAGGCGGTAATGCTGGCGAAGATTGTAAACCTAGGCGTAAGGTGAAATTCCCTTGCAAGCTTTGTGGGGAGGATCACCTTACTCACTTATGTCCTCGAATTAAATAAGCATCGAAGCATTTTGCATAGAGCCCAGCTGTGCTGAAGGATCCCCTACCTCATCACCAGAGCATGGCTTCGCATGCTCCCACCACTGGTTATGGTACTAATGAAACGACAACGTCTTCTTCTAATACTAGTGGTTATGGATGTGTGAATATGGTTCAGTCAGAGGTTTGTGTTGCTACTCGTCAACGTGATTATGGTGCACCACAACTGAATTTGGGGAATGAGCCTCCCCCTCCTCCTGATAATTCCATGCATATCGAGAAGCCTTCTATTATTCCATGGATACCGAAAGGTGTTCTCAAGCGCTCCACGCATAATCCTAATGCTCAAGCCGCCCAGAACTACTCCATCGTAGAATATTTGGGCCAAACCCCGTGTGCCATGTCGGGTCTTGAAGTTTTGCAAGCTTGTCCTTCTCAGAAGCATGCCCTTTTGAGTGCGTTAGGAGTTCAGGATGGGGGAATTCCTAGTGTTATCAAGTTCGATACTACTGATGTCCAACCTTGCTTGCCTTACCACGTGTCTTTACAAATCCAGGTGGTTTGCCTTAAAATCTTCGTCAAACGTACTATGGTCGATGAAGGTGCTTTCACGTCATTAATGTTGTTAGCTTGTTGGAAAGCTCTTGGCTCTCCTCCTCTACTCGCGTCTAGAACTACACTCACTGCATTCGACGGTAGATCTTTTACGCCGCATGGAATTATCCATTCCCTTGTTGTCTCCTTGGGAGGTAAGTCCGTGCCTATTGAATTCGAAGTGGTTGATGCACCCATCGACTACAACCTTTTACTGGGTCGGAACTAGATGTACGCTATGAAGGCTATCGTGTCTACTGTATTTCGAGTTATTTGCTTTCCCCATGAAGGCAAGATTGTGACGATCGATCAGCTGGATTATGTTGGTACTCCTTCCACAGCATCCACGGGATCAGTAGTACCGCAAGTTTATGATTCTCAGTCGGAAACTAGGAACATAGGTGTTGGAATGTACCCCTCGTTGATGGGAACTTTTAACCATTCTGCACCTGTGAATTTTATTGGAACCATTTCCGACAGTGTGCCTCCTCCTTCAAATAATATGTTATTCCGGACCTCTTATTTAAATGATCCGTGGACTTTACCATCCACGAGTTCCACGTCTGGAGACATTGCGCATGTCGGGATGTCTATGCCTTTATCTGTAGCGGAGCTCACTTACGATCATATCCAACAAACCACTGCAGATCCAGATCTCTCTTCTTCCCAGATAGTTGAGGAAGATCCCGTTATGCTACCAGTTTTGGCAACCAACCTATCTTGTTCACATGATTGCCTCGATGGTATCCTACCTTCAGATGGAGTTCTTTTTGAGTCCATGGGTGGTGATGACAAGCCATGGGGGGATCTTTATCATAGATCTCATTCCCCTCCTCCCCTTGATCTTATTGAACAAGATGGGCCTATAATACAACCTACCATCCATTTGAATTTGGATCCATTCAGCATCTCGTCTAGCTCTGATTTGACGTTTGAGTCTAATGAGTCTTTGAGCTCTCCTATAGATCCACAAATCGGTGATCTTGATGAGTTTGATTCTAATTCTAGAATTTCCAACTCATGTGATGATGAATTTTCCACTGCAGATTCCTTCACATCCTTCATATTTGCTTTTCATTTTGAAGATGATCATTTTGATCCCTCAGTTATTGGTACTATGGCACCTTCAGTGGTTAGCTCTACCTGCGTTGTGTCTGAGGTTAACAATAGTGAAGTTGAAAATGTTTCTACCGCAGTGACTTGTATCGGATTTTTCTTTACGTACATTTTAGAAATGATCTTGGTACTTATGTTTCTTGGAGACAGGATTTTTAGCTGGACTTATACTTGTTTATTGGTCCTTTTCGACATTTGCTTCGGCCATGGTAGGAATATTTGGAACCTTGCATATAGGTTTAGGCCTCCCCATTGTTATGATGCATTTGAACCTATTACTATCCGAATTCGCAGATACCCCCTGAGTGTCCTTATCTTGCTCATGTTCCTTGCATTATGCATAGCTTTGTCCCATGCACTTGGAACTAGTCTCGCATATCCCTGACACTTGTCTGCTCTCATTATGAGCATTCTTTCATAGCTCCTTTGAGCTCGTTAAAAATAGTAAGGAGGTCACGAGTTTACTTTTTCGGGCTCGTTAAACCTTTACGGAAAATATTTTTATAAAGTCTTTTTTAATCCCTTGTTAGACTTTTTCAAAATCAAACAAGATTGTTGAGTATACTTGTCATTTCAGACTCGTTAAAGGATTTGAAGCGACATTCACTTAGGTATAAATTTACCCCTTTTCCAGACCTTTGTGGATTAATTACGAAAAAGGTATACTCTAGTCATACGTGACTAGAAGAGTTCTTCTCTCATTGTCTTACACTTTTTCGGGTGAGGAGACTAACTTTATGAAAAAGGACTTCTCAGTTATATCATGTTGTGATTGCATTGCATCATCCTGCTTGTTGCTTGAGCTTTGTGCTGGCTCCCGCTTACTCAGTTGTTATCCCAGTGCTTGAGCACTTTCCCCTGTCGAGCCCTGCAGAGCTTATATATTTTCCCTTCACAATTTGATGACCCTTTGACCCTAAGGGAACTCACCCCCGAGTGTCCACATCCTGCACGCACTTCCTTGCATTGAGCAAAGGTATGTTCCACTGCTTGGGACTAGTCTGCTAGCTATTTGACACTCGTTCCCTCACTTGTTGTACTATAAGCAATTTTATTCTTTTTCAAGCTTTTCCCAAATATAAAAAAGACAAAAAAAATCAAATATTCCAAAAAGTCAAACGAGATTATGGTCACTATTTCTTGTTGGTAGCTGTTGTGTCGCCTTTGAACAGAGCATTCATTCCACTCCGTACATTATGAGTCGGGACTATAGTTGGGCCTTAGGAGCTGTCTTTGTTTCTCAGTTTTCTCCACCGATTGGTTAAGCTTCCAGTCACTATGGAGCCCTCTGTATTGCCTCCTGGATTGCACATTTTATGTCAAGTCTATGTTTCCTGAGTCTATCCATCTGATCATGCTCTTGTTCAAAGGAAGTCCTAAAACCAGTGTCGACCACTCCTTAGATATCTTGACTATTGCATGTCGGCCATCCTTATTGAGTCAGTCCATTTCACCTGAGATCTTCCAAATCCTTCAGCATTGCTGGTACCTCGTGTTGGTTGATGGGAGATGCCTTGATACCCTCCTTCGAGTGAGTCTTGTTCTGTCGACTTCAACTCATTTATTCCGAGACTTGAGGCTTAGAGTTCGGTTGAGTACCTTCAGGCTTGCAGTCATTAGTGGCAGGTTCTCTCGCCATCGACAGTTTTGGGAATACATCAATGTCCCTTGATCGATGGATTCATCCTAGTGTTTGACTTCAACCCATTTATTCACACTCTAATGATTGTGCTATATGCCTTGATGCCCATTTTCATTATTGGTGGGTCATCTCGCGTCTGTTAACGGTATACATCAATGACTGGTAATCAGATGATGTCTCATCAGGTTCGACCCCAACTCCTTTATTCACTTGATGAGACTTGCACCGTCGAAGACTTGTGTAGAAGACCCCAGGCGATTGTGGCATTCAGTATGCTGCATATGACTTTGACTTTACATCTGAGATATCACCTCTCAGATTTCAGCAGTTTGTACCTCCAGTTTTGCACCAATTGTCTTCTTTTCAGCAGAAGACCATATCTTACTGTAGAGGGATCATGGCTATGATCACTTGTGACATATATTTACTTATGTACTACCTATTCATGGCCATTGTATCATATTGTTGTAGTATACCGACATGTATTCAGAGATACTATTGTACTATGACAAGTGAGCCATTCTTTCCACTTGTGTCTCCATCACTCCACTTCTGAGTTTTATAATGTATTTCGGCCATCGTAGCACATTTCAGTCTCTGACCTCACACATTAAGGGGCATCTGTTACACATAAATCTTCCACCCTGTGAGCATCAGCATTCTTTGGCCTGTAGGATCCATTTCAATGACTCAAATCCATTTTCATCCTTCAGTGATACCAATCTACCCTATTTTTGTTCCTACCCGCATGTTGCATCACTATAGCATGCGTACCCACGAGTTGCATCCCTATAGCCCGCGGGTATCAAGTAAAATGGTAAAAACCACTATTTTATTACTTTTTACTCCCAAAAAGCAGTCATTGGGTGACCTTTGGCTCTCCATCTGCCCAAGTAACTTCTCGATGAGTCCTTTCACCTACCTTTGAGAGGACTATATATTGAGCACATATGGCTTATGGACAGGAGGAGGAAGAGAATAGTAAAGGAACTCTAGTGAATTTTTTCCCTATCTTGAGTCTGCACTCATTGATCCTTGTAGTTGTGAACCAGTTATGTTCACCTTCCAAACTCCTTGCTAGTTTGAGTTTTCCTTTCATGGAGGATTGAAGTGGTGGAGGCACAAGTGGATTGATCTAGATCTTGGTTCAGATTGGTTGCCGGCAAGAGATCGTATCACTTTGTACTTCTTCTTGTTCATTAATAGAAATACTCATATTCTCGTCCATTCATGGTGTGAATGTCATTTATTATACATTGGGTTACATTTGCTTATGATATTATGGACCATTGTTATTGATAATGTTAATGTCATTTATATATCACACGTACTAGTTAGATATTGGTTGTCAAGACTAATTTGCAGATTGCAAGTGCTTGGATGTGCGCGGATTGAAAGCTCCAACGGGGATCTACATCAAACGTTGGATCGAGGTTGGTTACATTTCTCCATTATTTTAACATTGTCATTTATAATAGCATTGTTTTGAGAATTGAGTAGATTTCTGGTAGTCATCTGTCTGGTGTGGTATTCCCAAGCCATAGTGAGTTTTCTCCAATACAATTCATTAAAAAAAATGTGGTCTAACCATACCTAACAACTGTCTAATAAAAAATTAGCCCATTAAAAAATTAAAACCCCTAAATTTAGCTCATGGGCTAAGATGAGCCCCTAAAATTTTCCATCGAAATAACCCCTCGGAGCCTTCACTAATGGAAATCATGGGCAAAGAAATGATTTCATTGGAATTTCTATAGAAATTGGGGGCGAAAGTTATATTGGAGGGAGATTTTTCTAGGGAAAAAATAGTTTTTTTTCATTTTTTCCATTAATATATAAGAGGCTATTCATTTTGGATTTTTTTTTCTAATAAATATTGGATGAATATATTTTAGTTTAAAAATCCGTTTCCATATAAGAAAATAGCCCATTAATTTTTGTAACCGCCATAATTTATCCCATGGGATAAATTTTGCCCTTAAAATGATCCATGGACAGAACCATGCTTAGTATGTGATTAGAATGGTCATTTATTACCCCTAGATATAGATACAACTCCCCCTAAGAAATACACCCATTCACCCACTCCTACTCACACATTGATCACATCACACCCCACTCGCCCATGTCATTCTTGTGGATCATTAACACACTTGTCTTTCCAATTTCCCGTTGTACAATAAAAGCAATTATAGCACTTTAAATAGTTAAGGAAACCTCACAACATCCCCCCCCCTTCTATGAACCCCCTTGTTTCACCCCATGGAGATATCGGGCTTCCATCACCTAACATGATAGGTTATGTTGAGATGTTTTATGTCTCATCATCACTTGCATCTATGACTCATGAACATCAATTATCATTGATAGGCATCTCTAATCCATGGGACAAGACTAATCCATCACATATAGTCTCCATCTACATCGGATTTTATAGTTCAATAGATGCATCATGCACATATGATGTTCCCATTGCTAGAACTCATATTCCAATTTATGCACCATTGAGATTCAATACTCCTAATAACTTCCTTCATCACCTCTTACATTCATATGAATAAATATTGGAAGCAATGATCACCCCTATGACACCTTGGGATGATACACATAATCACTCCTATTTTGATCCTTAAAAGAAGATGGTCGAGCAATACATCATTGAAACCAAGGATTTTATTGCACCCAACCATGTCGATTGATTTAAAAACCCAATTTTAGTACTAGAAGCTATCTAGGAAGGTAACATGGCCAAAATTTCACCAACCATCAAGGTGGAAATTTATGTCACCCCTGAATTCACTGAGAACATCTTACATGGATCCTCCTGCTCTAAAAAATAAATCATATCTTATAAATCATTGTTCCAAGAGTTTCAGGATATTTTTACTTGGTCATATTCATAAATTCCAAGACTCAACTCTACCATTTTCAAGCATCATATCGACACATGTCCTGATGTCGCACCAATATGACAGAAACAATGACTAGTACATCCATCCGAAGAATCGACCATCAAAGCAAAGATTAAAAAAAGTTCATCAAGCTAGGTTTATCTATACCATCACTAACACATCTTGGGTCTCTAATCTTGTCCCCATCAACAAAAAGCTTGGAAGTATTTGAATATGGATAGAATTGAGAGACTTAAATCAAGATTCTCCCAATGAAAAATTCCCAACCCCCATTATTAACCAAGTCATCGATGCTTATGTTATACATAAAGTCCTACCATTTATGGATGTGTTCTTTGGATACAATCAAATCCAAATCCACCAAGGAGATAAGTATAAAACGACATTTTATATTCCTTGGGAAATGTTTTCCTATCGTGTTCTGTTGTTCGAAATTAAGATCATGGGAGTCACATTCCATTGCATTATGTCCTATGTTTTTAGCAACTTGGCACAAATAACTTGACTTACCTTGACGATCTCACTGCCAAGTATAAAAAATGTTCCAATCACATTTCCAACCTTTGCACCATTTTTTCAATTTCGGAAGTACAAAATAAGCGTGAACCCCTTCAAGTTTGTCTTCTTCATCGCGGAGGTATGTTTCTTGGGTTCATTGTATCTCAACAAGGTATCACAGTAGATCCTTTGAATCTTCAATCTACCCTCAAATTCCCCCCAAAATACATGACACTAGTTGCAAATCATTCAAGGAAAAGAAAACTTTCTTCGTTTCTTTCTCCCTAATTACACTAGATGAGCCCAGGGATTCTTACCTCTCATACTAAAGGTAATTGTCTTCCGATGGTGTTGTGGAAAACAAATTACACAAGTGCACTCTTCCACTTGGTAAGGGGCTAATCCTTGTAGGTTGCAGCAAGGACTCAGTGCTTGGATCCCTTTTTGTGTGTGGTTGGTATTCCTCCAAGTGGTCATGCAAGAGATTGTTAGTGTAGTTCACATTCAAACACAGAAATATTGATAAAAACAAAATGAAATATATGGGGGAGAATGAAAACTCCAACAACAACCAAAGATATGCTAAACCACTCTTGTATTGCCCAATGGAATAGTTGTACAACACCTAGGAGGTGTGGGATTCAAGGGAATCCAACAATCTCCCTTAGGGAGGCCTTTCTTATCCAAACTAAATGCTAAGTAGATGGTAGAAAAATGGAGAGAAACACTTTCCCCTAGATGGAAGGTGGAAAGGGAGATTGGGAATGCTTACAATGGTAGGAAATGGTGGGTTGTGAGGAAGCTCCAACTCAAATCTAGCAGCATAATCTTACTCTGATTTCTCTCTACAAAATGCATGCTAGTGGCTTCCTTTTATAGGCCAACAGGTGGCCAACAAAAAACTAGATCCAAATGTGAACTCTCCTCCTTCATGAACTAGTTCCAAGGTACACGAGGGGGGCTGATTAATACCACCAAATGTGTGAGGAGTTGAATTCATGTCTTTGGGAGGACTACGTCACTAGGAGTGAGTGGTCCAGACGTTTTGAAAGTAGCGCGACTATCGAAGGAAAATCCACACGGGTGTAGTGTAAGTGTTGTTCAGATAACCTACAGTATAGCACGGGTCAATTGTGTATTACCTGCGCTACCCTTTGTTTTTACTATTCGTCGGCACTTATGGACTCATGATAGGTTTTAGATCTATTGAGGATGCCTGTGGTGAGATGCATTCTTTATGTTGATGATGCCTTATTGTATGAATTTCCAAAATGTCGCATGTGAGTGATTTTTAAGCATTAACAGATGCCCCCTGATGTATGAGGTTCGAAGGGTACTGTAGAACCAATTATGCATCATTTTTTGTGTTTTCTCTCTCCTTTTCTATAGGAGGAAGCATATGTGGACAAATAAGGTTCTCCCATAGGGGAAGCTTGTTGGTGATGACCGTTGGAGTTGTAGTAAAGAATAGTTTTTGTATAAACGAGGCGGGCATACCCATGCTCATGAAATGTTGTCAAAGTGATTACAATGAGAGAGGACCAAGGTGTCAATTCTACTATACTGTTGGGATAAGGATGAAGGTGGCTTCAATCCATGTTTGAGTAAATGACCCAAGAAATGCTCGGGAATGTTTAAAATAAGTGGAACTGCTAGGGACCATGGTAATCCCACTAGGGTGGGGGACCAAACCGGTATGTAAACCTGCTTGAGAGATTTGCCATATGGAATATACTGCTACCATGGTTTCCAAATGTGAACATTGCTACCTTCAAAATTACATTTCCCCTGATGAGATGATGTATTGATGTCGAGCATAGGGGAAACCACTTAGTTAGGGAGCACTAATGACTCTCCATACTAATTTTGAGGTGATTTCTTATAGTGATTGAATGGGATCCCAAGGTACAACTATAAATACTACAACTCTCGAAATAAAGTGTTTTGACGTCAACGAGAGTTGAAGTACATGATAAAATGAGAGTCTTATCTTGAGAACTGAGATTATATTGTAACTGAATAGTGGATGGAGAGAGCTGACACAATACTAGTTGGTAATCATGAGGCTCATAACTTCATTTGATCGATAGTAAACATGGTGAGTGGGGACGACAACTTTCCTTTCAAAACGACACAGATTGAAACGGGAGGAGACAAACTACAAGTGAAAGGGCTTTGATGGAGATGCAAAACAAAGGGTAATGGTGACCAGTCAAAACATTGATCAAAGGATACCATGGGTTGATGCCAAAATAATATGGTGTTCCATCCATGTGAGGTGACGAGGGAACTATTTTGTTCATAAAGAATGTTGGTTGTGGTACTCTCAGTTTTGGGTGTGTCGGGGGACCAATTTGATGATGGGTGGAGGCCCCACAGTTTTGAGTGGTTTGGGGGACACTTTCCAATGATGGAGTGAGGGTTAATTTCTAGATGAAAAGATAGGTTCCCCTTGAAAAGATGCCATGCAATGTATACCTGCGGATAACTAAAAAGAACTGGTTGCTTCTGAGGGTGAGGGCCCCATAGGTGTCTTTGCGGGGGTGATGATACGAGAGATATTGAAAAATGTAAAGTGCTCATGAAGGTACGAAGGGGATTTGTGAATTGTTCTTGTAACATGTGCCACATAATCTTACAAGTATCTACTTGGTGGAGTAAATGCCCAATTCCAAAATGATACTCTAAGGGAGGGTCTTTTCACACTAGGTCAGATTTCTCAGACTTGTAGGGGGTCGACATCATGGGTTTCAATTGATGACGGGGATGGAAATGGTGCATACACCCATGGGGGGAAATGTTATTCACAGTCATTATGTTGATGGAACATCAAGTCCATGAATAGGGGCCCTATGGTTATCAGCGGGAATACTGGGAAATGCATTATAAACTGAGGGTAAATAGTGTATATATGCCAGTTGTGAAATGATACCTATGGTAGGGTGTGTGACCCCTGTTGTTGTAGGATGGAGTCTTGTTCTTATAGTGGAAAATCAATAGTCTCTTAGATTGTCCTGGTCAAGATCATGCACATATGGAGCACATACCCAAGTGTAGTAAAGAACATGACCAAGGTATTGACAATGCAAATATCATATAACGAAAACATTTGTACCTTGGGGTACTGGAGAATTAAGGATAAAACCTTTTGAGGTATAACCCATTGACCGGGTTGTTGAGGGTAATACCTTCATGGTCAGTTAAGATATAGGCTCCTTTTGGGATACAATGCTTAACAACATAAGGGCATGTCCACTTTGATACAAATTTCCTAGGTCCTGGTTTATCGTCTTTCTTGCCATTAAAAAAAAGAACAAAGTCACCTTCGTTGAATGTGCATGGTCGCACTTCTCGATCGTAGTGATCCTTGGAGTGAAATATCATGGATTCATTTTGTTGAAGAGAATCATGTCGTTCTTCATCAAGGTGTTCCAAGGTGAATAGGCGTTGTTCCAATGCAGGGGTATCTGGTAGCAACTCGATGGAAGATTGGAGAGTGTGGATTTGACATTCTATTTGGAGGACGACTTCTACACCATGGACAAGATGAAATGGGGTAAACCATGTGGCAGGATTGACCGAAGTGAGGTTATCCCAAAGGGAAGGAAAGAGCATGCAGTTCTAGTTGGTTTTGTTTTTTTCCACTGTGCGTTGGAGCATAGTTGTGAGGATTTTGTTAAAAGCTTCAACCTAGCCATTTGCATGAGGGTAGTAAGCGGTTGAAAATTTGTGTTTGACTCCTAACAACCACAAAAATTCTTTGAACATCTTGTCCCATAAGTGTCTTCCATTCTTAGAGACAAGTTTATTGGGAATGCCAAAGTGGGAGATGACGTGGTTGAAGAAGAATCGTGTAGAGGTCACTGCTTTACAATCAAACATGGGCATTGCTTCATCCAATTTGGTGAAATAATCAACGGAAACGATTATATGGTGGTGACCTTGGGCATAAGCTGGATGGCATTCCATAAAGTCAATTTCCCATTTGCAAAATGGGCAAACAATGATAACTGGATGGAGTGGTGCGGGGGGAGACCATGTTTTGTAGGAAAAGACATGACAATTCGTACACTATTTGATGGAATAGACACAATATTTGAATACAGAGGGCCAAAAATATTCTGCTTGCAGGATTGTTTGGGAGGTGGCTAATCCAAAGAGGTGTATTCCACAAGCACCACTATGGAAATCATTGAGAAATTGTTCAGCTTATTCATGTGTTAGACATCGTCAAATAATAGTATCAATATCGTGACGATATAGGATGTCTCTGATGAGGTGGTATCGCAGTTCCTGGTGGCATATTTTGCAGCGATTGTCATGGGATAAGTGGGAAGCAAACTTCTGGGTGTGGAGATAAATAAGGATATTTACATACCAAGGATATTTGGTCGTAATGAGAAAGAGGTGCTCATCGGGTAACTGGTATTGAATAGGCTCACTTGTGGTTGTAGAGGAGAGGTCTGTAATGAGTTCGGCTAAGGCCATTGATTTCTTGCTTTTTGGAATGACAAATTCGAGGTCAAATTATTGTAAGATAACAATCTGTTAGGATATCTCATCATTCAGTATGTACTTTGCATGCACTTTGCATGCATGCATCCGCATGCTGCCTAGTCACCAGTTTGATGCCTCCAGCACCTAGTCCCTAGTCTACCACCACCCGGGAGCCTATTTCCATTCATTTTTATCCCTTCTAGTCAGGGAGGCACCCACTTCTCACCTGCCACTTGAGAAGAGCACTTTTTCTCACCTACCAGTCCAGTTCACTTCAGTTATCACTCTGATTGACCTCTGATTGACCCATAACTGTTGTTACCACTCTGATTGACCTCCGATGAGACTTGAATACCTATTTTGAGTGCAGTTAACTCCTCATGCACCCTACATTGATCCTCCATCCCTACATTAGTGCCACTTACCATCAGTTACACTTATTAGACTCAGTTTGACACCTGCCAGATAGTGACTTGTACATTGATGACCACCACTGATATATGATGAGGACTCCTAGTTGGAGCCAAGCTACACCATGTAGTATATTCGAATGACCTCCTTGGATAATTCGAATTTCTCACTCATTGTGACAGTATTGTATTGTAATTCTACCATTCTGGATTATAGAGCACTGATGCATCTCTCTTGCATAGTTTTTACTCCAAATTGTTTTACATCTTTGTGATTGATATTCTTGTTCAATAGATCTGCTGTGACTAATTTTACATGGTATCAGAGCCATGGCAGGGACAAGATCTCCTCTCTGCAGGTGTTCTACATGAAGATTGAGCAATTTTTGCTCACTTTGCATCAGTTTTCTATAGTTGCAGCACTTTCTGCAGTTGCAGCTATTGCTCCATAATGGTTCTTGTTTGTGTGTGATTTGCAGGTTTCTTACTTCCTCCATTTGCATTCGCTATTGCAGAGATGGAATATTCTTCTTCACAAAATCTTCTTACTCCATTCAACTATGATGAATGGAAACCAAAGATGATTACATGTTTGAAGAGACAATGTCTTTTTTATGTGTGCATTGGTATTACAACATATTTTGATTCCGATGAAGAGGAGAATGATTGGCTTAATGATTGTGACAGATATTTTGGGACAATACGTCTTGCTATGTCTCCTTGTATGCGCTACCTTATTACTACTGCTAAAAAACCAAGAGATCTATGGGCCCAAATCAATAGAGAATTTGGAAAGCGGGAAGAAGAGGATCATGCTAGCCTTTTGGAGAAGAAGCCCAATGAGATATCCTTATGTGCTCTCTCCGATTACGTCTTGGCCTCATCCATTGTTCAAGATGAAGAAGAAACTGTAGATTCAACACTCATTCTCTCAAAGTCTTCTATTTCGAATTCTGAGCAAGATAAACCAACTCATACTCTAGATTCTGAAGAGGTTCTTGAATCCTCTCTTTCACATGAGTTTGTCGGCATGCAGAATAATGATCTACTTGATGTTTTGGAGGTAAAATCTGATTTTGGAGGTGAAGCATTCGTCCTCCTTGATTGCATGCCTCCTATAAACTTTTTTTCTATCATTTTCACAGTTTCTCAGAGTTTTACTGAAGATGAAGAGCATTACCATTCGCTTGATTTCAATTCTCATGCAATTTTTGTTGATTTTGGTTTTGATCTCACCCCAGTTGGTTCAAAGGATATCTCAAGAAACCATTTGTCAAATATTGGAGCTGATTTAACTTCCACTGATAAGAAGTTCAAGTTTCAAGATCTATTTGATCCGATTGGAGCTATTCCTACCTCACTTGGTTCGAATCATAGGTTCCAGGATCATCCTCATATTTTCAGATTTGTTCTCACCATTTTCAGTATGAAAAGCAAGTTCATAAAGTCTCCACATTCACTTGCATCCACTGATGGAGAATTAAAGCACATGTTTTTGGAGCATGATCCATTTACTCCCAAGAGTAAGATACCTCCATACATATCTACTTTAGTTTGGAGCATTTAAATCTTTTGGTGTGTTACAGTCCATTTTGGGGGGGCGGGGGTTTCCCATGAGGTTTTCTCCATTTCCTCGGTTCATGAACTGTTCTTTATTTGGATTATTATTGTATTGGGGTGACCTTTGGTTTCACTAACCAGGGCCCTACATGTTATTTTTTTACATCATAGTATAGCTTAGGATATATCATCATTCAGTATGTATTTTGCATGCACTTTGCATGCATGCATGCTTCTGCATGCTACCCAGTCACCAGTTTGATGCCTCCAGCACCTAGTCCCTAGTCTGCTAGCACCCAGGAGCCTATTTCCATTCAGTTTTAGTCCTCCTATTAGGGAGGTGCCCACTTCTCACCTACGACTTGAGAAGGGCGCTTTTTCTCACCTACCAGTCCAGTTCACTTCGGTTATTACTCCGATTGACCTCCGATTGACCCATAACTGTTGTTACCACTCCAATTGACCTCCGATGAGACTTGACTACCTATTCTGAGTGCAGTTAACTTCTCATGCGCCCTCCATTGAGCCTCCATCCCTACATTAGTGCCACTTACCATCATTTACACTTATTACACTCAGTTAGACTCAGTTTGACACCTGTCTGACAGTGACTTGTGCATTGATGACCACCACTGATTGATGATGAGGACTCCTAGTTGGAGCCAAGCTACGCCATGCAGTATATTCGAATGACCTCCTTGGATAATTTGAATTTCTCACTCATTGTGATAGTATTGTATTGTAATTCTACCATTCTGGATTATAGAGCACTGATGCATATTTCTTGCACAGTTTTTACTCCAAATTGTTTTACATCTTTGTGATTGATATTCTTGTTCAATAGATCTGATGTGACTAATTTTACACAATCCACTGTGAAAATTTACTATTGATAAACCTATGACTAAGTATGTATTGCATAGGGTTGGAACTAGTGATGATGGTTGTTTTCTGGAGAAAAATATAGCGGTAGAGGTTCTGTACATAAAGGATGACTGCAAGTGCAAGGTTCTCATCATGGGTGTAGTTGAGTGCAGGTCCAGCGAGGGTTTTGCTGACATAATATATAACATGTTCTTGGTGATCCTCGATGAGTTGGAATAGTAAAATCGCTACAGCAAAAGCTGACGTAGATATATACAAGATGAAATCTTTTTCAAAGTCCAGCGGAGAGATGAGGGGAGTTGATGACAATGCTTGTTTAAGGGAATCGAAAGCGGTTTGGGCATAGTCATCCCACTTAAACAACATATCTTTTATGAGAAGCCATAAAAATCCATGGGCCTGAGTGGCATAGTCAGGAATGAAACTTGAAAGGAAGCTGGCCTTACCTTGGACACTCGGTAATTGACATCGGGTTCGTGGTGCTGGAAATACCAAGATGGCTTGAACCTTGGAAGGGCCGATAGTGATGTCGTCTTTGGAAATGGTGAATCCTAAGAGGCAACTGGCGGTGATGAAAAATACACACTTGAGGGGGTTTAATCGTATATTATACTTGCGACATCTTGTGAATATGGTACGAAGGTATTGGAGGTGATCACATCGTTTTGGGGACTTGGTGGTAAGGTCATCTAAAAAAGAGAGGACGATGTGAACCAAGTAGTTAAAGATGTATTCCATTGCTCGCTGGAAAGTGGCTCTGGCGTTCTTCAGATCGAAGGGAATGACTTTGTAATCAAAGGTGCCCCATGGTGTGGTAAATGCAGTTTTATACTGAAATTGGGGATGGATACGTATTTGGTTGTATCCGGAGAACCCATCCATAGAGGAGAACATTTCACTACCGGCACATGAGTCAACAATTTGGTCGATGAATGATGCAGGGAAGTTTTCCTTAGGACAAGCTAAATTGAGGTCTTGGAAATTGGTATAGACATGAACAGTACCTTGATTTTTTAGAACAAGGATGAGGTTAGATACCTGTAGCTAGGTTTTTCACCCTAGCTTGTGCAAATGAGCACCTACTAAGGAGAATGGACTCCTTAGTAGCAGTTCAATAAACAGAAATAAAAAGACAATACATTGAAATGGAAATTACTTCTAAGCATGTGCATGAGACATAAGAGGCAAGAAATAATAAATGACTTTCTTTGTATTAAAATTTTATCTTCAATGTGAAGGTTGGTGAAGTTGTTGCAATGATCCAAGAGGGTTGCTCCAAGCTCCAGCTATGCTCCTTCTCTTTCTCCAAATGGTTGGGAATGGGCCAAAAGGGTCTCTCAATGGTGAAAGTAGCTCAAGGGTGAGCTAGGGTTTCAAGAGAGATTTTGGCAGAGTAAGGGTATACTTGATTGTGGATATGAAATGAGGGATCTCCATCACCTATTTATAGTTTTTTGGTGGTGGAGTGCTGGCCCATGGTTTTGGGAACCAAATGGTCTAGGTCAACTGTATAGGGTTTTTTCCTCCTTTTTCCTCATTATTTTATATTTTTTATTCCCTCTTTAGAGGGTTTTTGCTATTTTGGAGGAATTTTGGTTATTTTTGGAGGGAAAAGGGGTTTTTTAGCCTTTTTGAGGCTATTTTGATGGTTTTGTGGCCTTTTGGAGGCTTTTTAATGGGATTTGAGGGTTTTGAAGGTAAATATGGTAGGAAATATGGACAAATGAGTCATGTAATGGGGTAGATGAGGTAGTGAGCACTTTTTGGGTGTTAACAGATTGCCCCCTGATGTGTGAGGGCAGGAGCTCATCATATGGCCGATAGACATCATAAGTCTTGTGGATGGTTTTCCTGGGGTGTGGAGAAGAGAAGGAACGAACTAGAGCCTAGAACAACGGTCCCGAACACACTGCAAAAACTAAAAGTACATGACCTCAATAATGTATGAAGAATAATCTGGACATATGGACGAGGCAGGCATTCCCATGCTCGTATCAAGATATAGAACAATAATAAAAATGGGATCCAAAATATGGGGACCTGAAATAAACATGGCCTCAAGTAAGGAATGAGGAAGAATCTCAATATATGGACGAGGCGGGCATACCCATGCTCGTATCAAGATACATAAAAATAACAGTGAGGCCCGAAAAAGGGGGACCTATAGGATACATAGAGAACCACTGTGTACATCATAAGGGTCCAGAGAGGACACAAATCTGGGACATACTGCTGGGCTGACCATGTCTGAGCTGAAGGAATGATACACTGGAATGACAACAGTGCTACTGAGGCTGGTACCAAAGGAACTGATGAGCTGTTGGATCATAGTGACAAGGGGTCACACTCTCAATGGTACATTGAACTGGAACTGAACTGGGTACTCAAGGAAGCATATAACTAGATGGCTTCTGAATACAATCGCCAACGCAACCCGGACATCCACGGGAACATATAACTGGGCATTCCAAAGTGACTCACCAATGTGCTAGAGTCGGGGGAAATCTGGGGTCTTCGACCAATAACTGAAGGGATATACACCCTGCGCGATTCTCAACGATGCGATCAAGGTGTTGAAGTCGAGCATGTGAGAAAAAACCACTCGGAGAGGCAATGATGACTCCTCTCAAAATGGTTTGTAGGCACTCACCACTGATGGTGATGGGTCTAAGGCGCAGGGACCTCTAGGTCTATCCTCTAGAATAGAGGGGTTGTCGTCGACAGAGGGAGACCTGCAACTAGCAAGGCAATGATGTTTCCTTGATAGGAGCACGAGGTGGAGAACTGAAGTGTGAGAGTGCTGATGGTAGGAATGACATACTGTGGAGGATAACTGGGCAAGCATAGTGGATGGACTCAAACTTCCTTTGTTCAGAGTATGATGGTGGGGAATGATCGGGCAGCATATGAAACTGACTGGTGGGAAAGGGATCATAGTTGTAATGGATCAAGGATAGTGACTGGGATGAGTAGGGCTCAAGCTGGGGTTAAATGGAAGGAGACTGCAGAATACTCTAAACAAAGGAAACCTGATTGGGGGTGCTACCGAGATGATCGATCATAGTGCCAGGAGGCACGGGGGGACTTCTTCAAGGGTTAAGGAACTAGAAGAAGTGTGTGTAAAATGGTACTGCCGTGTGGATTTATACGAGCCCAGGACAATTCATGCTCGTGATTGCTTTCAATTTTAAGGAGTCTAAAAGCGATAAGAAGACTCTGAAATAATGGAATGGTACTGTCGTGTGGATTTGTAGGAGCCCAGGATAGTTCATGCTCGTGGTTGCTTTCAATTTTGGAGAGTCTGAAAGCGATAAGAAGACTCCAGGGGGTTTCTTTTTCATGTGTTAGTCTCCAAGGCCCAAAGAAGCATAAAAGGATGCAATGAAGAACTCTTCTAGCCGGTGTGACTAGAGTATTCCTTTTTTGTAATTAGTCTACCAGGTCCGGAAAAGGGTTAAACTTATACCAGATAGACGCCCTTTCAGGTACTTTAACGAGCATGAAAGGAAGCAAGATTGCTCGACGATCTTTTCATTGTTTTAGGAGTCAGAAAAGAGCTTAACAGAAACTCCCTAAGTGCCTTTTTCATAAAGGACTTGTCCGGCCCGAAAAAGGGATAAAATTATACCGAACGAAAGGAATGGCTAGGCAAGGAGGAAGTGCTCAATCAAGGAATATTTAGAAAGACCAAGAACGAGGGTAGGGGGGAACACTGGTGGGCCTCCTTGCGGGATGATGAATGGTGGAAAAATATCGAAATAATTGCAGTATGACAGGAGTGAATGGCTCATGTAAAAAATGTGGAACAATCCGATGGCGGTCGATGTGGCGTGCAAACCGAGGAAGCAGGGTGTTGGGACACGATGTTGAAACTGTACTAAGTGAGAGTGAGAAATGATCTCAAGCATCATCATGAGCTCGAAAAAATGAATCCGGCGATATAAAAAAGTGTCAAAAACGGATAACGGCTGATGTGGCACACAAACCGAGGCGACGGGGGGCGTTTTGGAAAAAATACCCAAACAATATGGAGGTGAGAGTGAGAAATGATCTCAAGCATCATCACGGTCTCAGAAAATGAATCCGATGATATAAAATATGCTAAAAAATGGAGAGCAGCCGAAGTGGCACGCAAACCGAGACGACTAGTGGCGTCTAAAAAAATCTCAAAAAATGATGTGGAAAAAATGAGAGCACACATTGACCATCATGACAGTCTCGTCGTGCTGATTCCAGTGGTGGAAACGGTTCGAAAAATGGACTCCGTATGGGTTGAGAATGGCCAAAAAAAGGAAAAGTCAACGAACTATAAATAGTGAGTGGGTCCAACATGACAAGTGTCATTTGTACTTGCTGACATTGACTAGTGATTAGAGTTGATCAGAGCATAGTTAGTGTTTCTGGATGATCCGACCGGCCGATTTCAGATCCGGGAGATACAGGTATTCCGTCAAACTCATACCTGCATGTTTTTTGGATTCGAGGGGTGGGTAGTGGGTCCCAGGATTTATTTGTACGGTCCACATAGGGTGGACCGCGGGTTTGTAGGAGGGAGACGTGGTCAGTGACCACGGGTTCCATGGCGGATGACGCGTGTGGAGACCACGGGGTTTGGGTCGGAACACACGGTTTGGGACCGCGTGTTCCGAGGCTGGACACGCGGTTGGGTACCGCGTGTTTGACCCTGACAGGCGCGGTTTCAGACCGCGACTGTAGGCCAGATAGTCGCGGTCGGAAACCGCGGCAAGGGGCCCTAAAGCTTCCATTGGGATCGAGCTGTTAGGGTTCTCGAGGGGGGCGGAGGGGGCAGGGTGTTTTCTTTGACATGAGTCTGATGAGTTTGCCTTGCGTGTTTGACAGGATGCCGCTAGCACTGTGGAGAGAGCGGGAGATCCTGGATGAGATAGTGACTGTCATCCAGGAGGAGCGTCATGTGCGATCAGTGTTGGGATTGTGTGGACTGTTGAAGTTCGCGTAGGTACCTATGATGCGTTCAGCAGGGTTGCTGCTGAACAGGCTAGTGAGTTTCTGGGAGCCAGACATACAGGCGTTCAGGGTGCAGGGTGAGAGGGTGGACCTCACCCTGACAGATGTATATTTCCTGACGGGGTTGCCCTGTTTGGGTAAGGTGGCGGATACGCAGCCGCGAGTATCCACCGATGTATATATGGAGTACATGCTGGAGCGGTACTGTGTTCCAGAGGCTAGGGTGCATAGGAATGCACTCCGGGTGATAGACCTACAGCAACCGGCAGTGCAGGCTATTGCAGCATGCGTGGTTCACGTGTTGGGGTCCCAGTCACCGGAGAAGGTGTCCGGGGGCCAGATGCAGCTGGTGGAGCGCGTACTGGATGGGGTCTACTATGCGTGGGGCCAGATGTTCCTCACCTGTGTGTAGCGGCAGCTGACATCGGTGAAGGAATCTGGGAAGGGATTCGGTTACGTATCCTTTCTATGTGCATTCTTTATGGAGCGGGTGGCTACCCTGCGGCCACGGGTGCCAGTCAGGGCAGGAGGATTGATGGAGCCGCGCATGGTGCGGTGGGGAGAGATGATGCGCCGTCGGGGTGGCGCGGAGGTGGGTAGATACTTTACCCAGGAGTTGTACCTGCAGTGGTTATAGATGCCTCTGCCACTGGATGACTACCCGTATAGGGATATGGACTACACCGGGAACCCAGATTCCCCATGGCCTCCAGGACAGGCATGGGGACCAGATGGTATGTATTGATTTACTTGCATGTTATGGATGTCAAGATTTATGTAGGATGTGTCTTATGATATATACTGTTACTGACTGATGTGTGATCTACAGATGTGGGTCCGAGACCACCGCCAGGGCATGTGGCGCGCAGGGGGCATGTGGCGGTACCAGCCCTTCCCAGCCGAGGCGAGGTGCGTCGACGAGACGCGGAGGGGACTTTGGAGTCCGTACGGGTGTTGCTGGATCGATTACTAGTTGGAGTGACCGACGAGGGATGGCGGGATGTGGATCCAGATGTGATTCAGGATTGCATGAGGGTGCCCCGGGAGTTCCGATCGATTGTGATCTAGGTGGCTATCCTGGCGGACAGGGGTCGGGTACAGGAGCCCGCAGGGGATGAGGAGTTGCCGGAGGAGGAGCGAGGGGAGGACTCAGAGGCAGCTAATGCAGGCAGTGATGCAGGGTATGACTCTCATTAGGGAGTGCAGGGGACTCCCCCCCGAGTTTTGTAGCTCCGGCATGTATCTTATGAGATGTATAGATATTTTTTGTATAGCTGAGTACGGGGGTACTCATGACATGTATAGCAGATGAACATGTATTGTTTTGATCTATATATATATATATATGTGTGTGCACATGGATGCACCTTTTTGAGATGATGTTTTTATTTGTATGCACGTGGATGCGCTTATGGTTTGTTGTATGTTTGTACTGCACGTGGATGCAAGTAGCATAGGGTTAGGCACGTGGATGCCCCTGGATATGAATGTGTTGTTTAGTTTTTTATTGCACATGGATGCAAATGTTTTATGTGGTGATAGGCACGTGGATGCCCCTTGCAATCTTTTTGGGTTTTTATATATTTTTTATGAGATGTTATGTGATGATGATGCATGATGGAGGTTTTACATGGTGTGATTGATGTGCCAATCCAGGATATTGTTAGCCATTTGGTCTGCGACACTATTTTGAGCTCTTGGGACATGGGTGAATGTTATGGATTCAAATTGTTGGCTGAGTTGTTTTGTGCGCAGGAACTTCCTAAAGAGACAAGGAGCACGCACCTGGTAGCAGTTGTTGAGCTGGGAGACAAGTAACTGGGAGTCAAGGAACACATGAAGGTGACATATGCCCATCTGGAGGGCAGTAGTCAGGAGACCGGTCACAGCATCATACTCCGCCTGGTTATTGGTAGCAGCGCCTATACATATTCCATCAAGGTGAATCAAGTCGTGTGAAGGGGAATATAAGACCCATGCTGCAGAAGCCAGGTTTGGAGACCAGCAGCTTGCCCCATCAGCGAAGCCAATGTAATGAGGTGGAAGAGGGTCCATCTGTGATCATGCAAAAATGATGAATGTAAGATCGCGGTAAAAAAGGTGAAAAAAAAAAAGAGAGCAAACTGTACAAGGCGAACCAATGAGGCCGCGAGTTATTCTAGGGATAAAAACGCTTAAGATACAACCCGTTACGGGGGTTGCGCAAAGGGTGACCCTCTGAGTCAGTTAAAATGTATGCCCCCTTGCCGAGACATGTCTGCACGATGTAAGTGCCTTGCCACATGAATTCAAACTTTCCTTTACCGGTTTTGTCATGGGCCTGGTCATAGGCGAGGACGAGGTCCCCTTCATGGAAAACTCTAGGGTGTACATGTTTGTAGTAACCAGCTTTGGAGCGGTTCTTGGCGGCTTCAATGGTCTAGAGAGTGGCACGACGGTCTTCATCATCTTGTTCTAGTGATAGCAGACGTTGCTCGAGTGGGGAGGTGTCGGGGAGAAGCTCAACAACGATGTGTAAGGTAGGTATCTGACACTCAATGGGGAGGACAGACTCTACACCGTGAACTAAATGAAATGGGGTAAAACCAGTGGCGGTCTTAGTGGATGTACGGTAATCCCATAAGGCAGGGAACAACATGTGGTGTCAATTGGACTTATGCCGGTCAACAGTACGTTGGAGTATGGTTTTTAAAATTTTATTAATGGCCTCTGCTTGGCCGTTCCCTTGGGGGTAGTAAGCAGAGGAATACTGATGTTCATACTTGAGGAGGGTGGATAACTCGCACCAAACAGAATCTTCGAAGTGGGAACCATGGTCTGAGACCAACTGTTTAGGGACCCCGAATCTAATGATAATGTGGTTAAAAAAGAAACGGGCAGCGGTGTCAGTCGTACAATTGAAGGTGGGCATGGCTTCCGCCCATTTGGTGAAGTAATCAACGGCGACAATGATGTACTTATGGCCGTTGGCGGATGGGGGTCTACATTCCATGAAGTCGATGGCCCACTTACAAAAGGGGCCAACGGTGACGACTGGGTGTAACGGAGCGGGTGGTGTCCGGGACTTGGGGGAGAAAAGTTGGCAATTATGGCAATGTTTGACCGACTTGATGCAGTCAGTAAAGAGTGTGGGCCAGAAGTATTCGGCGTGGACGACCTTTTGGGCGGTGGCCATCCCAGAGAAATGACCTCCGCAGGCACCTCTATGACAGTCATTGAGGACGTGCTCGGCTTCCTTGTGTGTAAGGCAACGACGGAGAATCGTGTCAACCCCTCGCCGGTAAAGGACAGCGCCTAAGAGGAGGTATTGAGAGGCCTGGTGACGGATACGACGTCGTCCATCACGACTGATGTTGGGTCTGAACTTCTGCGTGCGAAGGTATAACAAAATATCACCATACCACGGGTCCTCAGACGAGATGGTGAACAAGTGACTATCGGGTAACTCATCCGAGATTTGTGGGGACGGCAGAAGGGAGGGGAGATCGGTGATGAGCTAGGCAAGCGTGAGGGCTTTAGTGCTCTTAGGGGTTTTGAAAGTGAGGTCATATTCCTGGAGGATAATGACCCATTTAGCAACGCGACCTTGCAGGAGCCGCCGGTTTAAGAGATAAACCATGGGGTTAGAGTCAGTGACAACTGTGGTATGACTGAGCAAAATGTAGTGTCGCAACTTTTGGACGGAGAAGACCACAGCAAGGGCGAGTCTTTCCTCATATGGGTAACGTAGGGGTGGTCCAGACAAGGTCTGGCTGACGTAATAAATGACATGCTCTTGGCGAGCGACGTCTTCTTGAACCAGGACTCCGGACACGGCATGTTTGGATGTCGAGATGTAAAGGATGAAGTCCTGAGAGAAATCCGGAGGGGAGATCGAAGGGGCTTGTGTGAGAGCTTTCTTGAGGGCTTCGAAGGAAGCTTCTGCTTGCACATCCAAAATAAAGGGTATGTGGGTACGAAGCAGGTGTAAGAAACCATGAACTTTGGTGGCGTAATCAAGAACAAAGCGACGAAGGAAATTGGACCGCCCCTACAAACTCTGGAGCTGCCGGATTGTGCGAGGAGGGGGAAGGTCTAAGATGGCTTGGAATTTCAGGGGATCAACATCAATTCCTTTCTGGGAAACAATGAAACCCAACAACCAGCCTGCCGGAACACAAAAGACACACTTGTGTGGGTTCAAGCGGATTTTGTATTTGCGACAACGCAGGAAAACTTGCCAGAGGTCGTTAAGGTGGTCTGATTGTTTCCGGGAACAAGCTGTAAGGTCATCAAGATAGACTAGCAGGATATGGACCATGTCGTGAAAACAAAAGGTTATGGCCCGCTGGAAGGTGGCACCAGCATTTTTGAGGCCGAAAGGCATGACGCGATAGGCAAAGGTGCCCCATGGGGTGGTAAAGGTAGTCTTGTACTGGTCTTGCTTACGGATCTGAATCTAGTTGTATCCGGAAAAACCGTCCATGAAAGAGAGGACTTCATGCCCCGCACACGCATCGATGAGTTGGTCAATAAATGGTGTGGGGAAGTTGTCCTTGGGACAAGCTCGGTTTAAATCACGGAAATCAGTGGATACTCTAATGGTGCCATGCTTTTTGTTAACGGGGACGGGGTTTGAAACCCAGGTGGTATATGCAATGGGATAAATGAATCCTGCCTTGCGACGTTTCTCCACCTCTGCTTTAACAGCGGTGAGTTTTGAAGGATGAATGGGGCGCTATTTCTGACGAACGGGGGGTACATCAGGCCATGTGTCAATGTGGTGCTCTATAATAGCGGGGTCGAGACCAGGCATTTCGGTATAGGATCAGGCAAAGACATCACGAAACTCTTGGAAAATATTTTTGTATTCTCCAATCTCTTGTTCACTACAGGAGGCGCCTAAGGTAATGCATTCAAGGACACCAGGTGGGTCAGAGATATCGATGTCGATGACAGGTGAGATGTTGGCCATGTTACCTTCCTCAAATGCCTCAGGAGCAGGAATGGGATCCTTAAACCAGTTGACTTTGGTGCGAATGAAATCCTTGGACTCAACCGCAAATTGGGTAGCTGTGGTGGAGGAGGAGTCTTCTGGGAGGAAATACGAACGATGGTGCATGTCGTCCCAGGGATAATCCGGGGAAGTGAGAGCCTCAAGAATCTCCTCATCATTGCGAAAATTTTGGGACATCAAATCGATTGACGAGGGAATGGTAGTTGAAGAGATCATATAAATGGTGTTAATCTCTCCGGATGGGGATGAGATCGAGGGGTGAATCTCCTCAATGGTGGGGGGTGCTGTCTCGAGATCCACATTATTCATCTCATAGAGAGATGCCCTGTAATTGGGGAGATCAGGACAGTGATGTGAATAATGGTCGTAAACACCGCATATTGCACAAGGGTGGTTAGTGCGCAATGATTTATAACGAGGCTTAGGGGTTGGATCTAGTTTGACAACCGGGATATTGGGGTCGTCGTCAAGCATTTGCATGTGTTCCTATAATGCAGGTAACTGTGGACATTGATGAGTCGGATGGCCTAACTCATCGCACAACGAGCATTTGGGGGGATCACGAAACACGAGGGGTGGGTTAGCTTCCTTGGGCGGAGGTACAGCAGTGTAGGGTTGTGGGCCTCTGCCCCCAGTGTGCTTGATAAGAGGGGGGGATTTGTAGAGGACGAAGGGGTAGTGACACCGGGAGTTGGTTGACTAGTAGTAGCCATGGGTTGCACCGGTTGCAGGATGACATTTGGTGTCGGCGGGGGAACGGGAGGTGAAAGATACCACACGGGTAATCCCAAGGTTAACCCGGGGAGGCTAAGGGTAGCCATAACTGGGGCACTTACTACTCCCAAGGGAGGGACTAGGAACGGGATTGTGTGGATGGGTGTAACACCAATGTGACTAGGTACCAAATGTGGTTTGGGTAACAAGGGCGGTTGATTGTTGGGTGTTTGTGTATTGTGGGACAGGGTACATAGGTCAGATACTTCGGGTACAGATGACGGGGGAGGAATAGATTGGAATGTTGAGGTCATTGGCGTATCGGAGTAAAATCCAGGTCCCACAGAGGAAACAAACGAGGTCGTTGCACCACTAACAGGTTGTTCAACCATGGGGAGAACATTCTCGGGTGCAGCAGGGGCATTTGGATCGTAATAGGTGAGTTGGTCGACCTTGACCACGTGTCCGTCATGGGGGAACATCATGGTACGAAAAACGGAAGAGGCAACCGCCTTCATGGCATACATGTAGCTGCGGCCGAGCAAGAGGTTATAATCAAGTTGGGCATTGATGACCTCTATGTCAATAAGTACGGTTTTTCCAGCCAGCTGGATGGGGACATTAGCCAAGAGGCCTTGGGGTTGAGTTGAACGGCCGTCGTAGGCTTGCAATGCAGTGGTGGACTGCTGGATAGTAGGAGATCCCAACTTCTGCCAAACGAATGTGGACATCACGCATGAAGAGGCACCTTCATCGATGATGCACCGATGGATGACAAGATTCCGAACGGAAATAGAAACTTGGAACGCTAAAGTGGAAGGCAGGCGTGGTTCGGATTGGTCCAAATCGAATGCCATCAGTTGTGAATCATTTGGGTCAATAGCACCAATGGAGGAAAGCAAAGTCTTACGCTGTGAAGGACAGTTTTTTAAGACTTCCAACGCAGACATGGCTGCGGGAGACTGGGCTAAGTCATCTACAATGCTGTAATTTGACGCAGCGCGAGCATTGGGGTTATTGTTGATACGACGAAGTGGGAAGCGAGGTGCTTTACCGGCACCATCAAGGAGAGCCAGGGGTATACGTAACGTCTGATCGGTGGGATGAGCGTTAGTGTTCTTGTCGGCGGGACGGGATTCGGAGGTGGAGCCATATTGGTTTTGATGAGTTTGTAGGTTGACATCAGCGGATGACATCATCAACAAGTGGTGGGTACCTGAATCGAACATGGGTTGATCAGGAGCGGCATACGTTATCTGTTGTTGTGGTGGTGCATTGCCTTGAGGGGCAGCCAACGGCTGAGTGTTGACTACGCCTTGAGTTGGTAAGGGTTTTGCAGCACCAAAGGTTGATGCTGAGGTTGTGGGGGGTTGGGTGGCGCCTGAGGAGCCGCGTGCCCTTGGCGATGAGCATCATCAGTCCAGAGTTGCCAAGCTCGCTCCAAATGTGGGCAAGCATGTGTATAGTGGCCATAGACCCCGCAAATAGAACAAGGATGGTTTGTTCGCAGATTAGGGTTTTTGGCCTGCTTGGGTGGCCGATCAGGGTTCTGGTTGGCAGGTGCCGCATTATTATTGTTTGGGGGATTGGGAGGTTGACCGCCCTGGTCGGGAGGTTGGTTGTTCCCACGGTTATGACCTTTTCCATGTTTGGTTGGCCCTGTTGGCATTGGTTGTTTTGGTTCTGCTGCGGATTCTGTTGGGCATATACTTGCCCTTGGGCAGTAGGGGGGTTTTGGGGTTGCGCAGGTGCGGGAGCAGGCTGCTATGGATAATAAGCAAGGGGAAGCTGCGCAGGTGTTGAACCTTGTGGGGGTTGCTGATCTGCCTACGGAGCGGGTTGTGGGTTTGCTGCAGGGGCTGCCTGTGGTTGGTAATAAGCCTATTGAGTTTGAGAGGACACAGGAGCTGGCGCAGCCTGTGGGTGGTAATACGGCTGAGGTGCGACTGAGGGGGGCGTAAGCGGGAGCGGCATGAGCAAAGCACTAAGAGGGACATGAGATTCCATGGGTATGGTGGTGATGTGCCATGGGAGCATACGAATTGGTTGCTCCGGATTGAGATGTATCCCGCGAAAGGTCGGGGCCATGGCTAGGACGTGCTATGGAAAATGGTTGGGGGTGCGAGGCAATATGACCAATGATGCCATCGGCAGCATGGGATGCCCCCGGTACATCGTGTTGGGAGGAATCGCCCCGAGGAGCGTCAGGTATGATGGTGTATAGATAACCCGACTTGGCGTAAATGAGGTCAAATTGCTGGGCTTTGAGGATGGCCTCTTCTTCAGACTGGGGACGTTCGGATGCCACATCCTTGGCAGTGAGAGGAAGGAGAGATTTTAGGAACCAATCTAGGAAGATACGGTTGTCTAACTTGATTTTGTAGAGGCTTCGGCGTCGACGCCACTCATGAATGTGGTCAATGATGTGGGTAGTCGTGTTCTGTCTGCAAGATAGTAGGATCTCAACTCCCGCGTCATAGCGGATAGGTAACTGAAAGAACTGCAGGAAGGTCGAGGCAAGGGAGGTAAAGGTGGCATGGGTCCCATGGGGTTGCTCGATATACCACTTAGCTGCAGAGCCAGTGAAGGTGCGTTGTAACAAACGGAGGCGGACAGAGTCGTCCACTATGGAGTTGGAGGAACACCATAGATGGAAGGACATAATATGGTTTTGGGGGTCCTCACCTGCCTTTCCCTCAAACTTAGGGATGTCGGAGGGAAGCTTGGTGGACATGTGAGGCCACGCAAGGTCGTGTCTGATAGGATCATTAGTCAGTCGGGCTAGGTCAGGAAGGTTGAGGCTAGCCATGAATGGAAAACTAGCAGAAGGATGTGACATACTAGTGGGTGTGACTATGTTGGGGCCAATGCCCCCAAGTGGAGGGGAAAAGTTTGGGATGTTGCCCCCAAGTGGAGGAACTAAAGTGGTGTGGGACGGTCCTGCACCTCCAAGTGTAGTGTGAGTCACTGATGGAGTGGCTATAGGGATGCCAGCTATTGGAATGGGTACAGTGATTGGAATGGTAGATGCGGGCCCCATCGAGGGCATACCCAAAGCAGGTGTGGTAGCTGGTGTGGTGGTAGATGCTCCACCAATTGTCCCTACAAAGAAAGGGGTGGAAGTCATGCTAGCCATGGGGCTGGTTGGTGCAGTGAAAATTGGGTTCTCGGACTCTGCCTCAGAATCAGAGGTAAAATAAGGGGCGTCTAGGTCGGGTGACGGAGTTCTATGCCATTGACGAGTGGAGTCAAGGGACAAAGCTCGAGATCTATTATGAGTGGTATCAAGTGATGAATATATGTGTCTATGACGAGTGGTGTCAAGTGAACCGTGCTGTGGGGGCTCGCCCCGGAGGCGCCGAGAATGTCTCGGGGACTCAATGGTGACAGATGGTGTCAAATATCTAGGGGTTGTGTTGAGTGAAAAAATAGCTCAAAAAACCCTAATGCAACCGAGTGTGCAGAAGGAGAGCTCAAAAAATATGGCACTCACGCCAGCAACCAACTCAAAACACTTACTGCAATAGCTGTGCTACAATAAGTGGAGTATCAACAAAAATGGTCAGAATACCAACAAGCAGCAGGTTTCCTAAAAATAAAAATGGTGGACTCACTAGACCAAAAGGAGGTAAGGGAGCATGCAAACACCTAGCTAAATAGTATTCTGACTCAACTAGACATATCCTCTGCAAGGTGATGAAATCCAAGTCAGACAATATGGATAGGAGAGCCAAGTGGCTAAAGATATCCCCCTACCGGGAGGGACACCGGGTAGTCAATCTTAGAAGAAAGGCAACTAAGATACCCCATTCATGACACGTCCAGAAATGGTGAATCTGCCGTTTGTTCCTTTTACCACAGTACCCCCATACAGGGATACCCCGAGAACTGCGAAAGGTAGCCTTCAGTTACTGAATGGATTGCAGTATTCCACTCAGGCCTCCGGAACCAGTTTGGCGACTTCAACCCTCCTAGGGGAGAGGCCCTCTGATAAACTGGTTGTGACCGTGCCAAAAAATACTAGGAGATTTTGGTTCCCTAATGGACAACAACTATGTCTCAAGTGTAAGCAACCGAGGGGTGTTATTTGGATGCATATCCCCCCGATCCTACCTAACTACAAAAATTCTTATGTGTTCCCCAAGTGGGGTTAGAATGTTGGTTGTGTTAAGTACTTTTTAAGGCTCACTTGAATTAGGTGACAGAGTGTGTGCTTGTGAGATAATGATGAACCCAAGTAAAAAGTGCCACTAGGGAGGGAAACTTTCTAACTAGCAATAACAAGACAGAAATTAAAGTGCAAAATTTTCTCTTTTCAATTTAAAATGCTGAAATTTTAAAAACTATTATGTAAATGGAACAGAAATAAAACTGCAGAAAAAGGCTGTAAGGAAGTGTGGATGCAGGTAGGACAGATGGCTGTGCTGGTGCAGAAAATACCGCAGCAAAGTGCTGGGTTCAAAACAGGGGAAAAAATGCAGAAAAATAGACCGCGGGTTTCTGGCAATTCTGAACGGTCGGACTGCGGAAAAGTGCTCCACAGTCGCAGTCAGGTTGCGGGATTTTGGCCAAAAAACGCAGTTGGGACGCAGGAAAAACGCCGAACGTCGTAGGCAGGTTGCGGGAAAAGGGCCAAAAGCCATAGGCCGGACGCAAGAAAAACGTCGGCAGGTTGCGGGAAAAGGGCCAAAAGCCATAGGCGGGACGCAAGAAAAACGTCGGCAGGTTGCGGGAAAAAGGCCGAAAGCCGCAGGCGGGACGCAGAAAAATGGCCGAAGGGCACCGGCAGGTTGCGGGAAAATGGCCGAAAGCCGCAGGAGGGACGCAGGAAAAACGCCGAAAGGCGCCGGAGGGTTGCGGAAAAAAGGCCGAAAGCTGCAGGTGGGACACAGGAAAAGGGTTAACAGCTGCAGTCGAACCGTCCCAAACAGGCTAATAGCCGCGGTCGGCTCGCAGGTAACAGACTGAAAATGGCCGGTAGGTCGCCGGAAACAGTCTGAGAGCCGCAGTCGGATCGCAAGTAATCGCTTGAAAGACGTGGTCGGAACGCAACTGTAGGGGGTAAAAGATGCGGTTTACGGCGGCCGAAAGGGACAGCCAAACAGAAAAATATTGCAGAAAATTAAAACGACTAAAACGTAAAAAATTATAACTAAAAATTCTTAAAAAACACAAGCGGAGTCGCCAAAACTGTAGCTAGGGTTTTCACCCTAGCTTGTGCAAATGAGCACCTACTAAGGAGAATGGACTCCTTAGTAGTAGTTCAATAAATAGAAATAAAAAGACAATACATTGAAATGGAAATTACTTCTAAGCATGTGCATGAGACATAAGAGGCAAGAAATAATAAATGACTTTCTTTGTATTAAAATTTTACCTTCAATGTGAAGGTTGGTGAAGTTGTTGCAATGATCCAACAGGGTTGCTCCAAGCTCCAGCTTTGCTCCTTCTCTTTCTCCAAATGTTTGGGAATGGGCCAAAAGGGGCTCTCAATGGTGAAAGTAGCTCAAGGGTGAGCTAGGGTTTCAAGAGAGATTTTGGCAGAGTAAGGGTATACTTGATTGTGGATATGAAATGAGGGATCTCCATCACCTATTTATAGTTTTTTGGTGGTGGAGTGCTGGCCCATGGTTTTGGGAACCAAATGGTTTAGGTCAGCTGTATAGGGTTTTTTCCTCCTTTTTCCTCATTATTTTATATTTTTTATTCCCTCTTTAGAGGGTTTTTGCTATTTCGGAGGAATTTTGTTTATTTTTGGAGGGAAAAGGGGTTTTTTAGCCTTTTTGAGGCTATTTTGATAGTTTTGTGGCCTTTTGGAGGCTTTTTAATGGGATTTGAGGGTTTTGAAGGTAAATATGGTAGGAAATATGGACAAATGAGTCATGTAATGGGGTAGATGAGGTAGTGAGAACTTTTTGGGTGTTAACAATACCCATGATGTGTAAGTGATGGGGAAAATAAATTTGTCTTGCAATAGTTTTTCGATCTCGGCTTTGATTGCGGGGGCCTTAGAAGGGTGGATCGGATGTTGTTTTTTGTCAGACAGGGATGGCATCGTGCCAAGTGTCAATGTGATTCTCAACAATTGTTTGGTCAAGACTTGGAATTTCTTCATAGGACCATGCAAAGACGCCACAAAACTCTTTAAATAGGTTGTAAAATCCGTGATTTCCTGCGGTGAGCAGGAAGCGTCGATAGAGATGTTTTCGACGACTCCTAGTGTGACATAAATATCAACCTGTATGGTAGGGGATATATTGGCAATATTACCATATTCGAACGCATCGGGGGTGGGGATAGTATTTTTGAACCAATCGATGTGACTAGGGGGTAAAAATTATTTTGACTCAATGGTATATTGTTGTTCAGTGGGTAGTATGCATGGTACCTGCCTACGCGCCGCTGAACATCTATGATGGAAGGTGTCCCATGGAGTTTCAGTGGAATTCATGGCCTCGGTTATTTATTCATCTATGGTGAATATGTATTCTTCTAACATATCCTCACCTAAAGAACCTGAGTCTTCATTATCGGGTGGAAGAGGAATTGAATTGAGATTCAGGATGTCAAGGTACTCAGAGATAGTTGGGGTGGGTTCTAGAATCTCATCTTGAGGGAAGATTAAAAGATCAAGTACTTCACGAGAAATCGGTGATGGGGGATCAATATCTCTCGAGGTATCTAATGGATGTGACATGTTGTTTTCAATGTTGGACTCTATTGGTTCAACATCCTCCTCAATTACTGTAGGAAGTGTGGTCCCACAAGGGGTGAGGTTATCAACC
Organism: Larix kaempferi; assembly: GCA_027924585.1. Taxonomy (NCBI): domain Eukaryota; kingdom Viridiplantae; phylum Streptophyta; class Pinopsida; order Pinales; family Pinaceae; genus Larix; species Larix kaempferi. Next base: position 4,898,159 of record BSBM01000290.1, on the reverse strand, counting down.
AATCGACTTTGGGTTGCACGTAGAGTGTGAAATGAGGTGACGAGATGAATTGTGAATGAATGGTGAGACGTTAAGTTGCATGAGCGACATGGTCTAGTGGAGCTAGTATGACTTAGGAAAATGGTTGGGCTTTTTGGATGTCGCGGCAACTGTTGATTGGGTAAAGATTCAGCCCATCGTGGGGAGGGACTGGTCGAGGTCACTTTGGTAATCGTGGGGATAGGGATCGCCTCTGGTTATAAGGGAGGTGAGCTATCTTCCAAGGGTGTGGTGAGGTGAATGGTTTCCAAAGCTTCTCGAGAGTGAGGTAGGTTAGGGTAGTAATGTGTATGTTTCCCATACTGAGAACATATGGAACATGTGTGATTTGTATGCAATGTTATAGAGTTAGATGTTGATGAGGGTGATGTGCCCCCTTTTACTATCGATGGAGTGTGGATGATGCTACGGGAGTGTTGATCAAATTCCTTAGCTCTTATAGAGTAGCAGATAAGTTGGTTGTGTGGCCTTGCATCCCACAAAGAGAACACGGTGGTGTGACCCTTTGTTTGGGAGTATTGACAATAACTGGGGATTGTAACTCATGTTAGTTGATGCCCCCTGCTTTAGGCTTAGCAGTCTTTGTTGGCTCGGGTAATAGGAGACCTTTCAACTTTGGTTGTTTGGTTCCCCCATTGGTGGTATTAGTGACGATCAATGGTGGTGTAGTTATGGATGTTGATGTATATGTAACTTCGGAATGTATTTCACATATATGTATATTGTATTCCTATAGTGATGTTATTATTCCTCTATACGGAAGTTTCGTCATTTATATTGTAAGTGTCGTAACTTATACTTGATGGGTTATTAGACCACCTTGTTGGGGTCGGCCCTGTATAGGTCATGTGGGTCGAAGGGTTATTAGACCACCCTAGTGGGGGTCAGCCATGTGGGTCAAAGGGTTATTAGACCACCCTATTGGGTGTCGGCCCAGTCAACATTGTGTTATGTGGTTAAGTTAAGGCCGAACTAGTAAAGGTTATTAGGCAAGTCAAGTCTAGTATAAATAGAGATCGGGAGATCTCTATTTGATCATTATATTCTCTCACGCACACTTTGTAGAGTGGCGCACTTGTGGAGGAGGAGGCTCTGCTGCTAGGAGAAGACTATCTCTTGTACTTTGGTTGTATCATTGCTCTATCTATCTCTGAGGAAGTTATTGGGGTTTTTCACCTTTATGGTTTTCCCCAAGTAAACTTTGTGTCTCTTGTGTGCTTGCATTATTGTGTCCATGATTGATATGTTGTACATGTTGTTCTCTCAGTTAAGATCCTATATCAGATTGAAGTAAATTCTGAAAATTTAATATGGTATCAGAGCTAGCCTGAAAGAAGGCATGATATGGCATGTATGACACTTGTTGCACTTGCGATGTTAGGGCTTGATATAGAAAAAACCAATCATCGTAGAACTTTCGCTATAAATCCATATTGGCGAAGTTTTTGGATCTGAAACTTTTACAGGGAGAAGATAATATCCTCATGTATCTTGTCTCCAAAGGAAAACTTCTAACTCGTTTCACTTTGTGATTTATGATCTGTTCAATATAGGGTTTCTGCCTCTTCCAGATCTCAGTCAGAAACATGTGACCTGGGAAAAAATGTCATAACTTAGGATAGGAAGCTCCAAATGAAATTTCGTAAAAAGTGACAGGTAGTACACAGATTGTACTATCTCAGGAAACGTTTTCAGAGGCCAAAGTTGAACCAGTGAAACGTGGCACGCCGTACAAGTTCGCTCTCTTGTTTTATCCCATAAACAGGTCACGTTGCGACACTTGGCATAACTCTCTCTCAAAGAATCCAATTGAGGTCAGACATGTGGGGATGGAAAGATGATAGGTTGATCTATCTCAAGAAAAAATTTCAGACCCCGTGGATCAAAAAGTTCGGAGTTACACCAGAAACAATCAGGTACATATTTCTATCATAACATAATTATTTTTTAGCACCTTCATTCATGGCATCCGCAATTTAGGGTTTCGGAGAAAGTTGGAATTTTTGTAATCGGAGACTACGGCTGAATGCTAGTCATAAAAATCGAAATTTAGAGACCAATATCAAATTTTTTGGTTGGGCAGAAGGCCAGGCTTGATCAGACCCTAGTTCGGGACTTTGATCGGAAAAGTGGAAAATTAGGGCTTTTGCAAAAATGGGAATTTTTGAAATCTGTGACCACGACTGCAAGCTCCTCAAAAAAATAGAAGCTTAGAGCTTTGGATCAAACCTTTTGATTGGGCAGAAGAGTGGGCTTCATCAAACCCCAGCTCGGGGTCACGTCCAGTGAATCCAAAAGTTTCAAAGGCAAAATTGAGGAGTGAAACTTTGCAGTTTTCAAATTTTGAATATACCAGCTTGATCAACTCATCAAGGCGCATATTTCTATCCTTTCGGAAGTTTGAAATTCAAAGTTTGAATTTTTTGGGTTTCTCTGACAAACCCTAATCCAGCTCTAGGTCCAGTTCTTGCAAATCAAGTGGATTGTGTTAATCCTAGAAGAAGATGGATTGGTCACCTGCATAAGTGAAGAAGTTTTTGTCTCAGAGGGAGATGAGGCTAAGGCCTTCCATAAGAAGATTACAAGAAATCTTGACAAGTATGGATTACAGGTATGTTTCGAATTCTGTTCATGGTTAAGTTTATGATATGTTTGTCTTCATATCATTACAGTACAATCTTGATTAATTACTAGACTTGTCGTATCACCTTAATAGAAGATATTCATTGATTAAGGTTTTGACACTTATGATTGTACTAATGCATTGTGATGTTGTATGACGTTTATGTTGTTCTCTAACATAAAAGGTACACCAATAAAGACAAATCATGTTCTACTTCAAGAACATATGATCATGGTGACATGAAGACAAAGATTCATCCATTGTCATGGATCACATAGAAGATCTACTTACGAGGTATGTATAACTTGGTTCTGCAATGGTTAACTTATGAGACATGTAGGTTACTATGGGCCCACAAAACAGCTGGCGAAAACAGCCCCAAAAAATTTCTTCGAGGGCGTTGCCCCCGAACCCCCATTTCTCGGGGGCGCTGCCCCCGAACCCCCCAGCCAGGGGGGATGGGCCCCCCCGCTGGGGTGAGTGTACAATCCACCTACATATCATATAGAACTGGGGTACAAACACGGCTGATACAATATCATCTATGAGACTAGAAGATCTGGCTCCACAACCAACAATCTCCCACTTGGAGACTGATCACAGCAACTCCACCGCTGCTGCACTTGTTGGACTTGGACTTGAAAAATTTCTCCTCTTCACCTTCATGCTAGAAGGCCAACTGAAACCTAGCACGAACTCAGTTTCTCTCTGGTCACTACCTTTGTGAACATGTATGCAGGATTCTGGCTAGTATGTATCTTTTCCAGCTTCAACAATTCATCTTCCAGAACAGAGCGTATGAAATGGTACTTGAGCTGTATATGTTTAGTCCTGGAATGGAATGTTGAATTCTTTGCAAGGTGAATGGCACTCTGGCTGTCACTATACAATCTGCTATCCTTCTGCTTCTTACCCACTTCCTCCATAAACCTCTGCAACCAAATCATCTCTTTACTAGCCTCTGTAATGGCAACATACTCTGCTTCTGTTGTTGAAAGTGCAACAACCTTCTGTAGTTTCGAAATCCAGCTTACTGTTGTTCCACCTACAGTAAACACATACCCTGTGGTACTCCTCCTGCTATCCTTGTCACCTGCCATATCTGCATCAACATATCCCTGTAGAACAGTGTCTGAACCTCCAAAACATAATTCCTTAGTGGTAGTACCTCTCAAATACCTGAGAATTCACTGTACTGCCTTCCAATGTTCTTTACCTGGATTGTTCATATATCTGCTCACAACTCCCACTGCATTTGCAATATATGGTCTTGTGCACACCATGGCATACATCAAGCTGCCAACTGCTGATTGATAGGGAACTTTGGACATGTAATCTGTCTCTTCTTGTGTCTTGGGACACATTTCCTTACTTAGACTGAAATGGCTAGCCAAAGGTGTACTTATAGGTTTTGCATTCTGCATTCTGAACCTCTCCAACACCTTTTGTATGTACTCACTTTGAGACAATGTCAATTTGCGATTTTTCCTGTCTCTCATTATTCTCATACCAAGGATTTGCTTTGCAGCACCCAAATCCTTCATTGCAAATGAATTAGCTAGCTTCCTTTTGAGTACATTTATATCCTGCATGTCAGACCCTGCAACAAGCATGTCATCCACATACAATAACAAGATAATATATCTTCCATTGTCTAGCTTCTTGAAATAAACACAGTGGTCAGAATGACATCTACTATAACCTTGTTCTGTCATAAACCTGTCAAACTTTAGATACCACTGCCTTGGAGCTTGCTTCAAACCATACAAGCTCTTTTTCAACCTGCATACCAGATCCTCCTTACCTTTGACCTCATACCCTTGTGGCTGCTGCATATATATTTCTTCCTCCAAATCCCCATGGAGGAAGGCTGTTTTTACATCTAACTGTTCAAAATGCAAATCTTCTACCGCCACTAGACTTAAGAGAGTCCTAATTGAAGTCATCTTAACAACAGGAGAAAATATTTCATCAAAATCTATACCTTTCTTCTGTGCAAACCCCTTTACAACAAGTCTGGCTTTGTACCGCTTCTCTCCTCCTTCTTCTTCCTTCAACCTGTAAATCCATTTGTTTTGCAATGCTCTTTTACCAGCAGGAAACTTAACCAAATCCCAAGTCTGGTTTCCTACCAATGAGTCCATCTCCTCATTCATGCCTTGCTCCCACTTCTTTCTAGTTTCCACCTGCATTGCTTCTTCATAACATTCTGGTTCACCAGAATCAGTCATTAATAAATAATACATTGAAGGAGAGTATCGTTCAGGGAGTCTACTTAACCCGGTAGATCTTCTTACAGTTGTAGGAGTTTCAGGTACTTGCTGCTGCTCTTGATTTTTTGGCACCTTCGGAACTTCATTTTCTTTAACTTCATCAAGCACTATGTACTCTGTGCTTTCCTTTTCCTGTTTCTTTCCCTGCAACTGATCTTTATACATGACCTTTTCATTGAATATCACATCTCTACTCCTGATGATTTTGTTATTTTCATAATCCCATAAACGATAACCAAATTCATCAACCCCATATCCAATAAAGGTACATTTCTTGGATTTAGCTTCAAGCTTTGTTCTATTTTCTTTATCAATATGGACAAATGCTTCACAACCAAACATTCTCAGAAATGAGTAGTTTACCTTTTTATCTGTCCATTCTTCCTCTGGAATACCACCATCCAAAGCACTTGAAGGTCCTCTGTTTATTAAATAAACAGCAGTATTTACAGCATCCGCCCAAAACTGTAAGGGCAACCCTGCATGCAGTCTCATACACCTTGCACGCTCCATGATCGTTCTGTTCATCCTTTCTGACACACCATTTTCCTGTGGTGTTCCTGGGACTGTCTTCTCTCTACGAATCCCATGGTATGAATAGTAACTATCAAAGTCCTTGCCGCAGTACTCACCTCCATTATCAGATCTGAGACACTTCAATCTTTTTCCTGTCTCATTCTCAACCAAAGCTTTCCACTTCTTAATAGTAGCAAACACATCAGATTTCTGTCTAATGCAATAAACCCAAGTTTTTCTAGTTGCATCATCAATAAATGTAACATAATAATGAGAGCCACCAAGAGATTGTACCTGAGCCGGTCCCCATACATCTGTATGCACAAGCTCTAGTTTTTCATTCTTCTTCTGTTTCCCAACCCTGAGAAATCTGACTCTCTTCTGTTTTCCATAAACACAGTTTTCACAGAATTCCAAACTTACCTGCTTCAAATCCGGCGGTAACTTCCTTGAGTGGAGAATTTGCATCCCCTTCTCACTCATGTGGCCAAGCCTATGATGCCACAATGTTGTATCTGTTCCTGTGGAAGCTAAAGAGATAGAATGGTCAGTATTATGAGGACATAAATACAACGTACCTACTCTGTCTCCTTTTGCTATCACCATTGATCCTTTAGTGATCTTCCACCACTTTTCTCTGAACGTAGATAGACAGCCGCCATCTCCCAACTGCCCTGTTGAGATCAGATTTCTTTTCATAGCAGGAATATGCCTAACATCTTTCGAAAACCAATCAGTTCCATTCTTAACTTTTATCCATACCTTACCCATTCCAACAATTTTACATGGCTCATCATCACCCAATAAAACATGTCCAAAATCGCCAGGAACATACTCATGAAAGTATTTCCTATGGGGTGTAGCATGACATGAAGCTCCTGAATCTACTACCCAATAATCACTAGTATTATCTAATGCAAGACTCAAAGCATCTTGTAACACATCACCTGCTACATTTGCTTCCTGGGTAGTTTCCTTCTGTGCATCTCCTTTCTTCTTTAGAGATTTGCAGTCTTTCTTCAGATGTCCTTTCTTTCCACAATTCCAGCAATCTATCTTTCCCAGTCTGGACTTGGATCTGCCCATTTTAGACTTTCCACGATTACCTTGGCTCTTTCCTCTCTCCTTTTGTCTTCCTCTGCTTTCCATGGTCAACGCATTACCTGATGTCTCACCTGTGCTTTTTCTTCGCATTTCCTCGCTAAGAATAACACCAATAACATCATCAAATTTCAAGGTGTTTGAACCAGAGACTGAGTTACTTACAGCCATGACCAAGCTATTCCAGCTTTCTGGCAATGAACACAAGATTAGAAGAGCCCTAACCTCATCATCAAAGTTCACACTTACAGAACTTAGCTGATTTGTAACCATATTAAACTCATTTAAATGATCAGTAACAGATCCACCTTCAGACATCTTCATATTAAATAAACGCTTCATTAGAAATACCTTGTTGGAAGCCGAGGGTTTTTCATACAGCTTACCCAATGCTTTCATCAAACCCTCTGTTGTCGTTTCTTTTGAGATATTGAAAGCCACCGACGAAGCCAGGCTCAACCGTATTGTTCCCAGAGCCTTTCTGTCAAGAACCACCCATTCTTCGTCCTTCATAGTCGTCGGCTGCTTTGCTTTTCCTCCCAACGGTAGGTATAGATCCTTCTGGAACAGATAGTCCTCCATTTGCATCTTCCATAACCCGAAGTTTTGGCCATTAAACTTCTCGACCTTAAACTTTCCTTCTTCTTCCATTGCTCCCACTCGAACCAGAAACCCTAGCTTCCTGCGGGTTTAACTGCCAAATAGACCTTTGGCTCTGATACCAATTGTTAGTAAAACAGGATCGCAGAGCAATAACAATAAACAGAAATGCAAATATAATCACACATACACATTACAAGAGAGACACAGATATATCGTGGTTCACCCAACTTGGGCTACGTCCACACTGTATTTGCCAGTCCTTATTATTATTACCGTCCAGCAAGTCGAAGGGATACAACCTACAGCACAACCGCTGCACTTCCTCTTCTTTGTTTTACAGTCTCTCTCCTGATCTCAAAGATCTTTACAATGCATAAAACCTAATACATCAACCAACCCTAGCCATATTACAATGTCTTTCTTTTATAAGGGAAATACAATGGGAAAATACCACGGGATACCCAAAACCATGGGCCCGCAAAACAGCTGGCGAAAATAGCCCCAAAAAATTTCTTCGGGGGCGCTGCCCCCAGACCCCCCTCGACCCCGTGGGGGGGCGATGCCCCCCCACACCCCCCCGCTGGGGTGAGTGTACAGTCCACCTACATATCATATAGAACTGGGGTACAAACATGGCTGATACGATATCATCTATGAGACTAGAAGATCTGGCTCCACAACCAACAGTTCCTAGGATCTGGAAAGAATGCCATGATCGAGGAGTACCAGTCGATCATGAAGATGTTTGGGATGCAGTCCCAAGACCTGAGGGGGAGTCTGTAGTGAATTCCAAGAGGATCTACAAGATCAAGCATGCTACAGGTGGTAGCATAGAGACTTTTGCTCCTATAGCCAGATACACTTCCATTAGATCAGTACTTGCTCTGGCTGCAGTGATGAAGAGGAAGATACACCAGATGGATTTCAAGACAGCTTTCTTGAATGGTGTAGTTGAAGAAGAAGTGTATGTGGAGCAACCACTTGGTTCTGAGGCACATGACAAGGAGTCATATATGTGCAGAACTTGGGTATGATGCACTACTTTCTTGGTATGGAGGTGTGGCAGAGTGCAAATGGAATCTTCCTTGGACAAAGGAAGTATGCAGTAGAGATCGTGAAGAGGTTTGAGATGATGGACTGCAAGGACATGGCCACATCTATGGAATCGAACCTGAAACTTCTGTGTGATTCTTTATCTGATCTGGTTGATTTCACAGTGTATCGTTAGATGTTTGGGTCCTTGATGTACCTGATGAACATGAGACCAGATATTTGCTTTGCGGTGAACACATTGAGCCAGTTCCTGACGGATCTGAGAGATGTTCACCTAGTTGTTGTAAAGCATATTCTGAGGTACCTGAAGGGTGCGATTGACTATGGGCTCAAGTATGATGCGAATCAAAAGTTTAACCCGCAGGGTTATGTTGATTCATATTGGACAGGCAGTACTGCAGATAAGAAGAGCACTCCTGGGTGCTGCTTCAGTATGGGATCAGGTGTGATATCTTGGTTTAGTAGAAAGCAGTCCTGTGTAGCACTAAGTACAGCTGAAGCAGAGTATGTTGCGATGGATGAGAAGGTTGCAGATGTATTGACCAAGCCATTGTCTAGAGTGCAGTTTTAGTACTTCAAAGAGAGGCTTGGTGCACTTCAGATCAAGGTTCCTTCCAAAAGGAAGTGATGAGTCCAGAAGATACAGATTCACATGAGCTTTTCTGACATGGTTGATGTGTTCTCCCATGGTCGTGATGTAATTGCTGAGCCATTCTCACATGGTGGTAGATGTGTTCTCCCATGGTGTAGATGTAAGGGCTGAAGCCATTTTTCACATGATGGTAGATGTGTTCTCCCATAGTGAAAAAGTAAGGGCTGGAGCCTTCCCGAATGGTGGTAGATGTGTTCTCCTATGTCGGTGGTGTAAGTGATGGATGATGTGCATCTAAGTTGTGCTTCGTGGACGATGAGATGATCTGAAGAGGACGATGCTATGATGATTAGGAGGATCATGGATGATGAGCATCAGAACGATGCTCCAGTTACTGCTTTGTATATGCATCAGGATGATGCTGGATATGATCAGTTGGATCATTTATATGTATATGTATGTACACATCATGTTGGATGTTGGATATGATCAATTGGATCATTTATATGTATATGTATGTACGCATCATGTTGGATGTTGGATATGATCAGTTGGATCATTTGTATGTATTTTGTATATGCATCATGTTGGATGCTTGGACCATGTATTTGTATTTGTATCAGGTGGATACACTGTATGGTTAGGTGGATCAGGTATGATGATATGTATCAGGTAGATACTTGGTATGCATCAGGTGGATGCATTGTATGATCAAGATGATCATGATGATGAGATTTAAGATGTTGCTCTAGATGATATGTGCCAGGACGCTACAGTGATGATGATCAGTATGATCATGAGCATCAAGATGATGCTTCGTGCGATGATGATCCGTTGGATCATGAGTATCAGGTTGATACTTGGAGGTCAGAGATTATATGTGGCAGGTTGTGCAAATAGCATGTAATCAGTCCTCAGATATCCGATAGGTTGAGCTTTGTGCTCGTAATCAGTCCTGGGATGAGGTATTTCTATGTAGTATGTAATAAGTCCTCATATATCAGATAGGTTGAGTTGTGTGCTCGTAATCAGTCCTAGGATGAGGTATTACTACAGAGACATGTAATCAGTCCTGGAGATCCGATAGGTTGAGCTGTGTGCTCGTAATAAGTCCTGGGATGCTCTTTAGAGATCTTGCCAGTCGTGCTGCGGCACATAAATGTTCCTGGGATGCTCTTTAAAGGTATTGTCTATTCACATGTAATCAGTCCTGGAGATCCGAGAGGTTGAGCTGTGTGCTCATAATAAATCCTGGGATGCTCTTTAGAGATCTTGTCGGTCGTGTTGTGGCACATAAATGTTCCTGGGATGCTCTTTAAAGGTATTGTGAAGGAGATGCATGTAATCAGTCCTGGGAGATCTTGTCGATCGTGCTTAGGCACATAAATGTTCCTGGGATACTCTTTCCAGCATTGCATCCGCACATAAAATTAGTCCTGAGAGACCACCTCTATCAGACCATTCGCATAGATGATGAAGACCTGCAGGTGGTGGGCCTACATCTAGTATGAAAAAGGACTGGCTCTGTAGAACTTCCTATGACGAGTAGATTCAGAGATTGATTGAGATAGCAGCAACAGTGACAATGACGATGATTCGAGGATGATGATTCGCTAATGATGATCCAAAGAAGAAGACTTGTACTAGAAGACCTATGTCGAGAAATACCTTCCTAGTTCATAGGGAGTGTTGATGTATATGTAACTTCGGAATGTATTTCATATATATGTATATTGTATTCCTATAGAGATGTTATTATTCGTCTATACGGAAGTGTCATCATTTATATTGTAAGTGTCGTAACTTATACTTGATGGGTTATTAGACCACCTTGTTGGGGTCGGCCTTGTATAAGTCATGTGGGTTGAAGGGTTATTAGACCACCCTAGTGGGGGTCGGCCATGTGGGTCAAAGGGTTATTAGACCACCCTAGTGGGGGTCGGCCATGTGGGTCAAAGGGTTATTAGACCACCCTATTGGGTGTCGGCCCAGTCAACATTGTGTTATGTGGTTAAGTTAAGGCCGACCTAGTAAAGGTTATTAGGCAAGTCAAGTCTAGTATAAATAGAGATCGGGAGATCTCTATTTGATCATTCTATTCTCTCACACACACTTTGGAGAGTGGCGAACTTGTGGAGGAGGAGGCTCTGCTGCTAGGAGAAGACTATCTCTTGTACTTTGGTTGTATCATTGCTCTATCTATCTCTGAGGAAGTTATTGGGGTTTTTCACCTTTATGGTTTTCCCCAAGTAAACTTTGTGTCTCTTGTGTGCTTGCATTATTGTGTCCATGATTGATATGTTGTAGATATGCTGTACATGTTGTTCTCTCAATTAAGATCCTAGATCAGATTGAAGTAAATTCTGAAAATTTAACAATGGATGTCATAGGTTGGACTGTCGTAACTTGACATGTGATGGGCCTTGCAGTCGTACTAGCTGAAATAGGGACAAACTCATAATGAGAGACTGGTTCAGAATCCATCTCTGGGAAGGGTGGTGTAAGGTACCAAATCGGGATTCCCAAAGTTATCCCAGGTAGAGTTAACTGATCCATAAACGATGTCCCTTGTACACATGTGGGATTTTACAATAATGGGATTTGAAAAATAGGTGGTACCAATGGACTCAACGTTTGTTCAATTCCATGACTCAGCAGTCGTGTTAATGACAATGTTGAGGTGGAGGCGGTTCCATTTTCAGCGGTGAAAATTATGCACATTAGGCCATTAGTCGATGTAGGGATCTTTGGTGGTGGTCTCGATTATACTCCTAATAAATTGGATTCTTTGTAAATACCAGGGGTAATGTCCACATACGGTTGATCATCGCCCAGTACAATCGGTAGGACATTGTTGGGGTTTCTTGTTGTATTAGGGTCATAGTAGTTAAGCTGGTCAAGGGTAAATACCTTCCTGTTTAAGGGAAACATTATGACAGGGAAGAGTGTGGAGGTGACCACCTTCATGGCATACATATAACTATGCCCCAAGAGGATGTTGTAGTCGATTCCAGCATCGACTACTTCGATATCGATCATAACCATATTACCCCCAACTCTATGGGGAAATTTTGGTACAATCCTATTAGTTGGGATGGTGTCCCATAATATGCGCGAAGAGAAATAGATGAGGGGACCAACTCAGGATACCCTAATCATTTCCATAATTCGGCAGACATAACGCAAGTGGATGTGCCTTCATCGATAATACAACGATGAATCATGATGTTCTTTACTGTAACTAGAACTTGAAATGCAATTGATGATGGTAGTTGCAACTCACCTTTGTCAATATCAAAGGTCATGAGATGTGAGTTGGAAGGAACGATGACATTGAGTGCATTGCATAATTCCTTTATCTATGTTGGGAAATACTGTAACACTTCTAATGTGGACATAGCCGTAGGGGATTGAGCCAACTCATCCACAATATTGTAATTGTGGGAAGCTTTCATGTGAGGGTTATTAGGTGTACACCGAAGTGGAACTTTTGGAATCCATGGGATTTGATCGTTATTCGAGTGTGGTATATGTAGACATCCCCTCAAGAAATTAGGAACGTCTTCCACTTGGGGGGTGGGAGGCCCTTCATAACCTATGGCTTGCATCTGTAGGTTGATGTCCAAAGTATTTATATTTTGGAAAGAACCATCGTCGGGCAGGCGAGGGTCTTGTTGTTGTGTGATTACCCCTTGATTGGGAAAGGGTTGGTGTAACAAGGGAGTTTGTAGTTGGGGGAATTCTCTTCCTGAGGAGGGTTCACCATCGTCTTCTTTTGGCTTCCACTAACTATTGGCATTCGGGGATAAGAGGACAATGATGTACGTAATGACCATAATCGCCACAAATGGAGCAACAATAATTGGTTCTCAAGGGGGGATTGTTCCCTTGTTTGGTGGGATTGTTAGTCCCTGCATTAGGATTTCCCATATTCTGGTTTTGCTGGGGAGGGGGATTGCCCCCTTCTCCTGACAGCTAATTTTTTTGTTCTTACCTTTCTTCTTCCCTTGATTCTATGGATTCTGAGGATTTGCGACGTTCAATTTCTCAAATGTTTTATCTTGTTGAATAGAAGAAGGTTGAACTAGGTTAACCCCCATGTGGTGGGCAGGTTGTTGACTAGTTGGGAATGTGAAAGGGTAATATGGGTTATATCCCAGTGGTGGGATAAATGTAGTTTGTGTTCCATAAGAGGTGGACGTAGGAATGGCTTGCGTCGTTAGCGGTGTAGGAATCATAATTTCTTGGCTAACGTTCAGGTATGTAGGACTATACGGCCTATACTGTAATTGACCAATTGATGGTGTTGGTACGGGTGTAGGGTGTACCTACGCAGGTGGCATGGATGGGTAATACAAAACCATTTTAAATGGTACCAATGTGGTAGGATGAGCCTTACCTAGATGGGAAATGGACCCAATAATCCCATATGTCGAATGTGAGGAGCCTGAAGGTTTAGGATCCAATGACTGATGTTGAGGGGCATTAGGGAGGATTGTGTAAAGGTAGTCGGATTGTCTGTATATAAGATCGAAATGTTGTGCTTTCAGAATGGCCTCTTCCTCGCTTTGTGGCATGGAGGTGGAGACATCTTTAGCTATGATGGGTTGGAGATATTTGATGAACCAATTCAACAAAAAGGGAGGTTATATTTGATCTTTCATAGTGTGCAGCATCTATGCCACTCATGGATTTGGTCAGCAATGTGGGTGGAAGTATTTTTCCGAAACTTAGTGAGAATTTTGAGGCCTAGATCGTGACTGATTGGCAGTTAGAAGTTAATAAGAAATGTGGAATGGGTTCCACTTGTAAGGTTTACATACCATTTTGTCGATGTTCTAGTGAGGGTACACTGGAAGAGGTGAAGCCTCACATGGTCATCCACTATGCTATTAGATGAACACCATAAGTGTAAAGACATAACGTGGCTGGCAGGATCACCCCCCTACTTTCCTTTGAATTTCAGGTTATCGGAGGGAAGTTTATCTAGCATAGATAGCCATGTGGGATCATGAGCTATGGGATCATTGATCAGTTTGGATAAATCGGGTAGATTTAAACTAGCCATGAATGGGAAGGTAGGGACTACCAGTCTTTCCATTATGTGTGGGATTTGATTTCCATGAGGGGGCTAACCAGGTGTTGTTGTAAACAACAGTTGACCTCCTAGGAGAGAGGATGGTTCAAAGGTACCCAATGGATATCCGATGGGAGAAGCCAATGGGGTACTGCTTCCAATGGGGGAAGAAGTGGTGTAATTAATAGTTTCTCTGAGAGGAGAAAATGCACCTAGGACTAGATGATCCTATCAATGTATCCTGGGAGTGGCCCTGGCTAGGGTACCTTCCTTGTGAACCACGGGAAGAAGGTGAAAAAAGAACCCATTGAGAGAGGGGATAGGCCTTGCAGTCTACGAGACTGTATCGGGATGTTATTTTTTTCCTCAATGGTGAAGGCTTTGTGTCAAATGAGAATGATAGAGGAATTTAAGCACAATTGAACAAATGCAAAAATATGCCAACCACAACAGATGCAAAATGGTGCGATAAGTGAGTGAATTGTGCAATGTTGGTTTTGGTGCATGAGTTCCCACATGTATGTTCTTTTTATTATGAGTTAGTGAAATTTGTAGTTAAAAAGAAAATAAATGTAAATTCCCTAGAATACCTAACGTGTTAGTTTTGCATCATTTAATTCAATAAATCTAGGATCTTAACTGAACAAATACATGTACAGCATATCAATCATAAGAGACAAGAGACAAGAGACACAAAACATTTCACCGGGGAAAACCAAGAAGGTTAAAAACCCCGCAACTTCCTCGGAGATAGAATAAGCATCAATAAAAGGATCACCATGATCAAACCCAAGAGATAGATATATTCAGCAACATGCTCCTTCTCCACTTGTGCGCACCCTCCTCTTCTCTCACTAATGCGAAGTGAGTGAATAATAGAATGTGTCAAATGAGAGAGTCACACTCTCTATTTATACTTTTACTTTCACTTGACCTTTACTCAACTAGGTCGGCCCCAACTTAACAACTTAACATAAACTGTCTCTAGGCCGACCCCACTGGGATGGTCTAATGACCCTTTGACCCACACAACTCATACAGGGCCAACCCCAACATGGTGGTCTAATAACCCATCAAATATAAGTTGCGACACTTACAATAATACTTGCGACACTTGCAAATACAAATGACGACACTTCCAATTGGAGGAATAATACATCTTTGTTGGGGATACAACAAAGTACAAATGTAATACATAGAAGAATATATTCCAAAGTTACAAATACATCAACACTCCATCTTAACTAGGAAGGTATTCTCTAGACACAAGTCATCAATACATATAGGCACAAGTATTCAATTCTGGAGTTGGATCATCATCACTGGATCACGGAGCATCATCATCATCATTGTTGTTGTACTTGTTATCTCGATCAATGGGCTATCTCTGAATTATTCTCGTCATAGGAAGTTCTACAGAGCCCGCCCTTTTTCATGTTGGATGTAGGGCTAGCCTCCTGTAGGTCTTCATTATCTCTGTGATCTGACCATCCTGTGGATCCTAGGACTAATTATGTGCGTCAACAAAACCTCGAAAGAGCATCCCAGGCCTTTTACGAGCACACGGCTCAAACTATCGGATCAACCAGTATCTTTTACATGTGACCTTTACAAAACCTTAAAAGAGTGTCTTGCTCAACAAGAAATCTAAAGAGCATCCGAGGAATTTTACATGCCTATCACAACCTGTTCGAACCTCTAGGACTGATTACATGTAATATCCACAAAACATTAAAATGGTGTCTTTCCCAACAAGAACCCTAAATACCATCTGAGGCCTTTTACGTGACTAGCACAACCTCTTCGGATCTCTAGGATGTATTACATGTGGTCCCCACAAAACCTTAAAAGGGTTTCTTTCCCAGCAAGAACCCTAAAGAGCATCTAAGGCCTTTCATGTGACTAGCATAACCTGCCCGGATCTCCAGTATGTATTACATGTGGTCTATCAAAACCTTAAAAGGGTGTCTTGCCCAGCAAGAACCCTAAAGAGCATCTGAGGCCTTTTACGTGAATAGCACAACCTATCTGGATCTCCAAGACGTATTATATGCTACCCTTGCACAACTTGTCCATGGCCACAGAGTACCATCCTGATACTCAAGATCAACCTGATCATCCTCGCACAAAGCATCATCCTGATGCTCATGATCATACTGATCATCATCATATAGTAAATCATCTTGATGCACATCATCATCGCATGATCATCCTGATCATCGTCACAGAATCATCCTGATGCATATCATCTGGAGCATCATCATGATGCTCGTCACATATGATCATCTTGATCATCGTCATAGCATCATCCTAATGCATGACATCTGGAGCATCGTCCTGATACTCATCACATATGATCATCCTGATCATCGTCATAACATCGTCCTGATGCATGTCATATGGAGCATTGTCCTGATGCATGTCATCTGGAGCATCATCTTGATACTTGTCATCATCATATAATCAAACTGATCATACAAAGCATCCACTTGATGCATATCATCACACATGATCCACCTAATCATGTAAAGCATCCACCTGATGCATATGATCATCCTGATCAACATCTTGTAGAACATCATCCAGAGCATCGTCCTGATGGTCATCACACAGCGCTTACATCAATAGCCATTGGAAGGACCCTCCTATCACCATGCTTGGAATGGATCCTGCAAATGTGTCCCATCACTTCTTCCTCGAAGTATCTTCTATCTGAAGAACACCAAGCCTCTCTCTGAAGTACTCAAACTTCACTCTGGCTAGTGGTTTAGTCAACACATCTGCAACCTGCTCATCCGTCGCAACATATAGGAGCTCCACTGCTCCTCTCTGCACCATATCCCTAATATAGTGATATTTGATCTCGATGTGCTTCAACCTGTCGTGGAACACCTGGTTCTCTGACAACTTCACACAACTCTGGTTGTCACAATAGATATTACAGGTAGCATCCAATGGGAGATCAAATAACTCAAACAGTAGCTTCCTAATCCATATTGCCTCACAACTAGCCGAACAAGCTGCGACATACTCTGCTTCGGCTGTACTCAGTGCTACGCAGGATTGCTTCCTGCTAAACCAAGATATCACACCTGATCCCATACTGAAGCAGCACCCTGAAGTGCTCTTCATATCTGCAACACTGCCTACCCAATCTGAATCAACATAACTTTTGATTCGCATCATACTTGAGCCCATAATCAATCATACCCTTCAAGTACCACAGAATATGCTTTACAACAACCAGGTGAACACCTCTAGGATCCATCAGGAACTGTCTCAATGTGTTCACCGCAAATAAAATACCTGGTATTGTGTTCATCAAGGACCCAATCATCTGATGATACACCATGACATCAACCAGCTCAGATGAAGCATCACACAGAAGCTCCAGGTTTAATGCCATAGGTGTGGCCATGGCCTTGCATTCCATCATCCCGAACCGCTTCAGGATCTCTACTGCATACTTCCCTTTTCCAAGGAAGATTCCATCTGTACTCTGCCACACCTCCATCCCTAGAAAGTAATGCATCATCCCCAAGTCCTTCATATTGAACCCAGCAGCAAGCTTCCTCTTCATGTCGGCAATCAACCTATCCTCACCTGTAACAAACAGGTCATCCACATACAATAGTAGTATCACTGGATTTCCTTCCTCAGCCTTGTAGTAAAGGTTGGAATCCTCCTTACTCTTGGTAAAGACCAAATTGGATAGAAAGTTGTCTATCCTCCCATACCAAGTCCTTTATATTTCTCTATGCTACCATCTGCAGCATGCTTGATCTTTATAGATCCACTTGGAAGTCACAACAGACTTCCCTTCAAGTCATGGGACCATATCCCAAACATCGTTCTTCATGATCGACTGGTATTCCTCGACCATGGCATTCTTCCATTACTGCATACCGAATCCTAGGAAATTCAGATTCTTCAATATCTTTAATAGATATTTTTATTGAACTTCGTTGCTGGAACAAATGTTGTAGTCCTTATTTTGTAGGTGATTGTACACGATCTTTCCTACAATTCAAATTCAATTTCATGATTAGAAACTTCTCATAGATTTCAGAACAAATTCTTACACATGAAGTTATATGTCATACAGTCATGCAATTATTTTAGCCAATGCTTCAATACAACATTTATCCATATCCCGTAACTTTCTAGATGCCTTCCATCTCTACCAGAACATTGTTAAGAGTGTGCACAACTCCCAACATGTCAGCAAAGAGGTTTCATTCTAGATAAGTAGCGATGGAATGTTGTACAGTACCATAGGCCACTTACCCATTACTTGCATATTAGTAGTATCTTGTTCATTAATGCAACTTTTCTAATATGCATAATATACATCCTAAATCTAGGAACATAAGTATATACATGACTGGACAACATCATTTAAGTAATCATATATATAGGAAATAACAATTCAAATACTTATGTTTGCTTGGTTGTTGGGTGGACTCCCTCTCGATCTTTGCTTCCTTGCAGGAACTATTGGAGTGTGCTCCCTCTTGATCTGTGCTTCCTCAATTATCTATATTTGAACTTATATCCATCCTGGACCACTATGCATGCTTAAGTGTGCACTAGTGTCATCATTGTGTCATCCTCAATATCTCATACATAATCATACATTCATTAGTATAATCTCAATACTATCAAAACATTATGATTCTGAATATGTATGGTCATGATCATTTCATACATAGGTAATTAGCGTTAGTATTCAAGCTTTCAGGGAAGACTTATTTCACTCATGCAAATTCTTATTTGACCATAGGACTCTTCTAGTTAGTCATATCATCAATCAAAGTAAGAGACATAATATGCATAGACCCTTGATTACTCAAACTTCTAACTTCAAGAATAATCATACAAAAGTATAAGATCCTAACACAAGGTAGGATTCTAACTTGATATAGGAAAAACATACCTGGAATATCATGTTAGCTAGTTATGTCTAACATACCCAAACAATGTCTTCTTGTTCTCTTCAATGAACTGTGCTAGTAACCTGCATAACTCATAAGTTAACCATTGTAGAACCAAAATATACATACCTCGTAAGTAGAGCTTCTATAATGGCTATGGATGATTCTTTGTCTTCATGTCACCATGGTCATATGTTCTTGATATAGAACTTGATTTGTCTGTATCTCTTGATGTACCTTTCATGTTAGCAGACAACATCAACCTCATACAACACCATAGTGCATTAGTACAATCATATAATCCTAATCAATGAATGACTTCTATCATTCACATGCATTCATACTTTTACTAGGGTGATAAGACAAGTCTAAGATTAATCAAGATTGTACTAAACTCAATAATATGAAGACAAACATATCATAAACTTAATCATGAATAGATTTCAACACATACCTGTATCTCCTCAAGTCATACCTATCAATATTTCTTGTAGTCTTCTTATGTAAGGCCTTAGCCTCATCTCCCTCTGGAATTGGAACTTCTTCACTTATGCAGGTGTCCAATTCATTCTCTTCTAGGATTAACCCAATCCACTTTGATTTGCTGAAACTGGATCTAGAGATGGATTACGGTTTGTCAGAGAAACCCTAAAAATTCAAACTTTGAATTTAAAACTTCTGATTGGATGCAAAGATGTGCCTTGTTGAGCTGATCAAGCTGGTATACTTCAATTTTGAAAACTGCAAAATTTGACCCTTCAAAATTGCCTTTCAAACTTCCAAATCTTCTAGACAGGATCCCGATATAGGGTTTGATAAAGCCCGGTCTTCTACCCATCCAAAAATTTCGATCTTTTGTTCTAAGCTTCGATTTTTTTGAGGAGCTTCCAGCCGTGGTCACAGATTTAAAAAATTCCAACTTTTGCAGAAGCCCTAATTTTCCATCTTTCCGATCAAAATCCCGAACTAGGGTTTGATCAATCCCAACCTTCTTCCCAACCAAAAACTTTGATCTTGGTCTCTAAATTTTGATTTTTATGAGGAGCATTCAGCCATGGACTCCGATTCCAAAAATTTCAACTTTCTCTGAAGCCCTAAATTCCCGCAGCAGTGACAAGCCAAGAATGAAGGTGCTCAGAATCCAATTCTATTTTGACAGAAATATGCACCTGATTGTTTCTAGTGCATCTCTGAAATTACGAATCCATGGGATTTGAAACTTTGGACTGTGGTATCCTGACCTGTCATATTTCCAACCCCACAGTTCTGACCTCAATTGGATTCTCCGAGAGAGATTTATTACAAGTGTCTCAACATGACATGTTTATGGGATAAAATAGGAGAGCAAACTTGTACGGAGTGCCACGTGTCACTGGTTCACCTTCGACCTCTAAAAAGCGGACCTGTGAACATAAATTCCGTGCCCTACCTGTCACTTTTGACTAAATTTCATTTGGAGCTTCCGATCCCACGTTGTGACCTTTTTTCCTAGGTCACCTGTTTATGAATGAGATATGGAAGAGGCCGAAACCCTATATTGTACTGATCATAAAATAAAAAGTACAATGATCTAGATGTTGTGCTTCGGACACAAGGTACATGGGGATGTTAAATTCGACCAGTAAAATTTTTAGAATCTGACCCTTCGCCAAAATGGATTTATAGAGAAAGTTCCACGATGACGGTTTTTTTCTATATCAAGCCCTAGATTCCAAATTGTCGCAAGTGCAACAAGTCTCATAAATGCCATACCATGCCTTCCTTCAGGCTAGCTCTGATACCATGTTATATTTTCATCATTTAATTCAATAAATATAGGATCTTAACCTGAACAAATAACATGTACAACATATCAAGCATAAGAGACAAGAGACAAGAGACACAAAACATTTCACCGGGGAAAACCAAGAAGGTGAAAAACCCCGCAACTTCCTCAGAGATAGAATAAGCATCAATACAAGGATCACCATGATCAAACCCAAGAGATAGATATCTTCAGCAGCATTCTCCTCCTCCACTTTTGCGACCCTCCTCTTCTCTCACTAATGCGAAGTGAGTGAATAATAGAATGTGTCAAATGAGAGAGTCACACTCTCTATTTATACTTTTACTTTCACTTGACCTTTACTCAACTAGGTCGGCCCCAACTTAACAACTTAACATAAACTGACTCTGGGCCGACCCCACTAGGCTAGTCTAATAACCCTTTGAACCACACAAATCATACACGGCTGACCCCAACAAGGTGGTCTAATAACCCATCAAATATAAGTTGTGACACTTACAATAATACTTGCAAATACAAATGACGACACTTCCAATCGGAGGAATAATACATCTTCGTTGGGGATAAAATAAAGTACAAATGTAGTACATAGAAGAATATCTTCCAAAGTTACAAATACATCAACATAACGTCCTTCCTCTCAAATGTAACTGGGCCTCCCAAAAGCACAATTGATGGTGATAATGGTATCCACTCACCAATCAACTAGTGGAGGTAACAAAGAGCTAGTTCTACCTGCGATGGGGCCAATTTCCAATCAAGAAGAATTGGAAACACCTCCCAAAGGCAATATCTAACTTCAAGATTCAATTGCACTCACAATTTCTCCTTGGTTATATCCTAATTTGGGCCACTAAGATACCTTGTGTTAAGTGTGGATCAGTGGTTCAAACTGCACGGTATAGTGTCATCTCCCTAAAACAAACTGAGTGGCTTGTAGGGGAGAGCAGGGAAGCTATACCTCGGTGTTCACCTCATTGGTCATGGCGCACTTCTGATCCGAGTTTTCTTTTAACACTTGCTTATAGTAGGATTTTTTAAGTACCCTATGAGACAACAATGCTATGTTTTAAAATATTGATAATGAAACTAGATTGGTGGGAATTAATGGATGCCTAGCCCAATCAATCCTACCTAATAAAATATTGTTTTGTGAAATCCTGTGGAGTATTCTAGATGGTGAAGACAATTAAAATGTTGATTTTAAAGGGTTTTGAGTGTTCACTTATGGAGTGTAAGAGAGGTATTTCACAATCCCTACCTTTATGATTCACCAAGATCATATGAAGTGCGAGGTGAAGAGCATACATGGATCGGAAGATTCTTTAGGTCTCTTAGTGTGTGCTAGTGGTGCAAACACATGTGATGAAAGCAAATTGATATCAACAAATTAACTAGAAGAGCATATCAAGTAATACATACTTTTAACTCTAAAAGAAGCTAATGATGATTTTCAAATCAAATATGCTAACTAAGTGTGCAATGGAGGTATTTCACACTTGTCACCATTTTCTAATTCATCAAGCTCATATGAAGTGCGAGGTGAAGAGCATACTTCAAGAGACAAGGGTCTTTAGATCCTTTCTTGTGTGCAAAAAGTGTATTCTACATTAGCAATACTACTAAAAACATGTCGATCGGTACATAAACAAGAATTGTTCTTAAATACTAGTGACAACAATGGGGCCCATTGAAAGCCTCAAAGTTATTTACGTAGGTAAGTTTCAAGAGAGATCAACCCTTTACTTCCTAATATTTGTCTAGGTGAACTAATTATTAAAAAAAAGGTAATTATGCAAATTAGCCTTAATTTAAGTTCACTAGTAAGCAGTATTTGGACTGCCAAACTAAGTTATGCAGATAAAAAGAAAATAACAACATTAGCATGGCCAAACCACACTCTATCGCGCGAACAATGCGGGTTAATATAAAACAAATGCGCGTATAGCGCGACTGTTACACTAAGAGGTCGTGTGGATCAAATTTACGGGGTGGCACGGGTCTTCAACTGATTACCTGCATGGTCCGTGCGACTGTGAGAGTTGTTTCTGCGCTGGTAGCACACTAGAGAGGCCGAGATCTGCACTACTATGTAAAAATAAATTGGGGCCAAATTCTGGAAACAAAAGGTGGAATACCTTATCTCCTGTAAGTGACAAATACCCAGAATTAATTACTTATCATAAAACAACCTATTTTAAATAGAAATGAACAATAATAAGTATGGTCGCCATTATAAATGTTGTGGAAAAAATTGCACAAGTGCACTCTTCCACTTGATAAGGGGATAATCCTTGTAGGCTATAGCAAGGCCTCAGTCCTTGGAGCCCCTTTTGTTTGTGGTTGGTATTCCTCCAAGTGATACTGCAAGAGATTGTTAGTGTAGTTCACATTCAAACATAGAAATATTGATAACAACTAAATGAAAGAGATGACGGGAGAATGCAAACTCTAACAAAAACCAAATATATGATAAACCACTCTTGTATTTCCTAATGGAATAGTTGCACAACACCTAGGAGGTGTGGGATTCAAGGGAATCCAACAATATCCCTTAGGGAGGCCTTTCTTGTCCAAACTAAATGCTAAGTAGATGGTAGAACAATGGAGAGAAACAATTTCCCCTAGGTTGAAGGTGGAAAGGGAGCTTGGGAATGCTTACAATGGGAGGAAATGGTGGGTTATGAGGAAGCTCCAACTCAAATCTAGAAGCATAACCTTACTTTCATTTCTCTCTATAAAATGCATGCCAATGGCTTCCTTTTATAGGCCAAGAGGTGTCCAAGAAACAACTAGATCGAAATGTGAACTCTCCTCCTTCATGAACTAGTTCCAAGGTACACAAGGGGGGATGATTAATGCCACCAAGTGTGGGAGGAGACGAATTCAGATCTTTGAGTAGGATGGAGTCTTCAATGCACTGCTGGGAGTCAGTGGTCCCACCCTTTTGACAGTAGAACACATATCAAAGGAAAATCCGTGCAAGTGTAGCACTGCCACTGTTCATATAACATGCGCTATAGTGCAGGTCAATTGTGTATTACCCGTGGTACCCTTTTTTTATTGTTCCTCAGAACTTATGGACTCATGTTGTGTTTTGGATATGTTGAGGATGCCAGTGGTGAGATGCATTCTTTATGTTGATGACCCCTTATTGGATGAATCGCTGAAATGTCGCATGTGAGCGATTTTTAGGTGTTAACAAATGGGATGACCAAGTACAATGATATTTAGAGGCACTATAAATGGCACTCACATGTGCCCCTTTGACTTCTCCTCCTAAATTCGACAAGCATTTTAGCCTTTATGTATTAACATCCCCATTGAAATCGTTGAGGTCTTAGTTTAGACATCCAAGGATCATTCTGAACATGTCATCTACTACATTAGCAGAACACTATCCACACCACCTTTAAATTACATCCATGACAAGAAGGTTGCCTTGGATGTGGTCTTCTCAACTCAAAAACTTTGCCACTACATCTTCTTGCACATGACTAAGGTCATTGCAAATTTGAAACCAATGCGGTATATACTAACTAGCTAGTGTCTTATCAATGGTAAGATTTCTCACTAGGCCATTATTTTATAGTAATTTGATCCTAAATTTATGACTCCCAAAATAAATAAGGATTTATCCATCATCGAATTCATCACTAACCTACCAGTACATGCAATATCCCCCCCTCTAGATGAGTAGTTTCCTAACAAGTACCTCTTTGACCTCTCCACCAAAGACCCATGGTACATCAATATTATCAATTATCTCCGCACACATAAATATAGCTCTCAAATATCACATGGATATTTTCATCTCATATTCCACCAAGCCTCTTATTATAAACTTATTAGATACATTCTCTATTGATGAGGGACTAAAGCCATTTTGCGATGGTGCTTATCTCATGATGAGGCTAAGTGAATCCTTAATTAATTTCATAGTGGTGTTCATTTATCTAGAATGGCCATCACCCAAAAAAAAATATTATGCCATCTACTTGTTTCCTTCACTCTTCAATGATTATATTCAAGCTATCAAATGATGTGAAAAATACCAAATCTTCTCCCACAGAAAATGAGCCCTTCCAACTTCACTACATCTCGTTATCACTAGCTGACCCTTCTATAAATGAGGGATTGAATTCATGGAATGCAAGTCATCATATACTAGTGGCCATAACTATATCATCATCAATGTTGATTACTTTACCAAATGGGTTGAGGTAATCCCCATCTTCAACAACACCAATGCCACTGCAACATGGTTTTTCTTCAACCACATAATTTCATGTTTTGTCATTCCCTACAAGAACTTAGTCACTGACAATGAAAATCATTTCTAAAATGATATTTTCCAAGAGTTATTCATCTTGTTAGGATTTATAGATGAATTTTCCACCCCCTATTATCCACAAACAAATGGTCAGTTTGAGGCTACAAATAAAGTCCTCAAAAGCATGCTTCAACAAAAAATTACCAAGAACAATACTAACTAGCATCACATGTTATTCTCAACACTTTAGACCTACAAAACATATGTTAATATTGTGAAAAATTTTACTCCCTTTCACCATGTATACGACATTGAGGTAGTATTGCCCATTGAATGAGAGATTCCCACCCTTCAAGTCGGCGTCTAACTACTCCCTAACACTCCATCATTAGAGCAACATTTTCTCATCTTGGAGAATCTTGACGAGGAGTATGACACATCATTACAACAACAAAAAGGCCATGGAGAAACATTCCAAATCCCACTACAAACAATAAGTGTTCCTTCATGCCTTTAGAAAAGGCGATCTCATCCTCATTTTCTATGCTAAGAAATACACCAAACCAGGTCTTGGTATGTTTGTCACCCTTTGGGGAGGCATATACATCATCAAACAATGCCTCCCCGGAGGTGCTTATGTGCTCGATTTCCTAGAAGGGGGTTGGTATCCATGATATCCTATTCAACAGGTTGTACTTGAATAAGTTATATCCCTAACCCACATATCCATTTCTCTGAGGTAGTATTACCTATTGAATGAGAGATTCCCACCCTTCAAATCGATATCTAACTACTCCCTAACAGTCCATTATTAGAGCAGTGTTTTCTCATATTGGAGCATCTTGATGAGGAGTATAACACATCATTACAACAACAAAAAGACCGTGAAGAAACATTCCAAAGTCCACTAGAAACAACAAGTTCACCTTCACGCCTTTATCAAAGGCGATCTCATCCTCATTTTCTATGCTAAGAAAGACACCAAACCAGGTCTTGGTAAGTTTGTCACCCTTAGGGGAGGCCTATACATCATCAAAAAATGCCTCCCTAAAGGTGCTTATGTGCTCGATTTCCTAGAAGGAGGTTGGTCTCCATGATATCCTAGTCAACATGTTGTACTTGAGGAAGTTCTATCCCTAACCCACATATCCACTTCTTGAACACAATGTAGATAAAACCATTTTTTTCCTCCTTTTTAAACAAACTTTGTGACTTTTTATGAAACCCTTTCGTGTTCCTTTACATGTGACTTCAAATATTAATGACTATGTTGCTTCACCAATGGCACAAGTCATTGGTTAAATAATCTCGCATATACTTGGGTTATTTATACCCCGAGGCATATGATTTTCCACATTGGCAGATTATGCCTCGAATCAACCACCAACAACCAAGCAAAGTATGATTCCATCATTGGATTATTGGTTTATGTATTCCACTTCCACATTTTTCATCTTCATGTCTATCTATATTCTCAAATTATTTTCGTGCAATTCAATAACATCTTTTGTGTTTGTGATCCATGCCTCTTCCTAAATTTCTTACAAGTTAAACTCTTGGCTCAACAATTTGAAACCATCACATTCATCCATGTCCCTAGGATTTCTAATGCATTTATAGACCACATGAAAATCAAGTTTTGGATTGAAATTTATTACATTAAGAAAATACATATCACGTCATAAAGAAAATAATGGTTGTGTTATACCATTTATTATGTTATATCCATCAACATACAAGAATAAAATCAAAGCACATCAACTCATCATCAAAACCACGCTACATATCACAAGTTATGAAACCTTAGAATATATATATATATATATATATATATATATATATATATATATATATATATGTATGTATGTATGTATGTATGTATGTATGTATGTATGTATGTATATGTATGTATATATAGATATATAGATATATATATATATATATATATATATAAAGAAAATACATATCACATCACAAAAAGAAAATAATGTTTTTGTTATACCATTTATTATGTTATGTCCATCAACATACAAGAATAAAATCAAATCACATAAACCCATCATCAAAACCACACCACATATCACAAGTTATGAAACCTTAGAAAATGTCTATCTATATATATATATATATATATATATATGTGTGTGTGTGTGTGTGTGTACATATACATAGTATGCCTCATAAGATGCATAAACAAATCACCTAATGGGGATACATTTAAAACTACTTGCCATAGGCTACAAAGAACATATACAAAAATATGGGCTCACAACCCATACATATCTACATATCCTCCCCCCGATGAAGGAGGGGGAGGGGGCATCAAGGCTAACTAGGTGACTACTTGAGGCGGTGGCATGTTTGTTTCTCTATGGGCCGATGGGGCAATTGTTAGTGGTGGTGGTGGTGGTGGTGGTGGTGATGTTGATGTTGCTATTGTTGGTGGTGCATTCGTTGTTGCTACATTATCTTGATGAATTTTTCCATCTATGACCGCCCACCTTAGAAGGTATGTCTATCCTATATGGACTCCCTCCAGAGCATGTATACATGTGACCACTATCCAATCATCCAAATCGGCCAAACCTTAATTGTCTATGCCCTTAAGAAGCACTGTAAATCGTCACTGTAGCTTTACATAGATAGAACTTGGGTCTCCCCATGCTGGGCCATCCCCACCTACAAATCCTCTATCATTTGACTCTCCACCACTTAGAAAGGCCTCATCTTAATGATGTTGGTATTTTCGAGCTCCTCATGCCTCAAATCTTGTTGGTGACTCTGTTGCAGATGGTGGAGGCACTAGTCCCATATATGCACCCAAGAAATAAAATAACATCCATTAGTATATCATATATATATCATAGACAAAGTAGTTATATAATTCAAACCAAATTGAAAATGACGTATGATAAGGATACTTGTCAATGGGTTCCCACCCATCATTAGAAAGTTGTCAGGCGAGATATAGACCACTCTTGAAATCCATCACATGCTAGGGATAGCACTCCATTGGAACTACCAACTACTGTCATATTTCTAAGTAATTTGATGTGAACACCTATCCCAACTACCCCCCTCTAGTTTGAGGCATCATCGTACCTCAAAATACCATTTAGGGATCCCTAGGTACCCGAGACAACACTACCGTTGGTAGTCTAAGTGAGGGAAACCAAACTAAAATCAAGGGAAAGATCCATAATAGAACTATACCTTTCCCTCCATGCACATTTCAATAGTTGGTCCCACATGTTAACCAACAACATGTGGATCTAGGCTATGTCAATGTCGGCTAAAACCTTCTCCACCAATAGAATTTGTCCCTCAGAGATTCAATGACTTGTTGTATCCCCTAACACCTAGATCCCCATGGTAGCCACTTCGCACACTATGAAGTCCTTGATTGCAGTAATCACGATGGCTCCATCCTTCTCCACCGTAGGGACTCTCCTATAGTACTAGTCGATCAACCGATCCATTCTCCTCTGTCCACTCAAGGATGGGTGGGAATCCTCCCGAATAGGAAACCCAATCAAAAATTAAATGTCAAAACGATCGAGAGGCCCCCCTCATCACCCACCAAGAAGCAACCCAGCTAGTCACTCCAAATATCATTAAACTCTTGTAAGAGATTGTCGTTCAATAGCAGAATAGGGAAGTCCTAGAACTTCAACAACTCTACATCACATAGGCATTATCGAATGTTTGAGTGACCTTCCACCTCTAGTCACAAGGTGTTGAAATGGTGATCATGCCACTCAATCACCATATCAAAATGTGTAATATGCATGATAAACCAAGTAAAAAAGGTGTCAATACCTCAACATAGCTTATCAATCTACAACATTATGCCATAGTTTGTTTCTCAAATAGTTGTGCAGGTCACCAAAATCATGGACCGCAAGGTTATCTCACATAGGGACCAAATGCCTCAACCCCCACCATAGTGCGGGTGTCAACCACCACAACTACCAAATCGCACTACCAAAAACATTCGGCATAGGAGATGTGCACCTCGATTACACGACTATATGATCGTTCATATAAAAATTCACATGTCGTAAGTATATAGTGCTCAAAATCAACATCTCACATCGAGTGTGATTGTTGAGGGAATTTCCACACTATTTCACATGGAAATTCATTTGAAACTCATGCAACCTAGTGGAAACCCTTTTCGGATTCCCTACAGTTCATTGGGGTCCCTAAGCTAATAACTAATATGCTAAAAATGAAAA
Source organism: Larix kaempferi (assembly GCA_027924585.1). Taxonomy (NCBI): domain Eukaryota; kingdom Viridiplantae; phylum Streptophyta; class Pinopsida; order Pinales; family Pinaceae; genus Larix; species Larix kaempferi. Next base: position 4,869,051 of record BSBM01000290.1, on the reverse strand, counting down.
GTGGTATCTGAGGACTAAGATGGATCTCCTGGAATCAAAATCCATTGGTGCAATCTCCCAAAATAAATGTGAAAATATTTAGGGAATCTAACCACAAACGATACAATTAATTTCAAAATGTGGGTTTCACGCCTATTTATATCCAGAAAGCTAAATATTCCATTGGCTCGTTATGGACTGATATAGCTTCATTTGATGTACCGTTAGCACTGCTGCAATCATGATCACACACTCTTCATCATGGTTCCATTTGTTTTATTCTCCCCAAAACTTCATTTGGACCCTACTTTTCAACAATCTCCTTAGGTACATTCACCCATTGTTGATTTCGTTTGCACCATTGGATTTCTTATCATGAGCACTACTATTCCAAGTTATTTATTTTTACAGGTTCTTTTTCAACCACAAATCCACATCCACCTTAACAGGTATATCTACTCAATATTTCATATAAGTTTTGTATTCCCTCCATGTACATTGAGTATATCCAACTATCATGTTCATATCCATAAGGTTCTTCTCTCCCAGCAATACACAACATAGACTTCACTTCAACATGTCTTTGTAAGGCAGTAGCATTCTACCATCATGGGTGTATGATCCAATATTACAACCTCTTGTATCACAACACCCATGCCACATCACCCTAAGACCGAAGAGTCCAACAACCCACTATCTCACCAAGAATGACACATAATGGTTTCTTGACGCATATTACTGGCCACACACATTGCATCCTCGAGCACTTTAGGGTTACAATTTAATGGCCACTCATCCCCTCCATGTTCAGTAGACCATTTATTGCCCCCCTCCATCTCATCAACCTCCAAGAAGACTCATGATGGGTCCCTTCCCTCTAATTAAAAAATTATTTTTGCCTCATCATCCCCACAAGGATGCTTTGCATACTCTTTAATCATCAGGAACCCATCTTCTCGTTTGTAAAAACTATTCTTATTATTTCATTCATTTATAAAAATAAAATTCTCGACACAACAAAAAATGAGGGAATATTTTAGTACCATTATTCTTGTTTCTAATAGTAGCACCCCTAGTCACCCTTAATCAAAGTATTTGTAACATGTCACTTACCAACACCTTCACCCTGCCACATGAGTATCTTACTCATCTCATTCTGACATCACCATATGATACCTAGTGTACATTCTATTCATTCCATTGGACCCATTATCCCCTAGTTAAAATTTGCACAATTGTTTGAATAATGTTTCCTAGTGTGAACCACCTCTCTTACCCCAATCAAGAGAAGTCGTGAGCCTCACACTTACCATGTTGTCTCATCCTATTTTTTCACCACCCTAATCAATTACAATATTGTATTGGTCTCATCAACAAGATCCTCATATTGTAATTTTCCTTATCTCTCATCGACTTCAACACAATATATTCTAAGATTTACGATGACAGTGGTTGTACCTTGGTTACCCCTCCCGTCAATAAAGTGTTAAGAAAAAACTAAGGAGAGAGTCATCAGAGATCTTTGCCTTAGCCATCCCCTATGCTTGACATCAACTCTTTTATATCATCAAGAGGAGTCATGCATTTTAGCGTTTACAACATTCCCAGTCATGTTTGAAGACATCTATATCTAACATTGTGGATTTTCCTCCCAACACCTTCATCAATATTCAAATTCCCCACCCATGTGGGATAGTTTGAGATCATGCAAACTTCACCCCCTCAAGCCTCATTTATATCACATCAGGATACCAACCACATATACTTAAGTTGGGGATTGTATCCATCTTCGACCTTTCTGCAATAATTCACACAGTTGACCCCTAGGTCTCCTCTCTCTGTAATTTACTTAGACAAAATTTCATGAGCATAGGGATTCGTATCTCATTTGTATAATATCATTCGTTACATCACACCTTTCAGGTTGTTACTTCACAAACCATCACCACCACTCCCTCATAGGTTGTCATGTGTTCCCAACAATTTATCTCTTACTCCCACATGTACAGAGTATCAACACGAAGGAAAGAAATGATGATGTATTTTGGCTATTGAGGTCCCTGCTAACCTCATACATCATGGGGCATCTGTTATCACTTGATTTTCACACACCTGCGGCATTTCAATATTCATTATTGAAATACATCATCAACATACTACTTGCAGCTTGCAAGGCTTCCATTTTACCAAAAATCAACATGTGAAATAAAGTTGTTTTGGCACAGTTAAAATTTGTTGGCCCACATGACTTCATGCAAAGGGATCACGTACAACATTGCACGGAATCCTTCGAAACCCACATGATTGTGTATACATGTGAACTAATAAATTATACAACACATCCAAGGATCCTCAAGTACATTTTGAGAGCCAAAGAGGTTCAAACTAGATTCTATCATGTACTGGGGCATTCAATAGCTCCTATCTTTGTACTTGGAAGCCACTTCATGAAGAAGAGCATTCACATTTTAAACTAGCTCTTTCAAGACCTTCAAATTGGCTATAAGTAAACCATGTGCATGCATTCCATAATAGAATTCTAGAGGCCCAAAGTTATGCTACAAGAATTTTCTAGAAAGACAATTCTTCCATACACATTCTTACCATCCATTGGCATCTCAAGCTCCCTTGACTTCTTCCTCAAGAATAAATTTTTTTCCCTCACCAATCCAAGTTAGTTAGTGATCAATTCAAAGGACCCTCCCAAGGGAGTGTTGGATGCCTCTTGGAAGCTATATTCCTCAAGGTGATACTATTGTCTTCAAAGATTTTCCATTGGGAAATAAACATTTAGTTGAAGCCCGTCCCTTTATTGTATTTTTCATGTCATTTTTATAAGTTTAATCTTAGAAGTAGCTCTTGTATGTGTTGTTATTCATTCCACAACTTCACCATCTTTGTATTGGTCATACTAACCCACTCATGTATTGTTTCCTTAGTTGCAGACTACGAGGAAAGTAGATTTAGCTCTCCATCTATTTTTATGTCCAACAAATAAGAGAAGTGTTTTTGTTGTTTTTGCAGTAATATCAGTATGTAATGGAAAGACAAGTTGTTGATGTTTCTATCTAAGGCACTTTTTATCAGGTATTAGAAGACTATATAAGCATCCTTGCTTTAGAATTTAATCGGATAAATTTGTCTTTTAAAAGAGGGAGAAAGACCTAATTCTCTGAGTGTCCAATAACATATTAATATGTATATTTTGATCATTAACTAACAACATGTACCACTAACAACATCCTTTCTAAGTCAATTCAACTATAATTTGACTAGTATCCTCCCTTATTATGATAAAACCAAGCCCCTTTCTATTATAAAGGTGGATAAAATTTATAAAATCTTATATAGACAAAATCAACCCATTTTCCCAACCTACATTTAGAATATAAAAATTAAAATAAAGAGTATTATAAAAACTCATTACAATTTTAATAAACTTTAATGATAATCTAATTAAAAAAATATTCCTAGTAAAAACTTTAAAATAACAACTTCTTATTAAATCCTAAATGGGCCACTTATGCATGAAGTTGAATGGGTGGGATAAAACCCCACAAGCTCCATGGTTGAGACGATTGGGTCAAATACCCTTTAGGCTTTCATGGTTTCCTTTCACTAAAGAGTAGGGTCTATACACACACTCGTTGATAATCGCCATCTCCCATTACCCTTTAGGCTTTCATGGTTTCCTTTCACTAAAGAGTAGGGTCTATACACACACTCGTTGATAATCGCCATCTCCCATTACTCACTTGGAGAATGAACAATAATGGTTGGAAGGTGGCAGATCAAATAATTAGATTACTTGTCTCATAGGTATGTTGCTTAAATAACATTTGCCAATTGTTAAAAAAGTTAAGAGATCATCGAATATAAATAATTTTATTATTATTATGTCCATACGAGTACACATATAGTGCCCTCATGGTTAAATTAGTTCATCCATACGTGTTTAATTGATATCAAATCTGGGCTTGTAAATGCTTTTCATTCGCTGGTGAATTGAAATCTGACCTTTGGTGGCTTTTGTTATTATTATTATTATCGAAAAGTTTTAATTCAAAATATTTACTTAATAATAATCACTTTAATTTTGACAGTTAAATTTTTTTTTATTTTTCTTTTTTATTTGATAAATATCAATTTATCTTTAGGAATGTGAAGGTTTTTGGTTGAAAAAATTATTCATTATATGGATTTCAGACGAGAAATCTATAATTCTCTTTAGAATATGAGATATAGAACTTAAGGTAGAATATGAGATATAGAACTTAAGGATATGTAGTTATTAGATATATAGTTTTTCATTAGCTCAATGGGTATATTGATGTTTATATTTAATATTCTATATAATGACAAGAATATGACCAAATTTAGTTGAAGAATGGTAAGGAATTAGAAAAATAGTAAACATTTACAAAACTTTTAAGAAAAACAAGTTTGAGAAGTTCAAAACAATGTTTGTCCTAAAAAAAATGACTTTTGAGGAGTGGAATGTTATAAATATTAATGAAAAAACTATGTTTACATAAGTAAGTCAAGCATGCGGCAAGCCCAAGGGGTTAGTTCAATCTGTTGTTACCAATGTTGTTGGGCATTTGGCTAGTTCTATGCCAACGGGTGCCAAGTTTGAATCCATATGGATTAGGGACAATACTCTACGATAACAAGTTTACGAAAGATTCCATCCACAAATATGGAGAAGCATCACTTAATTTCTCCATGAGATTTCCTTTCGAAAAAAATCAAACATACAATTATATATAATTAGATGTAAGTATCGTTTGATGTAGACATACATCAAATAACCACATGAAAAAATGATATTAGTTAGGATATGTACTTTTCCACATCATCGTATTCAAAATCAAATATGTTATGTTAACAAGGATTAAACCAATGGCATATTTAGGATATCATCTTCTTAATTCGTTATTTAAGTCAAAGTTGAGAACCCAATTCCAAGGAGTGAACATAAATATCCCCTAATTGTGAATGTTGATGAAGGACCATGCCAGAGTAGATCATCACATTTTTGTATATGTATAATGCATGATTTATCCTCATTAAAATTAATGAGAGCATTAAAGGGAATTCGTGTTTTAGGCTTTTAGGAACTATACTTTTGTTGTAAAAGGAATTAACATATTAAAGAAAGATTGTAATGTGTGATTTTAATGAAGAGAAAACAAAAGCATTAATGAAGAGAAAACAAAAGCATTGTGAGTCAATGAGTTGTGAATTGTATCGAGAGGGCTTTTGGATGTATAGTTTGAAGTTGTAGTTTTTTTTGTTAATAAAGATGATATTTATGTTTAGTTCAATTTTGAGTTGTTAGCAGTGATCAAATTTGAAGGATTGACTCTAATTTCAATTTGAATGACATATATTCAACTAATCCTTCAACGATGAAAGGTTATATAAATAATTTTTCTATTGACACGTGTGAATTAAGTAAATCCTTCATTAAAAATAATTATGAAAATAAAATATTGTTGTTCCAAATCTTTACAATCTCAAAAAAGTAAACACTGACTATATAAAAAAATTAAAATTTTAATAAAATTTAATAAATAAAGAAAAAATTATTTCTAAATCATTATCCACCAAATTTATTTTTGTAAATTTTACATACTCCCCAAAACGAGATGGAAAAAGCTAGGATATGGACCGAAATGGAAATGTGAACCTGTCAGGAATTGGCTCGTTAAGATTAGCTAGTGATAGGAATGAAATCACATGGGCTCACACTACTGTATGAATGCGTTAATGGAAGAAGGATTGAACAAGGTCATATTTCTAAGGTATTTTATTATGTTGGGGCCAAACTAAGGGAATATTTTAAAAAAATGGAATTCTAACTGAATAGAGATGCGAGTAGTAAGGACAATCTATTCCATTTACCATGTGAATTTTTATAATGTTAAATTCGTATGAAGTTGAATGATGTATTTTTTGTATCTCTATGAATTGAACTAATTGTCAGACCCACCAACATATTTAGTTTTCACTTGTGAGCAACACCCATAAATTTAATTTTTTTAAATGATTTTACAAACAAAAACTGTATACATCATATTATACTACTCATTATTTTGTATTTTGGTCAAATTTGTGATTCAGTAATATATCATTTTTCATACGAAAATAACTTGCTACATAAAATGCCATTATAGAAAATAGTTGCCCGTCATTAATATGTAATACATTCCATAAGAAGTTCAACTTACAAAATCAAAATTCTTGGGGTTTCGGGGGATAGAAACCCTAACAGTAGTCTACATTACATCTAGGCAACTGCCACAGGTCCCACCTCAGGATGGATCTAACGGATCTGGTGGAATACGAGGTGGAGGAATCCACGGGGATGCTTTTATCTCGCAATAGGATTTCTCACACAATGAGCTCTAAAATATCAAGACACAATAAATTCTTAATCATTGTCTCTTAAGGGATTATCGATATAGATCAACTCCATCTCCAACCATCTTGTCATTCCCGGTTGGATCGCTTACTCCATTTCTTGTAGGCCTCTTCATTTACAGAATTGGAGCCATAATCCCACGATATCATTCCCCGGATAGATCACAGGATCCCTCCATTGAACCCATCATCATTATCTATAGTGGATCCATATTCCTCATATATCTTCTGCGATAGCTCGATATTGGCTCGTGGGAAAGGTATGGAATTAGATCCTGAGGTTTATTTATCTCCACCGCCTTTATTCGATAGAACCTCAATCATCTTTCCATTTCCCTCTGATACGATCTAGCACCGAGAGGGAAGCCTTAAGCATTAAGCTTCCACGGCTCTCTTCTCCTCCATCCCGGACCTTATGCAATTGGAAATGGTTGGGTCTCCAGTATTTCTAGAATTGATCCTATTCGATAGGTTCCTTGGAATGGATATAATAGAGAGGGAGCCCTCCTTATCCACCCTCGATCATAGGCCCATCAATCAAGCCCTCATAATGCAATATCTCCCAGCCACAAGCTTGAGCAAGAGGAAGAATAAGAAAAAGTTCGACCTTATCAAGATTACCGTGGGTGAAGATGTTGTGGTCTCACAAATCGTGGATTATCTCGGCACCACTCTTCTGGGCCAGTTTTATGGTGTATGTCTAGTGGAGCCATATTTAAGAGGATGGATAGATGTTGAATATGTGACCCCTCTCTCCTACTCTCCAAATATTTTCATATTGGAAAGGGGTTGGCTAGGGTTTAAATTCCATAGAGAAGAAGATGTTGTCTCCATTCTAAATGGAAAGTGCGATTAGAGTTCGAACTAGATTTATTTAAAGCTATGGCATCCATGTTTCAATCCCCGTCATGAAATGTCTAAATATCTACTCATTTGGGTCAAGCTTCTAGGTCTTCCTGTGGAATTTTGGACTGATGAAGTTCTTACAACTATTGGAAACTCTCTAGGGAAAATGTTTCTTATTGACCCCTCCTATAAGTATTGAGCCTCTCGCTCAATTGCAAAAAAATTGACTTTACTAGATCTTAAAGGTGGAGTAGAAGAGTCCATTGAGCTCACCATTGGAGATATCTTGCATATTTAACAATTGGATTATTGCAACATTCCTTTTCGGTGTATTCATTTCCAACCATGGGGTCATCTTCTTAATTCTTTCACATTATATTTCAAATGAAAAATATGGAGAAAGGTGGAGGACAACTCAATGCAGATGGCAGGAGGAACCCCTAGGAAATCCTTAAACCTCTTGGGTTTCGATTCAGCAGTGGGAGGCAACTCATATGCCCTAAGTCCCATTCAAGCGACCCACTCTGAGGCCACAAAGGTCACTAAAAGGATTGAAATCGAAGAAGTGAGCGAAATTCAATGGATGGATGCTTCTACGATCAATATTGTATCACCTCCATTGGGAGATGCTTGCATCAAGAGATCCCTAAGATACAAGGAAGCTATGCTCTCATGTTCTCCCAGCCCTGCCGTCGATCTTGGCACTTCCCAAGTGAAGGAAATCCCTTGCCAACCCCCTAGGTTTTCAACTAAAAAATTCTACTAGATAAAAAGGTGGTACTTGGAAAACTTGACATTGGAGAGTAAACATGTGTTTTTGTCGAAGGAGAAGTGTCCAAATTCCTTCAAGGAAAAGAACCAAGGGAATAGAAGGAATGTCGTCCATATCCACGTGCACATGGAAAAGAAAGGTATGTCCCACCCTCTCTCCCTTTCCTACTCTGACTCCCCTTGTAGACATGAATTAGAAGAAACAAGGGAAGTGGTCCCATCTTTGGGGGATATGAAGGATAAAAATGGATCAAAGATGGATCTCCAAAATACAGATGTCGATATTGGACATCCTGTGTCAAATGAGGAGGGGAGGCAGGGCCATCTAGACCACAACTCAGCCACTTGTGACTAGGATTTATGCTCGAAACGAAAACTTAAAGTGAAGATGGCAAGGGATTCACGGGTTCTCTAATTGAATCCCACTTCGATCATTTCATAAGCGAGGTTGGGTAGGAAGTATTTCTTCAAGCATGCTCAATTCAAAGCAAACGAGGAAATTCATAGGGGCACCCAGTTGATACTCCTCAGGGCTCTTATAGAGCACAAGCTCATGTCCAGGGTTACCCCATGAAGATAATGGCCTTTAATATAAGGGCATTGGCCAGCTTCAACAAGCAACTAGCCTTTCATTATCTGATGGATAAAGAAAAAGTGGAAATAATCCCTTTACAGGAAACTATGTGTTCAAGTGAGGAATTTATTGAGAAGTTAAAATGCAAGTTCAAAGGATGGAAGTTCTGCAGATTAGATGCTAATGGAATCCTAGGAGGAATTCTGATGGGTTGGAACTCTCATAATTTTTTATTATTAAATAGCTATGCCATCCAAGGTGGTATGGAAATGACTCTTCAAGCTTCTATATATTCACCACCTTTTACCTCCCTAAACATTTATGGGCCCTATAATCAAAAGCAGGAATTTGGAAACATGTATTCGACTCTCTAGTTCTTTAGGATGGTAACATCATTATGGGAGAGGATATGAAATTCACTCTATCCAGTGTGAAGTGTGGGGCTCCTCCCCTAGAAATGACTCGGTCGTTGATTATATTCTCTAAAAAATGGACCTTCTAAACTTAATTGATCCATTCCCCCCACTTTCAAGCCAACGTGGAGGAATAATAGGTCTGGCAATGATTCCATTGCAAAGTGTCTTGATCATTTCATCATCTCGGAGGCCCTATATAATTCTTCCCAATTTTGCAGCACATGGGTATATCAAGGTGCTAGATTAGATCACCTTCTAGTTCTCCTCAATCTAGCTCATGGGACAGACAAACCCCCAACGCCCTTCAAATACAATCTAGTTTGTCCTAGGGAGGAGGAATTTGAGAATTTGGTATACATAATAGAAATCATTTGATCCCAATTTGGACTTGAGTCCAACTACTCAACTTGTGGAATTCCTAAAATCTCTCAAAAAGGAGGATTAGTCATGGGTAAGACGTCGTAAACTCAAGGAGTGAGACAAACTATTGGTAGAAATTGAAGGCTCCTTATAAACCCTTTTGAGTGACCCTTCCCAAGAACCTCTTCATCAAGAAACATTGGAAACAATTCGATCATTGGAGGAAAGAAAGACAAAGCTAATTCAACCGTCAAAAGTTAGGTCTAATTAATATTTTATAATAACCGTCAAAAGTTGGGTCTAATAATTTTTAACTAATATACCCATCCATATTTTAGATAATACATTATCAATATATAATACTAATAGTAATTAATATTACAACTAATACATAATAATATTATATTATAATTAATATTTTATAATAACCGTTAAAAGTTAGGTCCAATAACTTTTAACTAATATCATAATTAACATACCCATCAATCTTTTAGGTAATATTTGAGCATATAAATAGTAATTAATATTATAACTAGTATAATAATATTATATTATAATTAATATTTTATAATAACCATAAAAGTTAGGTCCAATAACCTTTAACTAATATCATAACTAATTTATCCATCCATCTTTTAGATAATACCTGGCCTATATAATAGTAATAGTAATTAATATTACAACTAATATATAATAATATTATATAATAACCGTCAAAATTGGGTCTAATAATTTTTAACTAATTTATCATAACTAATATACCCACCCATATTCTAGATAATACATGACCAATATATAATAGTAATAATAATTAATATATAATAATATTATATTAAAATTAATATTTTATAATAACCATCAAAATAATTAAATATAATAATAACTAATTTATCATAACTAATATACCCATCCATATTTTAGGTAATACATGACCCAATAACTTTTAAGTTAGCATTGTGTATTTAATTTAGTTTCCTTATTTTGAGTGAAAACACTACATTGAACTTCGTCCTCAAAAATTTATTTTAATATAAAAAATATATCTAAGGTAGCTTTGATAAAAGTGAAATAACCGTGGGCAACTTTGATAAAAGTGAAATAGTATAAAAAATTGCCTACATGGATTTTCTTACCATTTTCCTTAGGAGGCCCATTTTTCATCCAATTTTTCTCTAATTGATACGAGATCATCTCAAAAACTATTGTAGAACGACTCAAACCAATTTTTGCTAAGGTCATTAGCTAGAAGCAATTCGCTTTCCTAAAGGGTGGGAAAATTTATGATGCCATTAGGGAAACAAAAGAATGCATGCACAGTTTAAAGATTTAGAAACGATCCAGTATGATCATCAAGCCAGACCTAATGAAAGCATTTGATCAGGTAAGTTTTCTCTATCTAAGGTTGATTTTAATCCATATAGACTTTAGCCTACACAATGTTAGCTAGATTACGAGTTATATTACATCAATATCTTATGTCATCCTGGTAAATGGTTCTTCCTCCCCTTTCTTCACTCCCTCTCTAGGATTACATAAAGGTTGTCCCTTATCCCCATACCTCTTCCTGCTGGTGGCTAAAGTTCAAATATGTCTCCTTTTAGAAGCAAAATCCTCCCATAGTATCCAGGGGCTCACATTTGGAGCATGACTATCTATTTCCATTTTCTATTCGTAGATGACATATATAAGTTTTCTTCAAACTCCTATCAAAACCACTTGTGGCTTAAGTGAGGTTAGCATAAAGATGTCATGTCTTGGCTAAATCACTAGGGAATTGAGGAAGATGTCACTTTGCATAAAAGTGATAATATTTAAAATATTATTATTACATCTAAATTTAAGGAGAAGTTGTGGTGCAATAAAAACTTAGAGGATGTGACAAAGTATAGATACTACAAGGAGGTGATCAAACTTAATGTAGAATATCAAAAGTATCTATTTTTTTTAAAAGAAAATCAACATTGCTAAAATAAGGACAAACTCTGATGAGCTCGATAGTGAAACAAGGCATTGGACAATTCCTAAAACTTTGTCAAACGAAAGAATTTTTCATCTTTGTGAAACTAAGAGGGTTGAAGATGAAAATAATTTTCTCTTAGAATGTCTTACATACACCCATATTAGATAATCATCATCATCATCATCATATCACAATTTCAAAAAATTTACTACAATAATGGCCTTCCTAACCTTTTAATTCATCACAACTATGTTTATGAATGCTTATCTTAAAGCTTTTCAAACACCCATCATGATCATGATCATCGTCATAACACACTTTTGTTTATTAAAAAAATAATTATTGTTACTTTTCATGTAACCATTCTGATTGCACTGAGTAGCTAGGTGCTCTAGAAGCAAGTATGAGGGAGATGTTGTAATGTTACTACTTTATCAAAAATAAAAGTAATTTTAAATGAAAATTTACATCTTAAAAAAGTGAATCCCTCGTAATATTTGATAAATCTAGATTTAAAATAGATTTAATTTACCAAATCCAAATTTATTTTAATATTTTTAAATAAAATTTATTTTAAAAAAATATGTTCTTAAAGCATCTCCTTTATTTATTTTTATTTCTATAATTTTGTATACCAAAGGTACGGACCCCCATTTTCGAGGCCCTTCACAAACTGAATCGTAAACTTAGTAACATAATATAAACTCGATTCGATCTTATCATTGATAGAAACATAAAATAAATTTAATGATTGAAATTAGCAAATACAAAATGGAACAATAAACCTGTCAAACCGTAGGTCGATTCCGCTGTGCAAGGAGGAGTCGTCATCATCGTTAATCCAATCCAGCTTGTTCATTTCCATCCTCACCTTAAGTTGGATTCCACAAGTAAAGGCTCGTTTAATCATAGGCGAAGCAATCGTTAGCTTCGCCACCCAACCGTAGGCTTACACAATCAGTCACATAGCCACTCCCGAGCCTCTATCATGGATGGTAGGTCGAGCAAACCGTCAGCTGGTCATCCAAGCCTGAAGATGTCTCAACGGAATTGAACCTGGGTGGATGGAATGAAATCCATATATCCCCACCAACGGATCATCGTATCTTTGACTAAATTGTATTTTATGATTACAACTACTCTATACCCTATTTACTTGTTTATATTATATTTTTACTCCAAAATAGCTACTAAATTTTGAAATGAGTAGTATGGATGTGAAAATTAGTATATAGATTTGACTTTTGGCATGAATAAAATATCAACTTAAAGTTATGTGACCTATCTCTATCTCTATTGACCAACATAGATCCATCTTAAACCTAGATCTATAAGGGATCCAATATTTTGATGTGTCAACTTTTTTTATCTTAAAGTTTTTACACGCTAGGAAAAAAAATTATATATGAGGACATGAATTTTTTTAATTACTTTTTTTCATTTTTAATAACATAACCTTAACCTTATGTTATGTTACTAATTTATTTTTTGGTATAGCAAACATAATTTTATTTTTTACATTTAATATTTTTTTATTAATGCATAATGCATATTGATTTTTTTTTAACTTTTTTTTTATATATTATGTTAAAAATGTTAGGAATACAAAAATATAAAAGGATATAATATTATTAATAAAATATAAACTTAAATTCATGAAATTTGATTGTATTACACTTGAGCAGAAACTTGATCGCGAGTATACAGTTCGAGGAGAAATATAATTGGCATTCAGTTAATTTAAAATTGTAAAATTTGTATAAGAGGGTCTATATGTCAAAAATGTTTAGTTATGTTCCATTTTAAATTTATATATTATTAACCAAATGCTTATTTTGAATAGCCAGATTAGTTTGAGATTCGGTGACCATGACGGTACATGAAGTCCATGATTGAATACTCAACATGTACTTTATAGTGAGCACATTGCTTAATTATTCTTTGGTATGTTGAAAAGCATCAACCCATTCCTCAAGTGGGGCAGGTTGTGGAAATGATTCCCCTTGATATCACTTAGCTTAGTTAGGATGTTGAAAAGCATTGGTGGATAATGTCAGAAAGCATTAACCTACAAGGTAATAAGATCTACATTATAATATTTTCAAAGAGGCTTTGTAATGAACATCATATTATGCTATTCTCAATTATGTTAGGAAGTATTATGTACTTATGTTGAAATGGGAGGTCTTCAAAATCTTGTTCTTTAAGATTTTTTTAAAAAGTTATTGTATCGAGTGAAACGAGGTGTTCTACAACTCAGTATGGGGGAGATGTTGTAACGTGTGTGTTGTAACGTTACGTTTGTGATGTAACAAAATAATTAAAAAAATTCATATCGGCTCATAAAATAAAATAAAAACTTAAAACTTAAACTGAGATTTATCAATCAAGAGAGATCAAATTTCTTGAGTTTAAATTTAAAAAAAGAAATACACCTCAAGAAATTGGATCCCTCTCGGTGCTTGATAGATACCGGTTTAAGATGGATCTATGCTGGTATATATATACACATACACACGCGCATTGAAGGCGTATTTTTAATGAGGAAAGGTTTTTCTGGCACTATTCCAGAATTCCTCATCTCTATGATCTCTTAAATATGGTTATGTGTCTCTTTTAAATCTTACAAGGCATCTCTATAGTTCTGTCACACAACTTTTGATAAGTGTTTATATCAGAATTTGAGGTGGACTAGCACCTATGCTTTTCCTAGATTGTACAAGGATGAGACAAGTGTATTGTCCAAATTAATTATATGGCAGTCTTTCAAAATTCGAAATAAACAATTATAAAAAAGAATAAAAGTTGGTAGCTTATCCATGAATAAGTGGCATAGATATTGTACTTTATGCATACTAGAGAACAAGTAACACAAAACCTAACCGTTGTTCATCAAACACAAATTAAGTGATTATGCTAATATATATTAAAATAGTCTATTTATACTTTATGTGAGTTTAGTTAAATTCTAGTAATTTTATAAAAAATATATATATATATATTCACTGTCCACTCACTGTTCACGTGAAGACGCTTCTGGAACATCCGGCCAGCCTGTGCGACCAAAATCATGGGAAAAGCAGTTACACTTGCGATGGCGACCCGCAACTCACGCGGAGCCTTACGTTTCACTCGAAACACAACGCGGATACTTTCTAATTTGTCCACGTGGTACAAACACAGTTGGTCATTTGCGATGACGACTGGCAGTAAATAAACAACTTATTTTCTCGGAACAGCGGTGATCGGCACGAGGCACGGTTAGGGCTTCACGAACACTCCGCCCCCGCCAATGCCGCCATAAATATTATTCGCCCATTCTCCTGCAATTCTCTATATATTCATCGAAACCTACTCTCTGTGAGTCTCAAAATTCAATCTGCAAGAATGCCTGTCAGGGAGCCAAGGTCTGCTGAAAAGCACAGCCATTCTCGTGGCGGCGGAAATGGGAATTTTTCGTCAAGAAACGGAGGGAAAGGCGGGAATTTTTGCGCCTTTCGGATGCCTGTGAATTATCCGAGGTATTCCAAGGCCGATTACGAATCGATGGCCGAGTGGAAGCTGGACAATCTTCTGCAACAATACGGTTTGCCGATACGAGGCGATGTGGCGTTCAAGCGGAGTTACGCCATGGGGGCCTTCCTCTGGCCTGACCAGCTTTGAATTAAATATCTCACAGCATATTTTATGAGTATACATCCTGGGCTTCATTGCTTTATTTTGGGCGAAGTTTTAAATAGGTTTCTGTCATGGCTGGGAGCTCTGTATAGCTTTATATTTAGTTATGGATGACTTCTTAGTATGTGAGTTCTTTGCCCGTGTATATTATTGGGTGGAGCTTGCCGCTTTTTTCATCTCATGCAGCTACTTTTGGATTAGGTTTTGATTACAGGTAATTCTTCCTTCAGTGTGATTTGGAGTTGTTGTACGGCTGTGGCTTTGCAATGTTGGTTTATATATTACATAACATTTGAAGTACACCATTATTTCTTGTTATTCCTGTATCTCCTATAAACATACATCATGAAAATAAATAATGAATGACATTGCAGAGCAGAGGAAGCTTCATGAAACTCACATGGGTGAACAAGAGTTGTTGAGGATCGGCCTGATGCAAATAGTATTTGCCAGAGAAGGTGAAGGAAATATGTCTTGATATTCTTCAAATCTAATAAAAAGGGACCAAAAACTTTCTAAAGGGAGAGGTTTGATTGAAATTGGATAATAAGGTTGTTGATCTGAAATTGAAACTGAAATGGCTAGAAGAATAATAATAAGGTTGAGGGTAGGATTGACTAACTCTCAAAAGGGAGAGGTTAGGGAGAGGTTTGATCTGAAACTGAGGTTTGATCTGAAACTGGATTGGCTATAAAAATAATAATGGTTGGAGGTTTGATGTAAAATTGGATTGGCTAGAAGAATAATAATGTTTGAGGTAGGATTGATTGACAAATTTGATTGAACCATGTCAACTAACTAGAAATAAGAACCAAGTAAAAGAAGATAGACAACAAAGTTGAGTTTCACTAATATGCATATGTTCACAACTAGTAGGGGAGTAGGGGAGACAAGTAAAATAAGATAGACAACAAAGTTGAGTTTCATTAATATGCATATGTTGATGACTGGTAGGGGAGTAGAGGAGACTTGGATTGAAGGATTCATATGAGTAGATTATTAGCAGTATTAATTCAAGAAGATTGATGTTAGTGAGGAGGAGATATCTATGTGTCATTTTATGTCTAGAAAAAGTCAACTTGACAATTAGCATTGGTTACAAAAAGGAAGTCACATCTTTTGATAATTGAAGCCCGATGCAAGAGAAAACAAACCAATCTAATTGATTCTTGAAGATGGCTCATAATTATAAGGTATCTATTTAAGGAAAGTCGTTTGATAAGTAGGTTGAAGATTTGACAATGTAATTGTGGAAGTAAATTGATGGGTCATAGTTAACTTTGAAAGTTGTCGCATTTCCATACCAAAAAGAAGTTCTTTGTAAAAAGGACAAGCCTTAAATTTGTTACTAGGAGTGCCAAGCATTATGAATTGTCACCTATGGATGTGGAATCTCATATGTCATGTCAATTTGTAATTGTAAAATACTAATTGGTTGCCATTCCCTAGGATTGATAGTAAATGGATTTTATTCATCGTGAGGGTCAATGTACTTAAAAATATGTGTACTATACATGTGACGAATGTTTATGAGTGTGATTTTATGATTCTTATTCTATTAAATTATTAGTAATGGAAGAAAACCAAGTTGTAACATTCATTAGGGATAGCTTATAATAAAGCATGGGAAAGAAAGATGGATGTGGAATCTCATATGTCATGTCAATTTGTAATTGTAAAATACTAATTGGTTGCCATTCCCTAGGATTGATAGTAAATGGATTTTATTCATCGTGAGGGTCAATGTACTTAAAAATATGTGTACTATACATGTGACGAATGTTTATGAGTGTGATTTTATGATTCTTATTCTATTAAATTATTAGTAATGGAAGAAAACCAAGTTGTAACATTCATTAGGGATAGCTTATAATAAAGCATGGGAAAGAAAGAACAGTCCTCTAAAGGACAATGACAAGGTCAAATCACCAAACAAACCCCTTTCCTCTTTCCCACTTGTGGAATAATGGTCCCCTTTGTTGCTCCCTGAAGCAACCATTTTGGTAGATAGCATATTAGAATTATATGCATTTGTATTTTACATGAGTTTACATATCCATGAGCCTATCATTGGAAATATACCCATTGCATTGTAAGCGTTGCCCAATACTTGAATCCTATGCATCCACTAGTCAAGCCTTGGCCTTGAGATCCATAGTAGGATTATTTACAATTTATTTCACATATTTATAACATGGGATCATTATATCCAAGCCCTCAAGGCCTAATTCCTATCACATAAGTCAATTCACACAATATTACATGACTAATACTTGTTATATCCTAGGGGTCAAATTGGAGTATTAAAAATTTAAGACAACTTGCAATATAATGGAGGAAGTTAAGAGAATGAAGTCCTAGGTAGGGTAGGAAGGAGCATCAGATCACTCATCTATATCGTTGCAAATGGAAAAGGAAGACCATAAAACACTTGAGCCTTAAGTTTAATCATTCCTAGCTTGAAGATGAAAGATTCAAAAATCTACTTACATAAAACTAGAGAAGATTTGATTTAAACAAGATGAATCAACAATATATCAATTTGCAGAAAATTTGAAAAAAAAAGTGAAAAGGATTGTGGTTTAGTGGGCTAGAAAAAAAAAGCTCAAGAAGATTAAAAAAGCACTTAGAGAGACAAAATATCATATAAAAATCATGTGTTTGGAAAAAAGGGGTTATTTTCAAAAAAGAGACATTAAATTTAAAGAAGCTCAAGGAAGTCAAAAAGAAAATTATTGGAAAAAAAAGAAATAGAATGAAGGCTAAAAGGTGAGGCCATATGGTTGATGAGAAGGGTGACAAAAATATCAAATTCTTACAGAACTATGTAAAACACAGAAATACCATCATTAACATTTAGAAGATATGGAAGCACAATGGAGAAATGGTGTTTAAACACTTATGGGGGCTATTTCAAGAACCTATAGTAGAAATTTGGAAGGTTGATTCATACTTTCCTAGGTTAGTAGAGGAGCAACAACATGAAACTTTAGAATTTGAAGTAACATATAGAGAATTAAAGGTGGTATTGAAATCATTTTTAAAAGGAAGAGATGTGACCCAAATAAGCAAATAACAAAATTTTATCAAAATTTTATCGGGTTTTATGATTTTTTAGAAGAAGATAAGATAAATAAATTAATCAAGGAGGTTGGGAAAATTTTTGAGGAGTTGAATGCTAAATTCATAGCATTGATCCCAAAGAAAAAACAACATGAAATGTTTTGAATATTATAGGCCCGTGTCTCTAGGTAATTATGTTTACAAAATTCTAACAAAAATCTTGGCCAATAGACTCTTTTTTTATTCATATTGGAAGAGTAATTCCAATTTCTTCATAACAAACAAATCCATGAGGCACTAGGAACAACAAGAATGATTGATACTATAAAGGTAAAAAAATTTCCAACAATAGTGATGAAATTAGATTTGGCCAAAGCTTGTGACAAAGTTAGTTGGGTTTACCTTAAATTAATATTAATGCAAATATGGATGATAATATCAATGGTTATTTAGATCATAGGGTATCTTTCATGAGCTTCTTTTGTAGTCATGATTAATGGTTTTTCTGGACATTTTTTTCTATTTTGTAAGGGACCTCTACGAAGGATGTCCAATGCCCCCCTCCTATTTCTCTTGGTAGAAGAAGGGTTAAGTAGAATTAATGCTACAACTTGTAAAAGAGAATGATTGATAAAGGGTATCGATATTAGAAATTCAATATCCTTGTCTCGTCTATTAATTGTACTGATGCCATTTTATTTCAAGTAGGAACGTTGAAGGAAGCTAGGAAGTATAAGGAAATTTATAAATCTACAAAAAAACCAAAGGTATGAAAGGCCCACAAGTATTCTATATTTTTCAATGGTTTAGAGGAAGAATTAGAAAGAAGATGTTTTAAAAAAATTCCATTTAATTTAGTACTATGGAATATGTGCTAAAATATTTAGGATTATACTTAAAACCTAGTGATTACAAAAAGAAAGATTGTCATTGCATTTATGAGAAGATTAAGGGGAGGATGAAAAACTAGTGTTATAGATGGATTTATAAAGGAGGTAGGTTCATTTTAGTAAAATCAATCTTGAAGGGATTCCTAAGATCCAGAAAAGGAATTTTCTAAGAGTCGAGACCTCTTTAGTAAAATGTGAACTAATGAGATCCAATAATTAGTAAATATAATTGGCTTTACTAAAGAGGTCCTAGTAGATGTATACTATGCAAGTTAGATGAAGAACCTACAGATCGTATATTTTTGCATTTTCCATTCTCAAAGGAAGTCTAGTAAAAAAATTGAAACAAACAAATGGAAAAGGGAAATGTGTAGTAGACAATATTTCTATTTTTTTATAAAAAGTGGTACAAGGAAAAATTAGTCTCAAAGCATCTAAGCATTGCATTGAAGAAATTTGTGGGCATTGTCGCATACAATAAATGAGATGATATTTCATGATAAAGAGATTTTTCCAATTTATGTTAGTCATCAAGTAAGCTATGCATATGGGGGAATTTGGAGCCAATTGCCTATAATAAGCTTAGAGTTCTAAAAGAACTAGAAATAGACCAATAAAAGGCTTGGGGTTACTTTGATATAGCAAGTCAAAGTCAGGAAAATTGGTGATAGAGGCATTCTATATTTGAAAAAAAATAAGTACGTTTCATGTAAATCATCATGTGGTCAAAGGTTGATCAACAAAGCTAAAAATAGGTTCGAAAATCTAATTCTTTAATCAATTGTGGACACAATCAGAGAGGTTAGATATATGTTTTATATGGTTACTTTTCAACATTTGTTATATAGATGACTAAATGACAAGTTTGATAAGATTTCAAAGAAATTTTATCCCTTCATGAAAGTATGTTGATGGTTGGTAAAACAAAATGGGATAGAATTACTTTAGAAAAAGTAATCCATCTATTATCACTTGATTTTCACACATATGTGATATTTCAATGTTCATTACTGAAATACATCATCAACATACAACATGTAGCTCACAATCATTCATTTTACCAAAAATCAACATGTGGAATAAATTTGTTTTGGCAAAGTCAAGCTTTGTTGACCCACATTACTTCATGCAAAGGGCACTAGCGCGAAATCGTGCAGAAAATCCTTCGTAACCCATGTGGTTGTGTATACATGTGGACTAATAATGTTTTTGGCACATTCAAGGATCCTTTACTGCATTTTTAGCACCAAATAGGTTTGAATTGGATTCTATTAGGTACTTGGGAATTCAATAGCCCCCATTTTTGTACTTGGAAGGCACTCCCTGAAGAAGAGTATTCAAATTTTGAACTAGTTATTTGAAGACCTCCAAATGGACTATAAAATGAATCCATGGGAATCCATTCCATAAGAAAAATATAGATCAAGGTTATGCTACAATAAAATACTTGGAAGACATCTATTCCATCCATATTCTTACCATTCATTGGCATCTCAAGATCCCTTGGATTCTTCCTCAGGAAGCAAGTTTTTTCCTTCACCATTTAAATCTAGTTAGTGAACAATTAGGGAGTTTTCAAAGGACCCTTCGAAAAGGAGTGTTGGCTATCTCTTGGAACCTACATTCCTCAAGGTGATACTATTGTAGTCAAAAATTTTCCATTAGACAATAAACATTTGGTCGAAGCTCATCTCTTTGTTGTGTTTTTCTATTGGTTATGGAGCTTGATTATCTTCTTGATTCAAAGGTCTTGTTTTAGCCTTGTTTGGCTCCTAGTTCCTGATGGGGGATGTGGGGGGTTTCCCCCCACATTATTGTCACCGTGGGATCTAGTGGGGATGGTGAACATTCATCATTAGGTCACAGATCAAATGGTAGAACTTATGTTGATGATTTTTTCCCTAGAGGGAAACCCTTTATATGGGGGAAGTGTATGACAATTGTGTAGAGAGTGTGAGGGAATGTGAGAGAGTGAAGAGAAGGTTAAAGTGGATGTGTTGTAGGTTTTATCCCTTCATTTCTTTTTGATGGAATAAAGGAAGGACTGATTGTTTCTTCGTGGATATAACCATATCGGGTGAACCTTGTATATTGGTGTCTCTCTTGTATTATGCTCTTCTATGTTTTATTTTTGCATTCATTTTTCTTTTATTTCTCTGTGATATTATTCCTAACATTTTCATGTCATTTTTGCAAATTTAATCTTAGAAGTAGCTCTTGTATGTGTTGTTATTCATTTCATAGCTTCACCATCTTTGTATCAGTCATACTAACCCACTCATGTACACATTGGTTGCAACCTATAAGGAAAGGATATTTAGGCCACCATTAAACCATTTTTCCCACAATAGTATTGATGAAACCACTTTGTGTTTTTCTTTATTTTATCAGCTACAAGTTTTCTATTTGCTTTAGGGGCTTGTTGCAAGATCATATTCTTTTTGTTCATACCCCTAACTAGTGAATTTTAAAATTCATAGGCCAATTTATTCCCATTTTTCATCCCACGTGGTTCCCAACGTATGTTTTGCATGGTTAATCCTTCAACAGTTGCAATGTCAATCGGACCCTCTTTTTATTTAGCACATTTATTTTCTACACAAACCCTTGTAATCTTGGTCACACATTGTTGCATGAGTTTCATGTGTGTTTGTCAACACTACTTTTCCTGTCACATACCCCAATTTTGCAAAAAATTATGTAATTATTTCATTTTATTCCTGAGACATTATGTTAAATTTAATGTTAAGTAGGAATTGATGACTTAGTAGAGTCACTAGAAATGGAATGTAATTCTGAATATTTTATTATTAATAAATAAATTATGGAGACAACAGCATGGGAGAGCTGTTAAAAAGAGGTTACTGGTCAAACTGGTGGATGGAACTAGGTGGAAAGGCAAAAGACAAGTGGCCGCATCCTCAAACACTTCCTAAGTTGCAGGTGGCAACTTCCCTATATTTGGGGTCATGATTCCCCAAGAAAGTGGAATCTGAGCAGGTGGCTCATTAATGGCAGTTAACCCAACAAAGACCTAGGAAATATTTTAAATAGTACTCAATGAACTGAGCTGAGGGTTCGAATTGTTCTGGAGGGAGAATACATTCAGGTAAATGTTATTCAGGAGTCCCATTGAGGAAGAGGGAAATATACAGTAAGGGAGTTGTTTGAGAGGAATGTTGCAGTAACTTGGTTCCAGTATAGCTGTTTGGGCTGAGAGAATTATTTGCTGCACCTAGTTCCATCCAGGGAGACCAGAGCAAGCTCAGGGGTCCTGAGAAGTGTTGTTTGGGCACTCTCTAGAAGTTGGTAGGGAGGAACAGCCTCCCATAGCTGTTGTTGTCCATAGATCAAGACAGGTTCTGACATTTATTCTTTTATGTTTAATAAGGATGAATGAATGCATGTTGTATTTATTTTTAATATGTCTGAGTAGTAATTAATTAGTTAGTAGATTGAATATCCCAGAATATCAGTAGTAAGATTGTTAAAAGTTACTGTGATTTTCTGTATTGTTAGTATGATGTAATATCCATGTTTCATTACTATTAATGTATTTATAATTTAAGAGAGAAACTAATAATATTTTATGTAATAATTTATGAGTTATAATTATAAACCTAGTTTATTTATATTTGTTGAACAGATAAGCAGAGTTTTCATATAAGTAGTTGTACTCTGTATAATATAAAATTAAATAAACAAACAATAGGAACAATAGTAAACTTTGAATAATCAAAAATTTTAGTATTTACACTCTGACAACTAATATTGCAGAAGAATGATAGCCACAATCTTGTTATGTTTAACAGAGTACAAACTCTAGTCAAGTTTGATCAGTTTTAAATCGATTATCTAAATCAAACATAAACCCTAGCTCAAGTTTATCTTTTCTTTACCTATCAAACAAAAACGATGGTGCAGGAACCCTAACAGAACCTCTTCACACAGATTTTATTAACAGTTCCACAAACTAGTTATAGTATTAAAAACAAAAAGAAACATCAGAACAATATCTAGCTCGACATCGAGCTTAAACAATATAGTATTACCTTTACTTAAAATTCCTTTTAAACTACAGAATCTTAATCGAAAAGACAGTATAAGAAATCAAATAGAATCACAATTGTAAACCAGTTCGGGTCAAACCCTACCAGCCCAGCTCTAAACAAATTAGAGAAGTTCACAGTTTACAGGCTCACATCTCCATAAGCTAAAGATTATATTAATAGTTATAATAACCTAGTTAGTATTAAAAAAAAAACTGTAGGTTGAACAGAAAGGTTTTTAGCTCAAAGTCGAGCTTAAACAGCATGGTATTACCCTTCATTATACTCTTGTTTTCTGACAGTATGAGAACTAAACCAAATCATAACTGTAAGGTTTAGTGTGAACTCTAACATTACAAACTACAATTAAAAATAAATGCTAAGAATTAAGACCATGATTTCATCAACGGCCGTAGCCAAAATTCTGAATATAAGCAATTATAACAACATAGAAATTTAAGAATACACGCGTTCGACCAGCTCAAAGCTTCAGGAGAACTTTATAATAAATTTTATATTATCAAAACACCGGGCAGAAACCTTGAACAATTTCCCAGATTCAGAGCAGGAAACCAGATTTTGGAGGCCGCAGCCTCATCTACAGACATGTAGAGCAAGGCTCACACCATCTATCTATAATTTTACCCAGTATTTTATCTACAGAAAGCCTTCAACATAAAAGTAAAACTATTAATTACAAAATGAACCAAAGCCGTAGCGACCTATTACAACACAGGGTTAAACCCTTAATATTTCTTTTAATATACAATTAAAAGTTTGAGCAAGAATACTGTAATCATGGTGACTCTCAGTTCAAACCAAAAACCCTAATCAACCTAACAACCAGCAAGGAGGAAAAGCCATGGCGAAAGACCAGGCTTACCAGGTTCGCCAACCGACGAGGAAAGTGTCCTGTACACGTTCAAGAGCAGCCAGGTCCTGCAATGACAAAGGGGTATCAGTTATAAAATCATTTATTAAAAACCAAATCTTTAACTGAAATAACAATGAAATAGTTTTGTAGCTTACCACGCTTGGGAGATAGTGTTTAACACGGTAATGAGCATGATAGCCGCGAGCAAGGTAAGCGTAAAACCTCTTCTTCGTCAACAAATACCAAGAGCTGGCAGAAACAAGGATAGCTACCACAATGGAAGCCTCATCAGGACCAAACCGAGAGTATGGTAACGCAGGGACAAGGTTCAATTTGACAACAAAGGGATAAAACCCTAGGATCATAACCAACTTACAACGGCTAACAGCAAGTATATTGACTACCCAAAACAATACAATGGACAAGTATGAAGGCTGGGAGCAGCATAGCAACTGCTAGCCCACAGTAACAGCAGCAAAGGAAACCCGAGATGTTTAATAAACTTATAGAATGCCAACAGCAGGGTATACAGACTCCCGAACGATACAAAGGACATGCACCAAGAACTGTAGCAGCATGGGAACTGCTATCTACAGCACTTCAGCAAGAAACTCAGACCAGGAGGTTTTCTCAGAGCAACCGAGCCCGAAGGCAGAGGAGATATGGCCAAGTAGGGTTTGGTCAACCATTTATATCATCAAACACAAGCCTCAAGACTATCCACGTAGCACTTAAATTTATTAACCTGCCATGGGTCGACGATCCAAATTCCATGATGCATTTCAATTATTTGTTTTTCAAATTAAAATCATCGCGTGGATAAAACATAATCATAGCCTGGATATTCTCATATGGTCGAGACACCATAATTTAACCCACCATGTAATGCATGTTAGAACAATGCCTTCGAAGTTGCCTAGTGAACATAAATACCTTGCCCTACAAACAACAAAATTATGTATAGTTATTAATGTTCAAATTTTCGATGAGGTTGTCATCATTGTTTGATGAATCAAAATCATAGCATAGGTAATAGAGTTATTGCTTGGTTATTCATCAATGTTAAAATAACATAGTTCACATATCATCCTTTAATAATCACACATTAGGATAATACTTTTAAATCTTGCATTGTATCGATTTAAGCTTGACTTATTAATGCATGCAATATGAACAATGTTCAAAACTCAGTCATGAAGTATTCTAGACATAGAGGGAGTGATTTGCATTATAAAAAGTTATATTGGTAAGGATGTAATGTAAGTTATAAATGGTTTAGAAAAACATAACACTATTTATGCCTTAACCCTAGTCTCATGAGAAAAGGAAAAGGGTACATCAATCCTTAAATCTACAAGATAATAGGATGAAGATAAGTATGGCGATTTACAATCCTACTATACTAGTGTCATTTGAGATAGCTGTTAGTCTTGTTCTTTTGTCTATTAATATTTATAGAAATAGGAATAGTTGTGCAATCAAAGCAAACCCTAAAAGGATATCATAAGAAGACATGTAACTGACAGAATATCATACAATGCTAGCAACAAGCAATTTATACAATGAAAATTCCAGATCCTTTATAAGGGTAATTGTAAATGATACAGTAACAACAGATGAGTAATAATTGTCATGTGGTATTGGGCAACCAGTTGTAATCTACAGTGCTAGCTATGAAATATATTTGCATTTCAGTAAAATCATCAGAGAACAGTTACTTCATAGAGTTATTTAATTCTTTTAGAAACATAGCTGTCACAATCTCTAAGTAAATTCTAATTCTATAACAGTAAGATCTTGAGGAGATCGTAGGATGAATGCTACCATTAAACACTTGATAACCTGTCTAGCAAGCTCAGACTATTACTGAAGGAATTGGTACAGCTAACTGACTTTTAATACTTTAAAGATTTAAATGTAGCGACCCGCACAGTACCTGTATATCTGTAAGAGAAAGACATTTCGATGCATTAGCTCGGAAGCTAAGTAAGCCCAGTCTGCTATGGCAATTCCCCCTTGAGGTTGCAGAACAGAAAACAATCAGTAACTATAATTAAAACCCATATTAAAATTTAAGTACAATAACAGATAATTCAGACACAGTTATGTTCATTTAATCTAATCAAACAGTTAAATGACTACATTTAATCATATTACATGCTATTTTAAAAAAATTAATTTTTTTTGGAAATTCTGGGTTTTGACATTTCTGCTCGAAACCATCAACTCGGAGGTCTCACAATAGCATGACTATGAGCACTAAGACCCATGTAATTATAATAGAATTATGTGTAATTAGCTTTCTTTATTCACAATTGTATTCGCCATGGATACTCACACATTTTAAGGAATTAACAAAACAACCACAATCTGTTTTTTTCCTTAGTCATTAAAACACCTAGTTTTAAAGTAGGGAGCAAAATCAATTTGCAAATTTCTTTTCTTTAGGTCTTGGGATTTATGGTTATCAGTGACCTCATATCCTACACTATAATAGACTACAAAACATCTTCATTTCTTTCAAAGTTAAAAATAATTATTAGTCTAGGCAATTTGGGTAAACTTGCATTAGTTTAAACTTTTTGTTGCTTCCATATTTCTTTTTGTAGGAATCTAGATTATTCCACTCTTTACACAAACAAGGGATCTAAAAAATCTTTGAATA